>JACEII010000007.1:2372841-2501266 GCA_014332785.1 Antheraea mylitta | reverse complement strand
TGCGCAAAAACGGGGCAGCTATATGTCATCACGGGACGGATACACGTCTTATACAGAGTGAGCTTGTGTCTGAGGGACATCTTACTCTTATGACAAAGCAACGGATGGAGGCGACCCAAGACCATAGCGGCTTTGTTTCGCACTCTGTCTATATGTGAATTGAACTTTAAATGTTTATCTAATGTGACACCGAGATATTTGACCTCTTCGGCCCAAGGGATATCGATTCCGTACAGCCTGATGGGCTCAAATTTATTAACGCGTTTCGAGGGATCGAAGAGTATTGCGGCACTCTTATCGGGATTAACTTCTATGCGCCATCGACGAAACCATTCACCAAGAGTATGAACGGCTTTTTCAATGCGCTTCCTAAGAAAGTCCGACCGCCAGCCGGAAGTGTAAATAACGGTATCGTCAGCGTAACAACCTATCTCGACCCCCCGAGACCGAGGTAGGTCACTGATGAACAGATTGAAGAGCGAGGGCGCGAGTATGGAGCCCTGTGGCACACCTGAGCGTATCGGGTGGGGCAGAGATAGTTCACCATCCACTCTGAAGCGGAATGTCCTATCAGTGAGATAATCGCGGATAATATGAATTAACCTATCGGGTACGCGAGATTTACATAATTTATGGATGAGCCCTCCGTGCCAGACCTTATCGAAGGCCTTGGCGATATCGAAGAAGACTGCAATTGTGCGTTTCGGTTTACGTTTCGGATCGGCGTTAAATTTAGAGAAAATGTACTCCGTGAGGCGGTGTACTTGATTCGTGCAAGAGTGTTCGGCACGAAATCCGAACTGCTCAGGTGGTATTAATTTTAAATCTGTAATCGAGAACTGAAGACGGTTCAGAAGGAGCCGCTCGTAAAGTTTTCCTAAGGTATCTAACAGACTAATGGGGCGATAGCTAACGGGAAGCGTAGCTTTCTTGCCGGGCTTGTGAATACCTATCACTACGGCCTTTTTCCAGACGGCTGGAAAGTGACCCTGGGACATGGCCGCATTGAAGACGCAGACCAATAGAGCTATGATGCGATCAGGAAGGAGTTTCAGAACCTCGTTCCTGATCCCATCGGGACCTGGGGACTTCCTAGGCTTGAGTCGCTTGATGGCGGCCGAAACTTCGTCAAACGTTATCGAGGTTAGGGTATCCGCCGAAGGAGACGCGAGTGCATGCTCTACGGCTGTTTCGATAGACTCTATGATGGAAGGGTCAGTGTTATCAGTGTTCGGCGAACACTGTTTCTCTAAGCTTGCGGCAAGGCATTCCGCTTTATCTATGCTATCGAACGCGGGAGGCAACCCGGGGCCTCTGTCGAGAGGAGGCATTGGAGTGACCATATCTGATTTGAGAGTTCGCGCTAGAATCCAGTACGACAGGTGAGACGGCTGGAGACCTTCCAGGAGTCTGTCCCACCTGTCGCCCCGGATCTCAGAAATACGAGACTTGACTGTTTTTCGTAACAAACGTAAACGATTGCGATTCTCTACAGACGGGTAAGCGTCGTAAGCTCGAGTCGCGGCGTTCTTTTCCGTGATCAATGCTCTCACGTCGTCAGGAAGTATAAAACGGCGATCGTTCGCCGCTTGCACCTCTTTCGAGGTCACCCTGACGGCGGTCTGGAGATAATCAACCAGGGAATCGATGGCCGAATCCGCGTCGGCTTTAGACACCAACACGTCCGGAATCCTGTCTAAACTACTAGACGACGGATTTTCTTTAAAATATTGAACGAGTTTCGCGTAATCAGCCACCCTAACCGACGGCGGGGTGAAGTCTGAATTGTGACCTAACTGTAATACAACCGGGCGATGATCTGAATCAAGTTCGTGTACGACTTGTATGAGTCGTACAGGAAGCGTGATATTTTTTAAGAGAGCTATATCTAATACTGTGGGTCGGCAATGATCTTGATAGTGCGTGGGTTCCAGAGGGGCTATGACGTCAAAAGCGAGAACCCTACCTAGTTCGTCGAGTATTCTCCCGTTACGAGAGGTACACGGACTATTCCAGATAACGTTCCCGCTATTGAGGTCCCCCGCTATAATAACTGAATCTCCTAAATTAAGTAGCGCCTGCAAATCGGATCTTAGCAATTCTTTGTTTGGTGGCAAATACGCGGAAACTAAAATAATATTCGAGTGACCGGTCATACCTAATTTACACACTGACACTTCCATATTGGTTAGCGCGGGCGGATCTAACGGCATGCAGTACAACGAACGCCTAAAATAGATTAACGTGCCACCCCCGCGGGTGACACGGTCGTTCCTGACTATACAGTAATTCGCGATTCTCGGATTACGCATACTCGGTTTTAACATCGTTTCCTGGATGAGGAAAACGTCAATCTGTCTATCGCGCAAAAAGTCAGCTACTAGATCGCGCTGTGACCGAAGGGATCTCGCATTGAAAAACGAGAGACATAGACCGCGTGGTTTTACTTTATTAAGACTCGTGAATTTTAAGACTTATTTAAAAGAGGGTGACCGGGCGATGCGCTGAATGGTGGCTCCGATAGCCGGGAAGCGCGCTAGAGCAGTGAGGAGACCTAGCTCCTCTTCTACCTCGACGATGGCGTAGAAGGCGAGGACCTCCTTCATGTCGTGTTCACGGAGTAAATGCTTCATCCAGTCGAATTTACCCGAGAGAGAGGATGATGAAGCATACGCCGCCTGTGGCAGCGGTGCCTGAGGCTTAGAAGAAGCCTGAGGTTGAGGTCGGGGTGCCCAGGGGGCCATAGGGGCCCGCCCGGGTTGAGCCGCGCGCGGCACAGAGGGTGGCGAGCGCGGTGAGGTCGTGGGCGTGGGCACTACCGGGGCCCGGGAGACGCCCGGCAGGCCTGGGAAGGCCTCTACGGACATGAGAGGTGGAGGCGCAGCACGGGCGGCGGCTACAGGTGCCCAGGGCGTCTGCCTCGCCTGACGGGGGCGCTGTGTGCGCGGCGCGCGGGGACAGCCGCGATAATTCGCGGGGTGACCCGCGTTACCGCAGAGCACACAGCTGGGAGGATCGGGAGTGCCAGGAGTGCGCGCGCACTCCTTCGTGGCGTGGTCTCCCAGGCACTTGGCGCACCTGGGGCGGAGATGGCAATTCCTCGCCGAGTGACCATAACACTGGCAGTTATGGCACTGCGACGGGGTATGGGTCTTGCGTGGGGGCTCAACGGTGATGCCGTTTAGATCGCAGACCGCTGTGAGGTTGAAGATGGCCTTGCCCTCCTGCGAGCGGTCGAGGAGGACTAAGACCATGTTGTACGGGGCGCGGGTGCGTGGATGGTACATCCGATGTACCTCACGCACGGGGAAATTCTTCTCCTTAAGGGAGAGGGTGACGTCATCGACCGAGATCTCGGCCGGGATGCGGCGAAGCACTACGCGGAGGAGGCGTTCCTCCTCGAGTGCAAAAGTGAAATAGGCTAACTTTGATTCTCTAAGGAATTTTGTTAGCGCACGATGGTCGGTAGAGGTGGGACATTTAACTTGAATGCCCGCCGGAGTACTCAGGGCGGACGTATAGTTAATTGACCGTGTCTTAAGTCGATTCGAGATAGAAGTCCACTGGGACTTGTCTTGGATCGTGACAGGAGGCGGGGGGCGCTGTTTCCTAACTGTGGAACCCGTAGGTTGGGAAGGAGCGACAGAGACGGAGCTAGGTCCGCCCACGCGTGGTTTAGAGACTGACGGTGTAGTCGGTGCTGGCACCCGGGCGCCATTTATATTAACTAACTTTTCGGGGGGTGTGGAACCCGAGTCAGAATCTGACGAACGCGAACCGCGGCGTCTATTGTAAGTGACGGTTTTATAACCGTCATTATCTATGTTTTGCGCTGAAGGCGCGGAAATCGCGGGCGCGTTATCGGTCGCAGGCGGCTCGGTGGACGCCGCTACGTCGAGCTCCATCTCGGAGCCGGCCTCCGAGCTGGAGCTCGGTATTGGGGCCTCTATTAGGCCTCTATCTCGGACGTCAGACGGCGATTGCGACAAGAGAGTCGCGTAAGAATTTGCAGTTGCCACACGGGGCACGTACTCCGTAGTTTCGCTGAATAACGCTACATAGTTATCGAAACTAGCAACGATATCCGCGTTTGGGCCCTGTCGTAGGAGAAAATCTCTAAAATGAGCTGCCTGTTCCATGTTGATGACCTAAGGGAGGAGTGGGCGCCCCGAACCAACCTCCCTGCCTGAGGGGCAGGGGGGCATGCCAAACGGTAAGCTACGAAACTATCCACTTATGTAATATATATACAAGTAAATAAAATAGGTAAATAGAAAACAAATTAGTAAATAGATAGTTAATTAAATAAATAATTGAATAGTAAATAAATGTATAAAAGAATTACTAAAGAGCTACGTAAATGAATAGATAAACAACTGAGTAAACAAATAATTATACTAAGAATTAAATAAAGCAATAAATAAATACAATGGAAAGGTCTCACTCAATTTCTGGGAAAAAAATGCAGGTGTGAGTGCACGTGTGCCCGATCGGAACAATAACGAACACTCCCGAAGTAATAACAGACGTCACTAAATCACGAGTATCGAAATCGAAACGCGCAGCACAAGGGACATCCGCTCTCGTTGAGCGCCCGATCGGAACTCATACGGATAGTTCTTATGTATTCTTTAGTCTGTTTTCTTCAGTGCCCAAGTTAATGTAAAGGCATAAGCGCCAAATCTTCTATATAATATTTCAGACATTTTTTATCTTCTTAAACATTGAAAAAAAATGTTCTGAAATGTCCATGTGTTGTCAGGATAAGTCAGGAAATCGATATTCAAGCGTGGTACGGTTATTTTAACGTTATAACAAGATGGTGGTTCTCTTGTTACAACTTTCCTGAGAATTTTTGTGGCATCTCAGAATTTCATGATCCGTGGTATTATTTTTCAATTACTTTACTTATACACAATAAACTAACCATATTACATAAGACACCACCAACTTTACACAATGTAAAGTCAAGTAACACAAGATTACGAATAAAATATAAAATCCACTACATGACAGACTGAAATCCCGCCAAAATCCACGACCACTGCGTTTTCCATAAATATATAACGTAATATACGAGTGAATTTGTTTTCCTTCCCACGACCTTGAATATTCTCGTAACACTGTTTACATGTACTGTGTTGTTAGATTGAATTATTTGTGTATATTACTGGATTGAAAATTATTTTTATAATATAAAGTTCGGTAGAAAGCGCTTGGAAATTGTAAATATACGGGTTAACTCCAACTTTTTAGGTTAGGTATATTTTCTCTCTTATTTATAACTAGCGGTTGCCCGCGAATTCGTCTGAATTTGTATTATTATAAATCAGTGTAGCCTGTTGCAATGTTTTTTTTCCAAACTTGTTGGTTACGCAAAAGGATTATTTGGAATTGGCAAAAGAAACGGAGAGGGGCTGATCGCAATTTGATACGATTCAGTACTCACTCCTTTGACGTGTTGCGTGAGCATAATGTTAAGTCACCAAGATTTGTTAGTCCTGATATAGCTATATACAAGTCAGAGTGAAAGTCGTGGTTATTTAAAAACAGATTAGATGCACGTAAGGGAGTCGTTGTAATCAAAGTCCGTTGAATGTCTTAAGATTAGCAATCACATGTTTGACAAAATTATCGAACAATTTGATTTGATGATGATTTGATCCTTTTGCATCAAGCCTAGATCGACATATACGGAGATTATGCAAATGATCATTTATCACTATAAAATCACACACAAATACACATGAATATGTACATGCATATATTTTTTTATGCTACTGATATAAAACATCTTGAATATATTTATCAGATCTCACGAAAACTCGGCAGACGAATACAAACTAACTTCATGGTGTCGCTTTTAGGTGTCGGTGTGCGCGGGCATCGTAAAAATTAACTCTCGTCATGTCTCCCAAAGGTGCCAAAAGAAATATGGCTTCAAAAATGAATTTACTTGACATACCAGGACTACTATAAGTTTTAGAACTTTCATAAGAAATGATATAAAAGTACATACACTAATATCTATAAAAACTTGCACATGAAAGTCTGATAACCACAAACTACAACAAACCCAGCATAAATTATCTTTCTGTAAATTCTACAGTTTACGCGGTATGATAGTGGCGACCGGCGATGGACAGTGTGTCAATCGGTGGTCGCTATTATTTTTGGATTGTACTGTGTTTACCATCAGGCATAGTGCTGTTACTTTGCCGTGCTACAATAAAAAAAAACTTTCAAATGAGAGTTTTTTTTTAAATATTTACAACACTTATCTAAGTCTAAGTAATTATATAGTATAAAACAAAATTCTCTGCCACGGCTGTCTGTTCGCGATGAACTCAAAAATGACTTACTGGATTTTCATGCGGTTTTCACCAATAGATAGAGAGATTCACGAGGAAGGTTTATGTATAATTTGTCTATGTTTTATCTTTATTATTAGGGCGGTATAATATCCGCCGGTTTCGCTAGTAACAGCGTAAATGAGTTTTTTGGCGGGATCTTCAAATATCATGTAGTGGACTGTAATATTGGTGGTGTTTTATGTAATATAGTTTGGTAATTCAAATTTTGCCGTTCATGAGGTATTTAGACCTATTTTTAAATTTTCTATTTTACACGTAAGAAATTTGAAAATCTTGGAAAATAAGGTGTAAAATGTTAGGAATGGCTAATATTGGATTTACCTCATTTTCAAATGTAACACGACACATTTGTTTCTTTTATGTAAGTCTTACTGGCGTAAGATACATACATTATAAGAAAAGATATTTGGTTGGATATACAAACAGACAAAGAGATTTTGAACAAAATATAAAAGCGCAGTAATGACGCACTCGATCGGGCTTTATTCTAGCTTTTTCGACGCACGACGATAATATATCTCGAAACGATGGTAATGTTTTCAACGTATATACGATCTGAAATGAATATGTATGTTTTGGATATCTAGTCCGGTGAAGCTAGGTCAATGATTTTGATCCGACCGGTTTCGACCATGGCGACCATTTTCACTACTAAAGTTATAAATGGCGCTGGTGTGCTCGAAAATGGCTTTTGTAGCCTATATAAGTCCAGTAGTAGAAGCGGTCAGATGCGCAGGATATATTAAGGTGCACAAGTGTACGCGCAAAACATTGGTGCACATATTCGTCCTTATTCTTCTGGATCCAGTGGAACGGGGACCGTTACGACCAGAGAAGGACTCGGACAGATGGTACAATATCTCGGTGAGAAAATACAAGGGGTTAGTACTATCTCACACTCCCTTAATCGCCTTTTACGATACCCAAGGGAAGATATGGGGTGGTGCTATTCTACTCTGCCGGCACCACACAGCACAAATATACTAGGTCAATAACGTAATAAGTTCGAAAAAAACAATGTCTGGAAACTGTAATACACCAGCGGGCCAAGGGTGCATTGTCCCTACCTGAAAAAAAAATACCTTGGTAATTTATATGCCTAAATCTACCTCAGGAATCTTTATTTACTGGCGAAAGCCATATAAAAATTCGTTCAGTGGTTTTTAAGTTGCAGAGAGTGATAGAAGACTTTGTTTTGTATGTTATAATGATAACGATATGAATAGAATTGGAATGATCGTTTTTTCTCTTGGATTCGAAAGTGACGAACAAAATATAATGATTATATTAGAGTATTGAATATTAGAAATTCAAAGTTAATCCAGTCCGTTAGTGGTATCCGCCGCAAACTATGAAGCCGTACCTAACGCTGCGCGTTATAAAAGACGTCCGCGACACATTTTTACCAACCCTCCTGATTTAATCACGTCAGCGAACGATCAGTACCAGCTTGTCCCTCGAAACAGAGCGTGTTCACGCCCACGCCCGCGTAACCACAGATCACGCCGCCGTGTCTGGGCGTTAATTTCGCTCCCGCACACCCGATTAGGCCTCCCACGGCAGAGGCTCAAGCCTAGGTTCGATCCCTCAATAGGGAGCCCTTGAGTGCATTGCTTGCGCGATACGGTGACACACAAATATACATCACCGCTACAACACTACACGATCACCTCCATACACGTGCACGCCTACACGCTTATACATGAAAGTGGAAGGGTTTCCTTTTTTTTCCCTTATCGAACTGAAAAACTCTCAATTTTCCGATAATAAATATATGTAGGAGTTGTTGAGGCGTGTATGCTTGGTACACATATACGTTTCAACAACTCATACATATATGAATAGTTAGCTAGGTTAGCTAAGATAGGTCGCGATTTTGCATGCAACAGGCAACAGCCTAGCCGAGGTGTGTATTTTCCGCTGTGCGCGCATCAACAAAAACAACTCAATTTTTTTTTAGTTTTATTCTTGTGATTCGTGGTTTTTAAAAGAATTATAGCAATATCTTAATTAAATATATTAATAAGATAAGAAACAAAGCAAGCGAAGTAGCGGGTATCAGTTAGTATATAAATAAATAATGTATCTACACCGCGATGGCTTTAAAATTACTGCACAACGGTAGAATAACGCTGCATCGTGGTTTACATCTGCACAGAGACCGCAGTGTCCCGTATACTTCGTGCTTTGACCCCGTTCTGTTTTCGCACTACATTCTAGGGACGTCGATTTGAGATCAGTTAATCGAATAATCGATTTTTAGGTATACCTAAAAGAATCGATTAACGATTTAAATATTGCGTAATGAAACAAGCGGTAGTTTACAAACTATTTTATTGTATCATACAGAAGACATCCTTACATGAAATTATGGATTGCATGTAGGCTTTCGTAGGTGGTAGAGCCACGCTGAAGATATTACTGGTTTCAGCATGAATGGGTCAGTTCGTCCACGGTAGTGCCACTCTCTCACAGAAAACCGACGTGAAGTTATAGTGCTTATATCTTTGCGTTTCGTTTGGTCAGTGAGAGCTCCGGAGCCTCCCTTGCTCTCTTCCTCTTCCCCCTCCCTCCTTCCCCACCAACATAGGCTGGCAACGTAGGGTAGGGATACCCTAAACTACTTTATTGTATCATACCAAACAAATCCATATTAAACTTCGAGTCGATCCAGTAAATCGATCTCCGACTCGATTTTCTCTATTTAGATAAAAAGAAAACCATATAATTTATAATGTCAAAAAAAAAGCTCAAATAAAATTGCTTGTCTGTAAAGTCCGTTTATGGACGATATTTTTACGTGACAACCTCATAAGAAAATACGCATCGGCCGATGGAGTGGAAGAGAGCGTCACAAGCGTTCGACTTAGGCCGATCGCGCTTCTGTATTGCTTGTTCCATGCTCGCGTTTGCACGCTCGGCTCAGGCGGAACGTGACAATGTGTCATGCTCTGCAGTGCGTGTAGCTTGCGTTCATCGATTAATAAGACTTCATAAATTAGGAGATCGACTTTTGAATACTCGATCCTCTAGAAATAGATGTTTTCAAAAATCGATTCAACATTAGGAACGATTTAATTATTATTTTCCGAACAATCGCCATCACTACTGCATTCCTGTTTTTTTACGGCACATTTTACTAACGATTTGTTGTTCTTTGAAACACGCAAAGCCGGTTTTATGTTACCCTAGAAAATAGTTTGTAAATAGCGATGATCGGCCGCGTCCATCGACGTAATTCTAGTCCAGAAATAATTCAGAACTTTCGGTGAAGGAAATCATCGTAATGAAATGGTGGCAGGGCTTTTTCCAAGTCCGCCTGGCTAGCTACCACCCTCAAGATAAAAATCTATCGTCAAGCACTTTTTTTTAACGTGGAGAGAAAATCCTTATTGCCTATGCCGGGGGGGGGGGGGGGGGGAGCCTGACTTGAACCGCTCTCCCCCACGTGCGAGTCACGCAAGGGATAGGCCGAAAACGGCGACTTGAACCGGCTAAAACTCCAGGACAACCTACGCCGCACTATGGGAGTGTCCCGGGGTAGCGCGAGCAAGCTCCGCAACACCCCTAACGGCAGGCGTTACCCACGCCGCACCCAGCTGAGGCAACCCGGTTGTTAAAGACTGCCTCTCAGCTCCCCGAACCCGTACCCGACTGTCGTTAGTATCATGGTCGAGAGCGAGGCTGGGTGGGTCCCCGTCACTTCCTATTCACAGTGGTGCTTGTAAAGGAGGCGGCGAAGAGGGAGAGGAAGCAGGCCACTAGGCTCCCCTCCTGCGCTCTTACTGACCGAACGAAACGCAACAATGCAAGCATTGTTACTTCACGTCGGTATTCTGTGAGAGGGTGGTACTTCCCCGGACGAGCCGACCCATTCATGCTGAAATTAGTTATAGCAACAGCGTGGCTCTACCACCTACAAGATTGTGATCAAAACATATAAGGAGTTAAAAAAATGAGTAATAAACGTCTTTATAAACACCACACTGTTTGTTACATTTCTCCACGGTAAAAAAAACACGCATCGCTGATTGAGTAACGATTATAAAAATGGTATAATTGCTTAAAACTTCAATAACTTTACAATAAAATGATTGTGTCCGCGATTCCGTCCGCGCGGAATCTCAAGTAAAAAAGTAGTGGCTAATAAAATCATCTGAATATATTAAGTCCATTTACTTATCTACTTTTTTCGCGTACTTAAGTCGCATCGTTATTAAAAATACAATAACCTGTTATAGAGTGAACTGATTTTAATGAAACCAAGGCAAAATGTTACTCGAGGGTATGCTTTATGATTTTCTTGGTGAAGTTTTATCGTGAACGCAGTAGGTACTTTTGCAGGGATGAGTGTTCAAACATACATAAATATAGACATGTCTAAAAATTATTGATAAGTGTTTTATTCCTTCTTCGAAGAGACCTGCAACAATTTTTTTCATAAAAATATAAATATACACGAGATTTACATTCTTATTATAGGTTTTTTTTTCTCGAACTGGCTACTCTATTGGCCTAGCAAGATCTTGACAGCTTCACCGGACTACTTTATTATATGTATAGATATATGAAGTTATCGTCATTTTTTTAGATAAGCTCTAAATGCTTAATTAGCAAACATAAGTAACTCCTTATAATGTCAGCTATCTGTCAGTGAAAGTCCTATAAAAATCGGTCTAATCATTTTGCAGAGCAGCGGGAACAAACAGACATAAACGGTTTCTTAAGTAACCGTTTTTTGACATTTAGAGACTTCAGTTTTGTATTTATGATTAGTAACCCTAAATAAATGTATTCTACTGAATTTAGGAAGGTTTAGTAGAATTAGTTCTGTTTGAATGTGGTTCTGTTTGGTTTTTTTTCCGATCTGACTACGCTATTGACTCAGCAAAGTCTTAACAGCTTCACCGGACTACAAAACTACGTGTGGTTTTGATGTAGCATTTTCATTAGCTCATTTTATATCTTGTTCACGGAATCGTACGTGAAGTTAATTATAATTGAAGTTAAAATATTAAATTAGACAACACGATAATTACTTTCAATCTTTCTTTGCTAATTAGCAAATTTTAATCACTTTAATTATACATATAAATTAAATTGTTTGTTGTTTCTACGGATTAAGTCTTATCATGCATATCTTTACACTTTTAATAGGGGGTAAGCAGTAATGATAAACTCCGATGGTGACAGCATATCAGAAGTAATTACTGAAGAGAGCCTTGTGACTTCAGCATTCCAACAAGATGGTTCTTTTTCTATTTTATTTTTGGCATCCAGTCTTCTAGTAGACTATTACTGTCATTGTTAATTGCGTAACGATATTAAAAGTTTCTTGATATCATTTCAATGAACTTTTCAGAGAGTTTTTGTGGCAAGTCAGAATCCATGCTCGGTGGTATTATTTCGGATCCACTTCACGTGTACACAATAATCAAACTATATTACATAAAGCACCGCCAACATTACACAATATAGAGCCAAATAACACAAGATTATGGATAAAATATAAAGACCACTACATGGCATTCCAAGATCTCGCCAAAAACTCCAACAAGATGGTTCTCTTTTGACTAAAACCCCGCCAGAAACTTTCTACAACATAGTATACGGAGTTTTTGGCGGCATCTTATTCTGTCATGTAGTGGATTTTATATTTTATTCATAATCTTGTGTTATTTGACTCTATATTGTGTAAATGTGGTGGTGTTTTACGTAATATAGTTAGTTTATTGTGCATAAGTGAAGTGAATGGAAAATAATACCACGGAGCATGAAATTCTGAGATGCTACAAAAACTCCCTGGAAGGTTCTAACAAGGGATGCACCATCTTGTTAGAATATTTATTCACACGAAGCCTAATATTGAAGTGATCGTACGACGCTTGTATTATTACTGACTACGTGACAATGGCAGTAATAATCGAAAAGATTGATTGCCAAAATTAAAGTTAAAAAACATAGTATACAAGTTCTATGTAATATTAATATATATTATAATACCCCATTACCACAGACAACATTTTTAATTAGTTAGAAAAAAGTATTTTAACTTACAAACGCGGTTATAATGAACCGGAATTAGGAATCTGTGGAATGTAGTTTCGCTTTCATATTTAGTTAATTTAATTTTTAATTAATTAAATAGTAAGTTTTAACAGAGTAATCTTTAGTGTGTAGATATTAAAATTCTAAAGCATACTAGTTGACAGCGTTAATTTTAAATTAGTGGGTCTTTATACAGAAAACTTCGTCCAGGGTTCGCAAAATATAGGTAAACACTATGAATTATTTTTGAAGTGAAAACTTTTTTAGCCGCTTTGAGCGATTAAAAATATTTGAAAGGAGAAAAACTTATCGAGTTTTCGTCACCAATTACCTCGATATACTCGTGACGTATGCTTGCGTCAGTATAGCGACCTCAGTACCTGTAATGTTGTTATTTTGAATTGAACTTGTGTAACCCACCATATGCTTAAATGATTAATTAATATACTGTTTAAAAAAATTTATAATTACTGCTCGGGGGGCCAATTTAGAGATTATTAAATTAAAATAATTCCGGTATTATAATGATGTATTTTTTTTAATGAATACAATTATGTCACTGTTTTGGATTTTCACTTCTGTCGGCAGTCCTTATGACTCCTTTATCTTTTTTTTAAAAACCTTCTTTAATAGGAAGATTACAAATCTATCTAGAAAAAACTACGTGTGTTGTTCACATGCAGTAGAACTGAAATCTTCATGAAGTAAGCGAGAAGAGTGTATGCCTCAATGTGCACGAATACCCGAATGAAGGGATACAATGTGCCCGCTCTGATCGACGCAGTGTTTACCCTACAACTGCATCGTCACACAAACGGTCGCTGATTAGAATTTCAAAGCCGTCGCTAAAAATTTTTACTTTAATATTACAAAACGTTCGTCTTTCGGGTCTGTTTCTATGTTGTCTTAATTCCTCTAAGGCCTTAGTTTCCGAAGTGGTCCAGGGATCCACGGGAGACTAGACTAGACCATAGTGAAGAACTGAAATGTTGTCTTGACTTCACTAATAAATATAGGTGGTAGAGCCATGCTAAAGCTACTACTGGTCTCAGCATGAATAGGTCGGATCGCTTGCGGTAGTATCAACCTCTCACAGAAACACCGATGTAAAGTAACAGTGTTTGCATTGTTACGTTTCGTTCGGTCAATGAGAGCGCCAAAGACCCACCTCCCCTCTAGCTCCTCCTACCTCCACCTTTTCCCCCTTCCCCAAACGCAGGCTGGCAACGCACTTGCGACTCCCCTGGTGTTGCTAGTGTCCATGGACGGTGGTGATCGCTTAAGATCATGTGACCCACCTATTCGTTTGCCTCTTATGATATATAAAAAACCAATCAATGTAGGCAGATAATATCTTAAGAAGCTCAGCGATTGTTACTTGTTAAAATTTGACTTGACAACGTGTCGAGACTTGCAAATTTCTATGGTTAGATTTAATCTTAATATTTTTTGTTGTTTTGGGAATATGGCAGAAATGTAGCTGCAGGGGTCCACTAGAACCAGATAAATTTTGAGAGTGGTCTATAAGAAAAAAGTCTAGGAATCTCTAGAAGGGTATAAGGGTAAGAAGGTGAGTTTATAAAAGATGATTGACAAATGTCATTATAGGTTATTATTAAATATTATCTTATTATTATTTATCTCTTTTTTTTTCGAAATGACTATGCTATTGACCCAGCAAGGTCTTAACAACTTCACCGGACTACTATGTTTATTTATCTTTTGTCTTTGCATCAGTAAATATTGTTAAATATGTAAGACAAATATGCATGACTCAGATATCGCCACGACCTGTGTTACCGCTCGTGTTATTTTTGTACCAGTCCGTCAGTCCGCCAACGATATCGGCATTACGTCACCCATGATGTCATACGACACTGCATTGATTGACTGCCATATTTTTCCTTGAGAGAATTTCAATAATCACTCAAATAATGACATCGTATATTCATTTTCATCATATGATAAACGTAGCAGAGGTGAAAAGGGATTTTTTTGTCGTACCATAGTCGTTCGATCTTCCATCAAGTTTTAGGCGGGAACATAATTTGTTGCATATATGAGTTAGCTCCCAGGCTGTCAAAAACCGTGAAGGTTTTAGCTCTATACAAATAAATGTAGACCTCTTGAGGCACAGGTCAACAGATAGTAAAAATATGCCTGATGTATTAAAAAAAATGATATGTTTTAGAGTTTTTGGCGGGATTTTAGTCTGTCATGATGTCTGTCGGGATTTTATATTTTATTCATAATCTTGTGTTATTTGACTGTATATTATGTAAATTTGGTGGTGTTGTATAATATGGTTAGTTTATTGTTATAAGTGAATTATGTGGAAAATAATACCACGGATTATGAAATTCTGAGATGCCATAAAAACTCCCTGGAAGGTTCTAACAAGAGAACCACCATCTTGTTAAAATATTGAAATAACCACACGACGCTAGTAATATTATTAACTACACGACAATGGCAGTAATATACTGAGAGATTGTGTGCGGAAAATAATTATAAAAAAAAAGCCAATGTATTTTTCACTTGTACGAACTTTTTTTTTAATAATGAAATTTACTATTTACGATGTCGATAAATTAGTAAAGAATGAAAAATATGATCCGTCATTTTGAGATCTGGGTGTTAAAAATATTCCAAGGGATTAAATTAACTCACTATGACGGCGGTAAATTATGGACACTGGCAAATGTTACTACAATGCCGAGTGAACAAACTCACAAATAGTTTTAAAACGTTATTTCTTTGTTTGTTATAGTTTTTTTTTTAACTTTCTTTTTGTCAATCAATCTTTCAGATTATTACTGCCATTGTCGAGTAATCAATAATATTACAAGCGTCGTACGATTATAACAATATCAAGCGTCGTGTCAATCAATATTCTAACAAGATAGTGGATCTCTTGTTAGAACCCTCCAGGGAGTTTTTGTGGCACCTCAGAATTTCATGCTCCGTGGTATTATTTTCCATTCACTTCACTTATGCACAATAAACTAACCATATTACATAAAACACCACTAACTTTACACAATATAGAGTCAAGAAACACAAGATTATGAATAAAATATAAAATCCACTACATGACAGACTGAAATCCCGCCAAAAAAACTCAAAGTTAAATTGTATTGAACTTGTTTAAAAGCAAAATAGAATGGGGCTGTTTTTTTAGTAATACAACCTCTTTTCGATCATAGACATAGCATATCTATGTCTGTTATTCGTCTATATATAAATATTTTTTTTAACAGTATCGCGTGGAAAATAGATAAGTTCAGACTTGATGCTTGAATACCGATTGATAAGATAGCATAAGATGCGAAATATCCTTGTAACTATGCACTTTGTTTCAACAATCACTACTTGACTTAGTGTATTACAGCCACCAAACGTATGATAAATCGATTGAAACTTGTGTAATATTTGGAATTTAAAAAAAAAGGTGGTATGGATGTGTGTCTGATTGAATCGTGATCATGTAGGGTGATATAACCTTCATTGCGACTCCTTTAGTTTGTTGCGTTTCGAAATCCATCAGTCTGTATTTAGCAATGGGGACGCTTGCAGGTTGGCATGACAGCGTCGAAAGGTGCGGTGCAGCGATATATTGCGTGTTTTTAGTCATAATCTATTTTTTGTGTTGCCGCTATTAAACAATGACTTCATTTCATTTCTGAGATCTGTTAAATAATAAGGCCTATGAATCGCTTTAGAAATTATATCTTTTAATGTAATTTACGTTATCTTTTTTTTTTATTAACGTCGGGGAAATCCCTAACGGATACCCACCCTCCTGGGGGAGAGGGTGGGTTATGTCGAACTCGCACGGGCTAAATGCCCACAGTGTACCGTCGGCCGCATGTTAGGGGTGGCCGGGACCGTTCTGGCTCTCTTCCTGAGAAACCGTCTGGTATTAATTAAATCAAACGGAAATTTCAAGAGTTCATCGCACCTTTTAATAAAAGCAGCTGTCAAAATGACTAGCAAAGAAACTGGGTCGAATGGCGGGAGAATGTAAAATTAGAACACGGCATAATTTAATCTGTTCTCGATTACAAAATTTGATTAACGTCAAAAACATTTATTTTTTGTTCTCTATTTCATTTTTGATATTCATCTTGTATATCTTTATAGACATCAGTTATAAATGATGTATGTTTATTTATCCAATAAATATTTATATAAATGTGTTGCAATAACCACATCATATTGAATAAATGTGAGACCGTGGTATAAAAACAACAAATCTAGGTCACAACAACTTTTGAATGACACGAGTACATGCAATAGTTGACACTTAAAATTGTTGTATGGCTCTACGAAGCATAAATGATTTTTAGCGAGAATTGTATATTTTTTTATTCTGTGGTATAAATATACATTATTTTAATCTGTGTTATGTACCTTTCGTTGCATTTGAATTCCTACATTTAAGTATATCTTTTGCCTTTGTTTCTCAACTGATCTTTATATTTTATTTTGATAAGTAACCATTCTAGAGGTTTAAAATTGAAAATAATTTGATTTCTCTTTAATATTAAACCTTTATAAATTAATGAACGGTAGTAGAATTTCGACGATCACTATTATTAATAAATTTGTGGTTTTGGCTGTACATTCGTAGTCCGGTGAAGCTGTTAAGACCTTGCTAGGTCAATAGCGGAGTTAATTCGAGAGAAAAGAACTTTATTTGGGCAACTAGCTGATTTATGCAATTTCGCTACCTATCTCAGCTAACTTAAGCTAAGCTACATATTCATAGTAGTTATTATTAGTATTACTTAGTAGTGAGTTATTAAAACATATATGTACCAAGCATATATACCTCAATACATCTTATATGTATTTCGTGTCGGATTTTTTTTTTTAATAATTCAGTTCGATGACGATTTGATCTAAGCATAATCAGCTACATTTTTAGAATATGCGCCACGAGTTAAATTTTAATTTATAACGGTTCGTTACTTATTTATTTGGTACCAAAATAGTTTTCCTCTTTCGACAAATAAACACTGAAAATATCGTTTTAACCGCTCTCCTTGACAGACGGCTAAAGTTTGGAGGATAATAGGAAAATTTCTTCTGTCTGGTAACATTTAACTGAAATCGCTTAGCGATAAAAAAAGCATAATTCTTTGCTATTTCCATGAAAGTTATTAAGCTTTTCTGTGATGTAAAACCAACATAACCGTGACTTGCATCTTGTCAAACGGGCTTTAATGCTTTCTTTTTTCGAAATGAAAACGCTGTTGATCTGGAAAGGTCTTTACAACTTCACCGAACTACCGAGGCGAGCGCTAAAGGCACTCAGCCGATTTGGGATGCTTGGGCGACTAACTCAAAGGTGCACGGCACACCTCGGCTTGGGCTGTCGCCTGTTTTGTGCAAAAATCGCGACCTATCTGAGCTAACCTAAGCTAAGCTATCTAGATATACGTATACGAGTTATTGAAACATGCATGTCTACAAAGCATGCGTGCCTCAACGATTCCTATATGTATTTTGTGTCGGAAAAACTCTAAATTATATAGGATAGGATAGGGCAAAATAAGAACTCTTTGTCGTTTATTTCTCTGAAAAAGAAAAACAGCGTGTAAGCGTGTAGGCGTGCATGTGTGTATAGGTGATGTGTGTGATGATGTAGCAGTGATGTAAGGTTTTGTGTCACTGTATCGCGTGAGCAGCGTACTCACGGGGTTCCACGCCGAGGGAACGGACCTAGTCTTGAGCCGCTGCCGAGGAGGACTTAATCTGGTTAATGCATAGGGTGGATCAAAAAGTGACATCTGGTAATGATGACCTTTTCTGTGCATGCAAGAACGAATATAACTATCTATGTTTTGTAAAAATATGTAACATGAAAAGATAAACCAGATCAAGGTTTTTTGAAGTTTTTCTCGATGATTGGGTTGTTTTCCTAGCTCAAGGCAGTTTTGACGTTAATAAGTGCATTCTCAGGGTCTAAATTGAATAAAGTAATTTTAATTGTAATTTCGCTATATTATTTATTATTCATCTTATCTATTATTTTAACAGTGTATTTTGTGCACAGAAGAAAAAAACAAATTCGAAAGCAAAAGTAGACATGTTTTACTAAAATTTACTTTAGTCTTTTGTAGCGCCTACAAAAAACAGTAGCTTCTTAAAATATTATTTATTTCGTATCGAATGAAGATATTATATTTTTTTAAATAAGATTTAAGCGTCTTAAGTATTTAAAAAAATCGACATATATTCATTTTTGTATTTTGCGAGACGCACGCACAACTACAACTATTTATCTATACTAATATTATAAAGTTTGTGAGTTTGTGACGTTGTGGCGTTGTAGCGGGTAATCTCAGGAACTACTGGTCCGATTTGAAAAATTCTTACAATGTTATATAGCTCATTTATCGAGAGTGGTTACACTAAGACCAATATATCGTTACACTAAGCTCAATAGGGGCGGAGTACCAATGAAGAATGTTTAAAAATCGGGGATTCTATTACACGCGAACGAAGTCGCGGGCAGGTGCTAGTATAAATATAAAAGTGATACATATAGGAAATCATTACAATACAAAAATATCTATTTCTTTTTGTTAGTAATTAATTATTATTGCAAATGAAAAAAAAAATTAGACTAGAGTCAAAAGGCTTGTGTTGACCTTATGAGGTTTGGAACGCGTGTGTCATGGCCAGAGACATGTCTTATACGTTGCTTCAACGTTACGTCATTTATTAACCTCTCGGCTGATTTTTAAGAATTAAGTCTCAAAATGGTAGGCCATTTTAATATTTATTTTATATCATAGGAGGCAAACGAACAGGTGGATCACCTGATCTTAAGTGATCACCACCGTCCATAGACACTTGCAACACCAGGGTAGTCGCAAGTGCGTTGCCAGCCTGTGTTAGGGGGGAGTGAGAGTGGGGGGAGGAGGGTAAAAGGAGAGGGGAAGGTGAGAAGAGATGGGCCTCCGGCGATCTTACTGACTGAACGAAATGCATCAATCCAAGCACTGTTACTTCACATCGGTTTTCTACTAGAGGGTGTAAAGTATTTCTTTCTTTCTTTCTTTCTTATTCATTATAAACCTATAAATCTATCAATTCCTATGTTTAGCGCGTTTAAGCAAAATTCTTCAGCTTTATACAGATAAATAATTAGTACCTGGGCGACCGAGCCTAGCTCGGTTCTTTAAAAAACATTTTTTAAACCAAATAAACTGTTAAGTTTGCATCACAAAATTATCATTTTTTATCATATATTAAAAATGGTATTTCTTTTGCTGTCGGATTCGAACTGAGGTTAGACGGATTTTCGAAGCAGCCGATTTCCATCTGAGCTATTTTTGTTTTGACAGCGGCGGCGAAATTTACCTTTATATTCTAGCTATATTTTTTCATTGCCTGAAAA
The DNA here is from genome assembly GCA_014332785.1 of Antheraea mylitta. Classification (NCBI taxonomy): domain Eukaryota; kingdom Metazoa; phylum Arthropoda; class Insecta; order Lepidoptera; family Saturniidae; genus Antheraea; species Antheraea mylitta. Next base: position 2,481,433 of record JACEII010000007.1, on the reverse strand, counting down.
CTCAGTTAAAAAAGGTTTCTATGAATGAATTCTAGCTAGATCGATTTATCGTCCCCGAATCTACCTACGTACTAAGTTTCACGGAAATAGATGACGCCGTTTCCAGGGCCCTGAATATATACAAATATCAAAATATACAAGAATTGCTCGTTTAAAGGTATTAGATTTGTTGTTGTTGAAGTTTTTCAAATTTTGTAATTAGTATTGTTTTTTTTAACTTGTATTGCCAACAGTCTGTTGACCAGTGAATAATAAGGTCTATATTAGCTTGTATTATATTTGGTGTCGTGTATTTTCTCGGATCCGTCTCTTACATAGCACTAAGATGTACACAACATGACTGGAATTGAGTAACTTTCAACTATATACGAGAAATTCTATATCAAATGATCACAGTCGTATTCCGATACATTTAGTAGTTTTATTGTTGTATTGTACATAATGTGTATATAACACAATTGTAGAAAAGAAGTAATTGGTGACAAAAGAAAATCTATTATCATTCGCCGTGTTCTTAGACTGACAATACTTTGGCATTAATCCAAGATAAATATATAAAACAATGACATTACCAGAGACAAAGTTGTTAGCATTCCGTAAATTCATTGGCTTATCGCGTCTGAGAGCCAGGAGCCCGCGACAGCTTTTAGGACTTAGTTCCAGTGTACCAAGTTTCAACTCCACGACCTGCCTTACCTAATTGGATAAAATTTAATAAGGTCACTTTGGGTGGCCAGTAAGGACTTCGAAGCATCAAGTGAACCAAGTCTCCACTCTACCACTTACTTACCTTATCAAATTTAGTAGAATCTTATAAAGTCGCTCTGAATGGTCTCTTCACTAAGGCAAAGGCCCAAATGTACCAAGTCGCCACTCCACCACTTGCCTTATCAAATTTGTTAAAATATTATACAGTCACATTGAATGGTCTCTCCACTAAGAAGAAGGATCTAGTGTACAAAGTCTCCACTCCACGAGTTGCCTTACCAAATTTAGTAAAATCTTATAAGGTCGCTTTAAGTTGTTTCTCCAGTAAGAAGAAGGATCAAGTACTAAGTCACCACTCCATCAATTGCCTTAACAAATTTGGTAGAATCATATAACGACGCTTTTAGTGGTCTCTCCAGTAAGAAGAAGGGTCAAGTGTACAAAGTCACCACTCCACCAGTTGCCTTACCAAATTTGGTAAAATCTTATAATTTTTATTTATATTAAAATAAAAAAAACTGTGGATACGTAATAAGCACTTCGACAAAGCCTTGTTAAAACTTGGCTAACTAGCTTACTTTTGACGGTTGCCCGGTCAACCCGTCCGTATTCAAGCAACATATAACTATTTCTATTTCACCACTGATATTGAGAATATGCAATCTCACTTCCACATTTTATGTAAGACAATGTGGCGTTACAATATTCCTTTACGTATGTGTGCGTTTTCGTACCATTTGTTTTGACAAAATATCATGTACGTAACGTAGCTACAGCTTTTAAGTTATAATATCATGTTATGTTTATTTAATTATGTTCTTATGACGTCAGTAATCAAGTACAGACCTGTAGATAGAAATGATTTATAATTTCTATTTCACTCCGAATATACTCAAATTATTCGGATATGATAAAATTCACGAAAACCACGTACCAATGTGTCCTTTAATCACGTTCACAGAGCATGTTTGAAACAGAGTGGCCATTCTAAATTAGGACTGCACGTGTTTAACAGCTGATTCAATTTTATGTAATCCTTTTAGCGGAATGGGACAAGGACGACGAGCCTTGTCAATTAAACATCAATAATTCAATGGTTATAATTATTTTAAGTATCGCATTTATATATAAAAAAAAACCGATGTACTGGTTAAAAAAATAACCTTGAATTTTTTAAGTATTAAATTCCGGGTTTATTTCAAGAAAAACTTTTTATGGAAGGGCTTTTGAAATTCTGATCGGCAACTTTTTTGTGCGACGGAAAGTGGTGGAGAGAAACACTGTGTCGGGTAAACTGTTAACAACATTCGTGCTCGTTCGGGCACAGAAGTTAAGCAGTGTTAGGCGCGGTTAGTACTTGAATGCGTGACCTTTTGGGAACACCACATCACGTTGCCTTTTTATTATATTTTCTTTTAAGTGTAGCTCATTGGGAAGAATGCGATTCTATCGGCAAACTTTTTGGGTGTAGAAAAGTCATGGCGGTAAATACTGTGTTGGGTAAAGTGGGAACAGTGTCTCGCTTGCCATCATGTATTGCAGAACAGTGAGACGTATACTCTTCTCTCTTTCTTTCTATCTCATTGTAAATTGTAGCGTATACTGCGTGCAGCTGTGGTTCCGAACACTGAACTTATTATATGTTATTCAGAAGTGATTGATTTACAATTAAAATAGTTTCCTGTAATACAAAAATTTCTACTTCTATCGCAAGAGGAGAAGGTACTTAACTGTTTTATTAACCGACTTCAAAAAAAGGAGGAGGTTATCAATTCGACTGTATGTTTTTTTTTTATGTTTGTTACCTCATAACTTTGGACTGGCTGAACCGATTTTGAAGATTCTTTTTTTATTTGAAAGCTAGTGCTTCCCGTGTGGTCCCATTTTTTGGTCCAGTTCTGTCAACGGCATCCAGTGCAAAACCGTATAAGGTGAGCAAGAGTATCTACCAAGAGATGCATTGGAAGTCGGTGCCTTTGTACCTAGATGTAGATGATATGATTTTCGGTTGGCACCGATTTCCAATACATCTCTTGGTAGCACACATATTCATATGTTTCATTAAATTTGGTTAATTTGATAAACTATTTATTTTCCGGTTTTCAGTGCCTTATTTTTATGCCTCTGATTAATATTGAAGTCGGTTAATTCTTTTTTTTGAAAATTTACTTTATCTTAGTATATTTGAATAAAGATTCATATATCTATCAAAATAGTGCTCTAAATTAATTCTCTAGTAAAAATAAACTCAAGAGCGATAAAGAAATAATCAAAATACTCCGTTGATGAATAATTAAAATATTACCCTATAAAATTTTCATTCCTATCTTATACGATACACCTTGATTTTTTTAAGCCATTGTAGTTATACCTCGGCATTAGGGATGAAGATTTGTAAGGTGGAGGAAATTTTCAAACACATACATCAAGTTCACAGAGAACATTGAGACCTAGACTACCCTAATAATTACAAATAAAAGAAAAAAATAAAATATACATATCAAAGACGCAAAGGACATTGAGACAAAGACTAACTATTATAACTAACAACAACGCTGCCAATTAACACTCACCGTAAATAATAATAACATACCAAACACGCTGCTTGATGGTAGGGTTTCTTCCGCATAGTGTTAGGGTTTATCGCATGTTTCTAATGTGTCTTATAAGCCCGCCTGGCTAAATACTACCATCAAGTTAATAAAAGTCAAGCAGCTATTGATATGGCCTGATAGCTACACTTGAGAGCCAGTTCTTCTCTAGGTTTGGTGTGTTTACCATTTTAGACCAAGTTGCCATGTAACATCATATGTTGTAGTCAAATGCTAAAACCTGTAAAATATAAAGAAATCTCCTATCTACAAAACTCGGTACGGTAACAGCAGCTGTGTAAACCACTACACCAATCATCCAAACGATCACTCAAGTGGTCATTCCATGTTTTAGGTTCACTAACAGTTGTTTAGGTAACAGGTTTTATAACAAAGTCCAAAAGTACATCCCTGATTTGCCGGATAGTGAGTTCAAGCACCATGTCAAACAAGTGTTAATATCTAAAGGTCATTATAGGTTGGTTCGATAGGTATACAATGATGAGGTCTGGAAATCACGTCCCTATCTTTGCATCCACAAAAAATGAATGTAACTAACTAACCTATATTTGAAAAATCATGAAAATATAAACCAGATCAAATTTCTTATTGGTTCTTTTCGATGACTGGATTTTTGGCCGTGCCGATGGTAGCGTTACGTTCATAAGCGCCTTCTGAGGGTCTAAGTTGAATAAAGTATGTCTGTTTGGCTTTTAATTCAATTGTGGCTATTGATGACTAAAAGGGATAACTTCCTTGACCTCTGTACCAAAAAAATTCCGACCGCACCCTAAAACTATTGATTCCGATCTCGAAAACAAACTCAGATAACTAAGACCGAGCGGCCATGGTGCTTGGCAGGATGCCAGGAATCTTTCGTGAGCCAAACACTACGCTGAGGTTAATTACAGATGCGGCAAATATATGAGCATTAGATGACCGCTTGTGCCCGGGTTCTTCCTTTAGATTACTGTTTCTCAACCCTTAAAAATGTAGACGGCATGACAGCGGCGATCGGCGAAGGATGGCCTGCTTAGCGCTGGTCATCGTTGTTTTTGGATTGAACTGTGCTTATCATCAGGAATAACACAGTTACTTTGCCATAATACAATAAAAGAAACAAAGCCGATGATGCGAATAAACGCAGTAACTTACTGCTATAGGCATTCATAGTTTAGAATATTTTGGCAATATATAGTTCTTTTCGGGAGCCCTGCATGGATACTCACAATATTCCGTCTAATTTCACTATTAGATCATTGTCGTATATCGTACTCTCTCAATTATTTTTGTATTGTATTACTCCACTCCTAAACCTACCAGCATAATGATACATATAACGTTCTCTAATAAATACTCTATATATTTCAAAAATGTTTAGGGCCATTCAAACAAACAAAAACAATATCTTGAGCTTCAGTATGTTGTTAGTATTTGATAATACTTAATATCATAAAATATGGTTCCAAACTTAAAACACTTCAATAAAATAATTCTTTATATACAGGTCTTCTTACCTTTTGAACATATTACGGACTTCTATTATTGTCAAAATAACTGTCCTTTTTTTACGTGGGGAAATCCCTTATGGATACCTACTCTCCCGGGGGAGAGGGTGAGTTATGTCAGACTCGCACTCGCACAAACCCCACGGTGTACCGACAGACCGTGTTGTTGGGGCGGCAAGGGATCGATTTAGGCTATTCCCCTTGGATAGCCGCTCCAACGGTCCGTCCGGCGGAAGGTGGCCGCCAAGCTCCTACATATAGAGAGGCAGACTGAGTACACACCAGCTGCCTCCCCTCGTCCGCCGGACCTGTGCAATGAAGGAATGAGCCCTCCGGCTGCATCCCCTCAGGTCAAACTACGGTGGCGCGAGAAGTTGGGCAAAGCGCCGCCTCCTTCCGCCTGTCCTTCGTTGACGGAGAGGGTCACTTAAAGGGTCTACCTCGCGGGCCCTCTCCGCCGCCTCCTTTTGCGAGATGACCTCCTCGCAAAAAGAGGGCACTGCTCGCCACGCCTGCTCGCTGCCGAGCATGGCCAAAACCACACCCGGCAGGATCAAATTTCCTCCCACCTCCGCCGCCAGATTGCGGCGCTCCTCCTCCCACGCGACATACACGGAGAGAGTGTGCTGCGCGGTATCCTATGCTGCGCCGCACTCGTGGCAGGCGGCGGTCCGTTCCCTGCGAGCGATCCGGTGCAGGTACCATTCAAAACTACCGTGTCCGGTGAGTACCTGCACCAGCCTGAACGACAGGGAGCTCCAACTCCTCCCAATCCACTCCCGCAGGACCGGGCGGACGGCGTCGACGGTATAAGTCCCGAAGCGCGCGTCCGCCAGGTCCTGCATCCACCGCTCTACTGCCTCCTCCCGCAAAAAAAAGATTGAGAAACGATGGCTTAGATTACTCAGAGAAATAAATGGAGATTAAAAAAATAAACAAATTTTAGCTAAACACTGAGATATGTTATAGTATGTTATAGTATGTATATGTTATAGTTTCATATTCACGTTTACCCCTCTATTCACGTCAATAGAGGGTTCAAAGGTCTTCAGTGCAATTGATCAAAATAAACATGATAGCCTTTTGGAGCAATTTTGACTTAAGGGTGTTGATTGGTTAAATATTTTCAATCTAAGGATTACAACTCGTACTAAGATAGAGACAAAGTAAAAGTTGGTCTAAAACATAATTATGTCAGTCGGTTAATGATAGTCATAATCAGAAGCGGTAATTACGACAACAATCAATGTACATCCTCTGTAATGGGTAACAAATGATTGAACACATTACATCAATAGTGGATCGATGCTATCGTAACGTGCGATCAAGCAAGCATCATGGGAAAACTTATAGATATGAAAGAGAGAGAGAGGGAACACTGGCACTTAAATTTTATTGACGTATTATTGTTATGAATAACAATGAAATGCAAAACAGTAAATAACTATACAGTAGAACAACTGATAACGGTTTTTAACAATAATAGTTTTAAAATACCACAACAGTTTGATTAATTAACCGTTTTTCAAAAGTAAAACGTTTGTATGATTGATTATTTTCATATAAAATCTATCTTTAAATTTATACTTCTCATTAGAAATACGAGCAGATCGGAAATAGGATTTTTTTTGGCAACTTTCAGATTATTACTGCCATTATCGAGTAGGCAATAATATTATAAGTTTCTTGCAGTAATTTTAATGTTCCAACAAGACGGTGGCACACCTAGAACTTTCCAGGGAGTTTTTGTGGCATGTCAGAATTCATGCTCCATGGTATTTTTCCATCAACTTCACTTGTGCAGGATAACCGAACTATATTACTTAAAATACCACCAATGTTACAAAATGTAGAGTCAAATAACACAAGATTATGGATAAAATATAAAACTACATGACAGACTAAGATACTGCCAAAAATTCCAAAAGGAAATATTGATTTACACATATAATAAGAATGTAAATTTAACGTGTCTGTACTTGTAGTCCGGTGAAGCTGTTAAGACCTTGCTGGGTCAATACCGTAGTCATATCGAGAAAAAAAAAGTAGTTTCATGGAATAAGTAATAAAATATATCTTAATCATTTTGATGTAAAACATCTATAGGTGAAGGTAAATCTGATTATTGGCGATGTGAGTGAGACGTGGCGACGCGATGCAATGCGCAAGCGACTGTGCGTAATCTCTTTTCCCGCACTGAGCTCGCATACCCATAGTATTTGTATACCATTGTTTGTCGTTTACTATGTTACATATGTGTTTCACATCTGCCAGGCGTCCCGTAACGGCTCAATTTGTTTCCAAATGTCTATCTTGTTGTACGAACACGCATCACTGCTAAAGTATTGCGTTCACGATAAAACCTAACCAAGAAAATCATAAAGCATATCTTCGAGTAACATTTAGTCGTAGTTTCTTTTAAATCGGTTCACTAAATCAAAAGTTATTTTTTTTATTTTAATGACGACGCGACTTAAGTACGAGAGAAAAGTAGATAAGTAAAAGGAATTAATACATTCAATGTTTTTATTAATCACGTCTTTTTTGTTAGGTTCCACGTGATTTGGAGTCGCGGGCACAGCTAGTTATAATTAAGCAGCGAAAGATAATATCGACATTTCGTTTCTCTATGGTACGTCAATGCGTCGCCGAGTTTGCGTGTTTACGATCCGAATGTCGCCGACATGTCTCGATGGAAAAACCCGTCCCTTTTCCTACATCCCCTTTCGAGGCCATTGTTCTTATATAATATCATATTCGTTTTATTATAAAAGGCTTGAAAGAGTTACTGACAAAATTATTATGAAAAATCTGGTGGAGTTTTTGACGCGCTTCGACCGTCAAATTTCACCCGAAAGTCTAACTTGTCCGGTGTTGTTACAACAAAGCTAAACGTATTGAATACCGGCTTTAAAAAAGTTTCTGTATTTTCGTATTAAATGCACCGCACTCGCCGACAGCTGCCGGGGCAAGGTCACGTTATCCTTTTTTTCAAGTCTAACCTAACCAAGCCGAGATAAAAGAGCATGATCTCGAATGTTCGGTAACCGTGGTGCATTTAGTACAAAAGTACCTAGACTTTTTTAAAGTAAGTATTCAATTTGTATTTATTTTTTTTTTGTTTTTTTTATTGAAGCACGACAAAGTGACTGCACTATGACTGATGTTAAGTATAGTACAATCCAAAAACATCGACAAACACCGAGTAACAGATTATCCATCGCCGGTTGCCGCTGTCATGCCGGCCATAATGACGAAAGTCACCCGGTACTGGATATGCACAGACTGATCCCGAAACGCGACGCGCAGAAGCGAGTCACTATGACGGGCTTTTTCGCCATATGCATGGTGGTTGCGACCCAGTCGGGCTGTAAAACCCTACCACCCCGCTATCGCCATTGCCTCGTTCGTTATTCAGCAGGGTGCACCACGTGCAGGTGAGGTTGGCTTGGGTGTCTCAGGTCTTAAGATGTTACTCGACACCCCTTACATCCCAAGCTTTTGTAATAACACCGATGTACTATAATTTTCTAACCATAACGAGTATCTTAGCTAATGTTATGTCAAAAAATGTAAAATCCTACAGTGTTTACGTTGTCAATTATTGGGACTCATTCCGATTTATTTAAAAAAATCAACTATTTAAACTGTTCGTAGTCACTTATGAACGTTAAAATTCTATCAATCCAGTCATCGAGATGAACCGACAAGATCGAGTATTTTGTTTTGTCTAAAAAATATGTTTTATGTACAGAAAAATAACATAAAAACACGTACTGCTTCCGCCACTTCTCCGCGGCATGAAAACACATCCCCTAAACGCGTTGTGCTTACAAAAATCGTGATTTCATTAAATTTTAATAACGTTGTATTAAGAGCTTTTGGCAACATCTTGGAATGTCATGTAGTGGATTTTGTATTTATTTTTATAACAAGCAATGCCTGTGACTCCGTCCGTGTGGAACTACTGCTATATAACACTATAGACATCTGACAATGTATTTAATCATTCAATCATTATTTTCTTTTAATTAAAATGTAACAATTGAAATAAAAAATGTAAAAATTTAATATAAAATAAATAAATTGTCTTAATGAAGATCTGAACAAAAATATTATCTATGAATTTAAATTCTTATCAAAATATCTGTATGTAATGGACCGTTTTTGAATGATGAGATTGAATTGAACGTATGCTATTCATCGTTGCTTGCATAAATAGCTTTATCAGATATGTAGCTACATATCGCTTGAACCTCACTTTTGTAATGGAGTATTTTAAACATTTGATTAGCTAGGTTCACAATTTTAGGCATTTCCGGTGTTATTACAAAAAAAGTTAAATACTTGGTTTAAAAAAGGTTTCGTACGAAGTTCACCGCGCTCGCCCGGAGTTAGATCTCGTTATCCTTTTTTCGCAAGTGTAACCTAACCTAACCAAAGCGAGACAAAAGAGCAAGACGGCGACCATTCACTGAGAGATCTTTTTAAAGCAAGCGTTCAAAACGTCTTTAACTTTTTTGTAATAACACCATTCGTGTTTAACTCTTGTTCATTTTTGTGAACAGACCGACCGCCTCTAATCATTGCAGGTAGGTGGTAGAGCCACGCTGAAGCTATTACTGGTTTCAGCATGAATGGGTCGCTCACCCGAGGTAGTGCCACCCTCTCACAGAAAACCGACGTACAGTGACAGTGCTTCCATTTTTGCGTTTCGTTCGGTCAGTGAGAGCTCCGGATGCCCACCTCCCTTCCCCTCGCCCCTCCCTCCTTCCTTCCCGCTCATCCCTTCCCTCCAAAGACAGGCTGGCAACGTACTGGTGTTGCACGTATTTATGGATGGTGGTGATCACTTAATATCAAGTGACCCGTCTGTTCTTTTGCCTCCTATGATATAAAAAAAATCATATTGCTATTTAATTCTCTGTAGTAGTCGAAGTTTTGACATGACGAAAAAAAAAACAATTCGAATTTATTTCCTGCTTCTCCAAAATGAAACTTGGTCGATTAAACAATAAACAGATTATGAGGTACTTCAAATGTATTTTCTCACGGCACTTTTTGAAAACAATAAATGAGATCATTCGTGGGTAACGACTTTAATGAGATAATCTTTGGTGGGAAATTTGACTGCTAAATTTATATATCATATTATTATTAAATTGTGATAATTAAAAAACAGAAGACTAGACTTAGAAGTAATCAATGCTTTGAATATCTCGAAATATTACGACAATTATCAAGGAATAAAATTCTGATTCGTTCTAACACCAACCACCGAAATGTTGTCGCCTTAAAAAACCGGTGGTAAGTGTTAATTGAACAACAATAGCGTAATTAAATTAAATATGCTTATTACACAACAAATTGTTACTCACAAAGCGAAACACCATTATAAATCCAATTTAATAGTACTTACGCTACGCTTTAACAGCGTATAGTTAAGTTAGAAAGAAGTCTTAATGACAGTTGCGCCATTTTGTTACGACGCCATCTTGTTTATATTTTATATAATAGTGAGACCATGCAGGTATAAAGAACGGGACATTATAACAGCGACACGCTATGATTACCGTTTTGACACATTATAGTTGTCACATGAAATGTCTTTTTTTTAAATATAATTATGAAAATTATTTCCTATCGAACAGTGTTTATTTTCGGCATAGTGTCGCATTTTAATTTCGTTAACCTTGAATTTAGGAGTTATAGCAGGGAAATCCTTAAAATCCGATAGAAACGTAGTATTGTCTGAGATAGTATAGTACTGTACTGTACTGCAAGATTTTTAAGAACCTGTTTTTTATATACGATAACGTCTAATCGATGAATGCGGCTGCATGCACGAAAAAGCATGACTCATTACGTTAGGCCTGAGACAAGCGTACAAGCTAGAGCGCGGAACAAGGGACAGAGAGGCACTATTAGCCTAATCGTTCGGTTTGTGATTTTGTAATTAATCTGTATAATTTAAGTAAAGAAATATTTGAATTAACGAATGCAAATAAATGGTAATTTTCTTTGTATTATACAAAATAATGATAATTCAGTAATTATAATTCTGGGGTGTAAGGGGTGTCGAGTAACATCATAAGACTTGAGACACCCAAGTCAACTTCACCTGCACGTGGTGCACCCTGCTTTTCAATGAACGAGGCAATGGCGATAGCGCGGTGGTCGAGTTTTACAGCCCGATTGGGTCGCAACCACCATGTACATGGCGAAAAAGCCCGTCATAGTGACTCGCTTCTGCGCGTCGCATTTCGGGATCAGCCTGTGCATATCTAGCACCGGGTGACTTTCGTCATTATGGCCGGCATGACAGCGGCGACCGGCGATGGATAATCTGTCTCTCGGTGGTCGCCACTGTTTTTGGATTGTACTATGCTTATCATCAGGCATAGTGCAGTCACTTTGTCGTGCTTCAATAAAAATAAATAAAAAAAATCTAATTTCATGCATAAAAATATGTAATTTTTCATCAATGTTTTCTGATGACGTTATCACATAAAATTATCATCAATCTTCTAGATTATCAATGTCATTGTGAAGTAACTAATAATATTACAAATATCTTATGATAATGTCCATGTTCTGTGTCATGTTCTTATATCATCAGGGCGGGACAACATCTGCCAGGCCCGTTAGTAAAATATAAAAGCACTACATCACAGAGAAAGATCCCGCCAATTACTTGATTGACTCCAGAAAGACATAAAACATACATAACCACCTTACGATTAACGCGTATTTATACCCAGCGAGTGTTTAGTCACCAGCAATATTTTTACAGGATATTAATTAGTCGATTCTCTTTTTATATCATTAAAAAAATAGGGGCTTAATATTTGGCCTAATTATCTCGAGAAACGCAAAACTGATATACACTCAGCATCACATGGTTTATGCAAAAATGAACTAGTGTAATAAATGAATAACTTTCGCGCAGCCCGGCCCACCTCTCGCACTTCGACTCGCGCCCCGTTGCCCATTGTTCGACCGTGTGGCGTTTCCATGATAAATGATTAACCTTGAAAAGAGCCCCATTAAAGTTGTTCATTGAAGCTAGGCCGAATTTTTTTACGTTTAAAAGTATCGTTATCGTAATTTTAAAAGTCTTAAAATAAACTTTAACTAGTTCTCTATGTTGTTTATTAGTATTTATTTTGATATTATCATTTTATATGTTAAATGTGACCATGAACTACCACAAGATTGAAGGATGACCCTTTAAACATTCACATGGGATATATATTTTCCTATCGTACCGTAACAAGTTTCACTTCAGAGACGATTGTCAATATAATATAGAAGTCACTAAACGACATACTAAGATCCCGCAAAAAACCGGCGGTTTTATTTTTCATCAAGTTATTTTCAACAGAACACCTCCAAGCAGCTTGGAGGAGAACGGATTTTTCGCCAATAAATTGTCATATGAAAATTAGCAATAACTTTAATGTTACTATTGTCTTGTTCCAGCAAGGTATCGGTGTCGAACTTGTTCGTGCTTTGGACAGCCATCCACCAAACATCTCCAATGTATTCTGCGAGTGCGACTCTAAAGATGACGTGGTATGTACATTGGAATCTTTTGGTCACACAGTGGTCGAAATTTGAACATAGTAAGAGGTATATACGTTTTCAGTTCAAGCACCGTCAGGCTCTTTTTAATGTCTCAAGGCTATTATAAGGTTGATCAATAAGTGAACGATTGTGATGTCTAGAGATAATGCTACTCTCTGTGCATCCACTAAAAACGAATATAACTATCTGTTTGTAGAATCATCTATACTTCTATACTAATATCATAAAGAGGTACAGTTTGTGAGGTTGTAGGGGGTAATATCTGGATGTACTAAACCGATTTTGCAAATCCTTTTACCAATAGAAAGCCATATTATTTGTGAGGGTCATAGGTTATATATTAATCCGAAAAATGAAAAGACTTTTTTGTGGTAGTCGGATTTGCAAAGTCGGAGACAAAACGGTCGAACGAAAACGTTTCTTACGGACGCTGCCTTAGCGATGAGAAATATTTAATTGAGTTCTAGAGAAAAGTTGTAGAGCTTGATAATGCGTACAAAAAAGTCACCGATAGCATATGTCTAACCTTTAGATTTTAGTCACAAGTGTTGTAATTAGGTAAATTTTATATCTTATATCTAAACAATAAAATGTCTATGAAACAAAAAAAATATTGACAACCGTCTATACTCTATGGATATATATATCTCTCTGGTTATAAAAATTGCATTGTAAGCGTGTGTCATGTATATTTATAATAAAGCAAGTAAAAGTAATTAAACGCTCATTATTATTTGAACAACAAGAAGTAATTTTTTTAGATTAAAAAAATAATTTAAATCGCTAATTGATGTTTATTGGTCATATTATGTAACAACAATTACAAATTCTTATCAAAATAAATAAATATTTCTCTCAAGTGTGTAAAAGAAGACTTTTCTCATTTTTCCAATTAAAATAAATCATATCACTCAGTAGTAACTGAATCACACTTATAATTTCATCACAAGTAAAAATGTTTACCGTCCAACGAAGAGGGCACGGGTCAGCTAGTGACAAGGGAAACCCGACCGAGTTTGTTGACGGTTCTTCTTGATAACTGGATTGTTTTTTCAGAACCGATGATAGCTTTAACATTCACAAGCGTCTTTTCAGGACATAAATTGAATCAAGTATTTTTGACTTTGATTATATACTCGTAGGTATTATTATATTTATTTTCATGTGGTTTTCACCAGTAGATAAAATGATTCACAATGAAGGTTTAGGTATATAATTTGTCGAAGTTTTCTTCAAGGCGGAACAACGCTAATTTTAGCTAAATCTATGCTCAGCGTGGTTGTGCTACAGAGATAAAAAAAAAAAAAACATTTTTTCAACAATATAAAAGAGAATGCGCACAACAGTCTATTTTTTTGTTTAGTTGTCCATAAATCTGTCTAAAGATTGCACAGTGTGCATTTAAAGTTTCGTTTCACTCAACGTTCCATTTAATTTAAAGCACATAAAGGATGTTGTGATTACGTTAAACGGAACGCTTGTATACAGTCAATTGATCGTCCGTAATCGTTTCCTGTTTGTTAAATCTTTTATTGCCTTTCTTATTTTGATTTTAGTATATTATTGATGTACATATTTTTATAAATAGTGCAATATTAGTATAACTTTTTTGAATACCTTTATTGTGGGATCCGATCCAATAACCGCTGCTATGTATTTATTAGGTGGATTAAAAAACTTATTTTTTTTATCTTTACTTACCATGAAAATATCATCCAAGATGACAAAAAAAGTTGGTTTAAGGACGACAATTTTACGTGATAACGTCATAGGAAAACGTCAGAAGAAAATTATTTACTTTTATGAATTGAATTGAATTATTCTATACATAGATAGACTCGTTACAAGCCCAACGATTAGGCTGATCGCGTCTCTATAGCTTCTTCAGCGCTCACGCTTGCACGCTCGACTCAGGCGGAACGTAAAAATGAGCATGCTTTTTCATACGTGCAGCCGGCATTCATTAATTTATAAGACGATATCACATCATAAATTGTGATAAAGTTTAAACTCTTAATATTAATACGAAGAGAACTTCATCGTGATTTTTAATTTTCCATACAAATTACATGGGTTTTTTTATTTAGAACTGTAATACTCTCAAACGAATTATCGTCCAATGAAATTGAAAACATATACTTGTAGAGAATTAAGCGATCTATATATATGATGATTAAAATGATCTATATATATGATATGATGTATATGATTTCTTGCTAACTCGACTCGTTTAATAATTATTCGAAGTTAAAATACAACCTCAAATGGTGAATGATGACTTTTTATACTGCTTACTACTTTTTCATACTCTATCACAAAATAATGGCTCAAAAACATATAAATATTATATTTGTTGATGTTAATATAATAAACTAGCTGTGCCCGGGACTTCGTTCGAGTGAAAACTTGTGTATAAAAGAGCGATTAATAAAGTCACTTGAATCTATTATGTCCAAATATTTATCTACTGTTCTCTCGTACTTAAGTCGCGTTGTCATAAAATTACAATAACTTTTGATAGACTGAACCGGTTTTAATAAAAAAAAATGACTAAAGATTACTCGATGTGTTACGACTTGTGCTTTATGATTTTATTGAAGGGGTTTTATCATGAACTATATTATATATATATCAATATATTTTAGCAGTGATGCGTGTTCATATAAACAGACAGGAATGATTTAAAAATGATTGAAATATATTGATGTGAAACATCTATAGGCGCGGTTAAACCTGATTGTTGGCGTGGCGAGTGTGTGAGACGTGGCGACGCGATGCCATGCGCAAGTGACTGTGCGCTCTCTTGCCGTACTTAACTCGTTTACCTATAGTTTCGAATTTGAGAATTCGAGAATATGAGATTCGTTACATTCGAACAATTTCAATGTTTCACATCTGCCAGGCGTCCCGTGATGTCTCACCTTTTTGTATTATTTATTTCTCGAGACCTGCAACAATATTTTTTACAAAAATGAAAAAATACAGACACCTTACTTTTATATTCTTATTATATGACTAGCCTCTGCCCGCGACTTCGTTCGCTTGGAATAGATACACTACGCAGTAGTTCTCAAAAGGAAAAAACATCCCGATTTTGAAACATTTTTCATCTGTGCTCCGCTCCTATTGGTCTCAGCGTGATGATATATAGCCTATAACCATTCTCGATGAATGGTCTATATAAAACTGAAAGAATTATTCAAATCGGATCAGTAGTTCCTGAGATTACCCCCTACAACGTCACAAACTCACAAACTTTACCTCTTTATAATATTAGTATAGATAATAGTACTTCATATTCAGATCATATTAAGTCCTTGTTGTTTCCAGACGATCACATGTGACTGCGAAGCGACACCAGCATTCCAGCTGAAGGCATTCAGCCAACGCGGAGAGAAGGTCGAAGTATCACATTACCGAGTGAATGTTAACAGGTAATCAGAAAATGATTTTTTTATACCTGTTAAATATATCACAGTCAGACTCCAATTCTGATGAGCGAAGGCTCAGGTAACTCAGAGAGCATCAAATCGACGGTTTAGAATTGCCTTCAAAATTTTTGTTGGTATAGGACTGCATTCAACGCTCTCGACGCTGACGAAATCTTTGCGCTCTCTACACATACTATAAATACGCGTGGCAGGGGCAAACCAACAGTGTTCCGATGCGGTCTCCCAGGGCAGCATCTCAAGTCTATGTTCAATCCCCCGGACGGGAGACCTCGATTGCTGATAACACGATACAGTGTCACTCCACATATGTGCACAATCACACGGTACATAGACTCGTTCTGTAAGAGACCCTTATTCCTTTTCGTTAGTTAATTTTAGCCACTTTGGCATCCTTGAGCTTGTTGCCAGTAGACTGAATGCCCTAACCCTTCACTCTAAAATACCGGTGAAGTTGTGAAGGTCCGTTAGGTCAAGAACGGTGAATCAGTTGAAAAAAATAAATCAACAGTGTAAATCAGGTATCAGCACAGGGATGTCATCAGCGTCGCGAGCATTGAAGCAGAGGCAGTTGGTATGGGAAGAGGTGTGGGGTAAACAAGGAGTTAAAAACAGAATGATCACATTCAACCAATCAAATTAGCCGATTCGTTTGCGTTTCTATACACGCATACTTTTATTCTATCGTTAGATAAATAAATCGTATACCACCATTAAAGTGGTAGAGCCACTGAAACTATTATTGGTTTCAGTATGAATATGTCGGCTAGTCCCGGGTAGCACCACCCTCTCACAGAAAACAGACGTGAAGTAACAGTGCTTGCATTGTTGCGTTTCGATCGGTCAGTGAGAACGCCGGAGACCCATCTACCCTCTCCTCCTCTCCTTTCCCCTCCCATTTTCCCATTTTCCCAAGCCATCGTGACGCAGTGTTCCCATACGGTCACCCATCCAAGTACTGACCGCGCTCGCTGTTGCTTAACTTGATGATCGGATGAGAATCGGTGTAACCAACACTATACCCGACATAGTGTTTACTGTCACCACCTTCTGTCACACAAAAACGTTGTAGATCAGAATTTCAAAGCCGTCTAATAAGAAAATTAACTTCATTTTCAGATTCCGCGCCCGCCTGAACGTTGTCTGCGTGACGGACAAGCTGACAGGCGAACTGAAGTTCGATGGATGGCCTGAGGTGAAGGTCGCTCTTGCATCGGTCGGGCCACTGAGGCCAAACGTCACTGAGAGCAATCTCCAGCAGTTGGTCAGGTATAATATCATTACGATACTTTCTACTTTTTTTTATCTTTACGAATAACTAATATATCGATGTAGCTGAGTCTGTCTGTGTGGACACATACGCAACGTATTTTGATACGATTTTCTGGATTTTTATATATTTAGATTGTGGGTAATGCAATATTCTTTCTCCAGCGACATAGTTGTCGGAGCGTTGCGCAACACTCATTTCCGCTTCAATCTCTCTCAATATCCAACTTGTCCACGATTGAGGAGATACATCGATTCTGCGCCTCGACTGCCTCTGCATTATGATTCCATGGTTAGTGAGATGCTAAACTTTCATTCGATAGCTCTTAAAAAAATCTCTATAGCGCGATTCAATTTTTCATGAAAGTATGTTTAAATTTTGTGCAACGCCATCTTTTGTTTAATTTTGGTAGAACAATTTGGTAATATAAATAATTAGATGTTGGAATTCTTGGCGGGATTTTAGTCGTCATGTAGTGCATTTTATATTTTAATCATACTCTTGTGTTATTTGACTCTATTTATTTATTGACTTTACGCTGAATAACACCGTCCAAGAACGTGGACGTCATATGATACCCATTATTAGCCGGACCCAGTAACTATATCGTTGGGTTTTTTTGGCTGAATTTTAGTCTGTCATGTAGTGGATTTTATATTTTATTCATGATCTTGTGTTATTTGAGTCTATATTTTGTAAATTTGGTGGTGTTTTCCGTAATATAGTTAGTTTATTGTGCATAAGTGAAGTGAATGGCAAAATAATATCACTGAGCATGAAATTCTGAGATGCCCCAAAAAGTCCCTGGAATGTTCTAATAAGGGATCCACCATCTTGTTGGAATATTGATTCACACGACGCTTAATATTGAAATGATCGTACGACGCTTGTAATATTATCGACTACGCGACAATGGCATTTTTTTTTTCAAAATGACTACGCTATTGACCCAGCAAGGTCTTAACAGCTTCACCGGACTACTGTAATAGGTAATCTGAAAGAATGCCAAAAAAATAGTTTAATAAAAAATTAGATGTTATGATATCAAAGTATCAGGTAATCAATAGTTCAGTGATTTTGAAGATTAAAAAACACTAAGAAGGACAGTGGTGTAACCTAAAAAAATGCATTTTTTAAGCATTAAAATTAGAATTGTTCTTTTATAACAGTATGTATTAATAATAGGTTAATAAACTTAAATAATTTACCGTTATCTGTTGACGCATTTTTTTTTAATCTGATAAACAAATAAACCGTTAATAATACATTTTTCTGTAACAATTACAGCACGATAGACATTTCTTCTCGTCAACCCCGAATTCAACTATGGGCAGTACCGGTCTTCTTGGAGACAAGAGGTTACTGGTGAAAGTCGTCGCTGCAAAGGATATTGGAGGTATGGAACCAATTTCCAAGGCTTTAGTCTAAAAATCTTAATTCTAGATATGATATTATGTTGTGCATTGCAAAAATAAAATACTTTTGTACTGGAATATGTTTTTTAGTTTAATATTGTCAAAACAGGTAAATCAGGATGCATAGCTCCGTATTGCGTCGTGGAAATGGACGAGCCGCCTCAGAGGAATCAAACAGCGTTCAAGAGGGACACAACCTGTCCTCAGTGGGACGAACATTTTCTCTTGTAAGTTCAATCCTTCAATTGTTGTAACATCCCTTTATAACGTAACAAAATGTAACGGATATGAAAACCGACTTTAAAAAAATCCTTCCTCCTAAAAAAATATACAATCACGGCTTGGACATAGTTACCTACGTGGTCTAGGATTATCATAAAGCGACCAATATTTTAATAATACTTTTCCTATTCTATTTTGAGGAGGTCCCTGGTGTAGCTTAAAATTGAGGGTTCGATGCTAATGAAATAAAATTATTCCTTTTCGAATAAAAAAAAAAGATTTTTTCAAAACGCCTTGTAAATGACGAAGTTCTGAGGTAACGAGTATAAAAAAGAAACAACCAAAAAATGTTTTTGAGGAAAAATATTGTTAATTTTGTCAATTATTAGCCATTTTTCTAGGATTTTTTTTTGCCAAGTATCAATTTATGAATGACTAGCTGACCAGTGCCCAATTCGCGGTAAACATTTATAAAAAAAACTACTATTTTGACTTAAATATTAAAGTTAGGCTGTCGTTGACTTTTTTGTAATTATCAAGCTTTACAACTGTTCTCTAGAACTCAATCGTATATCTCATCGTTAAGGTAGCATTCGTAAGAAACGTTCTCGTTCGACCGTTTTTTCTCAGACTTACTTCACAAATCCGACTACCATAAAAAAGTCTTTTCTTTTTTTGAGTCAATATATACAGCTTTTTTTTTTCGACATGACCTCTCTATTGATCTTGCAAGGTCTTAACAGCTTCACCGGACTATTAATATATATAGCCTATAATAGTTATAATATATATAGCATGACAACTTGCAAATAACTTGGCTTTCGATTGGTAAAAGAATTTTCAAAATCGATTTAGTAGTTTCTGAGATTACCCCCTATAACCTCACCAACTCACAACATTTTACCACTTTATAATATTAGTCTAGAAAAAGTAATATACGAAATCATAGGGAAATATTTAATTGGTTGTGTGCCTTATAACCATGTTCTATATTCCATGCGGGTACTTATGGCAAAGAAAAACTACCGTCTAAACCGAGATACTCATTAATAAAAAAACATACTGTATACTATAGATTAATATATTTCACGTTTGGGTATTTTAAACAGTTATTAGCGCCATCTATCGCTAAAAGTGTGTTAAATATTGCAGTTAACGGGCGTTATTGATGCCTTAACAAGTATAAAGATTGATAGCGCTATCTATTGCAAACAAACTGAACTAAATATTAATATTAGAATGTGTTATTGAAACTTTCACAAGTATAAATCTCACTGGCGCCATCTATTCAAAGCACAGTGAGTTGAATATTAAAATTAAAATGTTTTATTTAAGCCAACTCGATTGCAAACAGCCTTAAATATTGAAGTTAAAGTGTATACTACTATAGACGCCTTAACAAGAATAACATTTGATAGCGCCATCTATTGGAAACAAAATGAGTTAAACTATTGAAATTAAAGTGTATTATTGACGCTTCAAGTATAACAATCGATGGCGTTTGTAGTCCGGTGAAGCTGTTAAGACCTTGCTAGGCCAATAGCGTAGTCAGTTCGAGAAAAAAAAACAATCGATGGCGCCATCTATTGCAAACAAAGTGAGTTATATAGTGAAGTTAAAATATGATATTGATGTATTAAAATGTGGAATCTCGTTTTTTTTTTTTTTTCTCGAAATGACTACGCTATTGACCCATCAAGGTCTTAACAGCTTCACCGGACTACTAAGGCGAGCGCGTAAGGCACTCAGCCGATTTCATTATGGCAACCAGCTCAAGGGTGCACGGCACATCTCGGCTTGGCTGTTGCCTGTTGCATGCAAAATCGCGACCTGTCTTAGCTAGCCTAGCTAACTATTCATATGTGTATGAGTTGTTGAACCGTATATGTGTACCAAGCATACACGCCTCAACAACTCTTCCATATATTTATTATCGGAAAATTGAGAGTTTTTCAGTTCGATAAGGGAAAAAAAGTAAACCCTTCCACTTTCATGTGTAAGCGTGTAGGCGTGCACGTGTGTGGGGGTGATCGTGTAGTGTTGTAGCGGTAATGTATATTTGTGTGTCACCGTATCGCGCAAGCAACGCACTCAAGGGCTCCCTACCGAGGGATCGAACCTAGGCTTGAGCCGCTGCCGTGGGAGGCCTATTCGGGTGTTCGGGAGCGAAATTAACCCCCAGACCACGGCGGCGTGATCTGTGATTACGCGGGCGTGGGCGTGAACACGCTCTGTTTCGAGGGTGGAATCTCGTCAATCTGTTTTCAACGTTCTGAATATAGCGTCAGATTAAAGTTAAAATATTATGGGAATATAGAAATAGCATTTATTTATGTCTAAATTATCTCGATGTTATACATATAATGCGTAACTATATCTAAATCTCTATTCTGCGTATCCATATTCAAAGCTCTCAACGAGATCGGCGAGGAGGAATGTTCTAGAGCCAATATTTGCATTTTGTCCATAGCGAGCTCTCGCCGCAAACAGCCGAACTACTGTTTGAGGTTTACGACCGTACTGGGCCACCGTCACCAGTGACGCACACTGCTAGCACCGCCCAACATAGGTAAGTTATTATATTAAGAACCATACACACCGTTGCAAAAAACGTGCGTTTTAAAAACGTGCGATTTTAAAAAACGAATAGCTGTTGTTACTATCGTAATACCAGAAAGTCTGTAAGGATAGATGAATATTATAAGATATCCTTTGAAAAGTATATCCAATTGTGAATAATTTTATTTTGAAATTAGCTGATATCTGCGACTTTCCCTGCGTCGCTTACTAACTGAATAGTGTATCTTATGTACAGTATGACAAATATTAGTACCACATCGCTTGCCCCATTTCCCCGCGGCAAAGAAATACACGTCGCTGAGTGCGTAGTGCTTATAATTTTTTTTTTTTTCATAATATATGTATAAATATATGAATGAAATAATTATATGAAATTGTGATAATTATATTTTTAGATAGGCAATGATATTACAAATATGTAGATACGTTACCTACATGATATTTTGACAAAACAAATGTCACGATACTGCACACATACCTATTATCATAATATTCTAAGGACACAGTTAGATATAATGAAAAAGTAAGACGACACGTTCTTAATATTGGTAGTGGAAAAGAAATAGTTTTTTTTTTTTACTTTATTTTTGGCAATCAATCTTTCTGATTATTACTGCCATTCTCACGTAGTCAATAATATCACAAACTTCATGTGATCATTCCAATATTAAGCATCGTGTGAAACCATATTCTAACAAGATGGTGGATCCCTTGCTAGAACCTTCCAGGGAGTTTTTGTGGTATCTCAGAATTTCATGCTCCGTGTTATTATTTTCCATTCACTTCACTTATGCATAATAAACTAACTAATTACGTAAAACACCACCAAATTTACACAATATATAGTCAAATAACACAAGATTATGAATAAAATATAAAATCCACTACATGACAGACTAAAATCCCGCCAAAACCTCTCACCTTCTTTCAAGAAATAGTTGTATGTTGCTTAGATACCGGCGAATTGATCGGCAGCTGACGTTAAAATAAAGAGTAATCAAAACAGACAGGACATCTTACTTTGTTAAAATATATGCCTAATGACAGATTGTCTCACTGATGGCTTTATTTGTGACGTAGTATAAAAGTAATAAGGGAGTGAATATTAATTAAAAGTAAGTAATTTAAAATATATCATAAAATATTATCTTAATATACACATCATTCAAAGGTCACCATTTTAATTTGTTTCTTAGTTCATTCGGTTTCTTCATCAGTGCATATGATTTACTTTTACATACAAGAATTATGAAGCAACTACAAATTAAAAATGTAATACAATTTAATTAAAACAAATCTATTATTGATAGTTAATTTGAGATCAGTTACTTAATTAGATGTAATGCGAACCGGTATCAAAAGTTCTTGAGGAGTGTTTTCTACATATTGACGTATCATCTAGGATTCGCTAGGATCTAGATATACTGTTAATATTTCTAGTGTATTAATAAATATCGTCTATGGTTATTAAATCACTTCCTGATACCCGCTTCTCCAGTCCCACCTCTATATTCTTTTTTTTTATTAATAAACAATATTGTATAGTTTTTAATGTAAATGTGAGGTTCAAATAAATAAGTTTATTACTATTATGTTATTAAACTTATAGCAATGTTTTTAAAATCCATTTGTTGGTACAATACACGCGCCATCGATTGTAAATTACTTGCACAATACTTATAACCTGCGGCAAATTCATACATTTATACATACATTCATACATTTACAAAGTAAACCGTTCCACTTTCATGTGTAAGCGTGTAGGCGTGCACGTGTGTGGAGGTGATCGTGTAGTGTTGTAGCAGTGATATATATTTGTGTGTCACCGTATCACGCAAGCAACGCACTCAAGGGCTCCCTACCGAGGGATCGAACCTAGGCTTGAGCCGCTGCCGTGGGAGGCCTAATCGGGTACCATAGTTTTGAGGCATTTTATGAAACGACACTACACGTCATACTTCTATTAACGCTGACGCGATACTAATATCACCGAAGCTAACTAGTTTCGATTTCTTAATGCGCTTTTGAAGTGCTTATAACGTATCTATATATTTGTAATGTAATTGTAGATAGGTACCAAGTGTCTAAGAATCCAGTCTAAGAAAAAAATATCCAAGTCCTTGAGTAATTTTTTAGTGATGTGCTCAGAACGGTATATTTCAGTAGGTTAATAAAAAAAACGTTTAATTTTTGATGTGAAATATCTATAAGCGCGGGTGAACCTGATTGTTGGTGTGATGAATGTTTGAGACGTGGCGACGCGATGCCATGCACAAGCGACTGTGCACAATCTGTCTTGCCTCACTGAGCTCGCATACCTATAGTGTAATTTGAGAATTCGATATTCTTTCGATTCGAACAATTTCGATGTTTCACATCTGCCAGGCGTCCTACGACGGCTCAATTTTGTTTTTTTTTTTAATTCATTCATTGATTTATTAGTCACTCGCTATTATGTTTTCGTAGTAACTAAAGAAAAAAAAATAACTTTTTTTAGCACACTCTAATATACACAGTATCTTGTGTTTTCTCCGGTATTCTCAAATTTGACTCTATCAGTGTGATCTGACAATTCTATCCATCTGTCACGGTTAGAAAACATTCTGATTAATAGAACTATCCAGGTTTTTGGGTCTTGGGCTGGTCGGTATCGATGAGCTGTTGGCAGCACCCTCACAGCGTCAGCAGATCGCTCTGCAAACCAGACCTATGGAGGAACATGATGTCAGCGGTACATTAACAGTAGAGGTGAATATACACTATGTTAACCATGCAACTTTGATTACATTTTTGATTAATATTTAATATAGTCTGGTCAATAAAAAATACTTATTTCAAATTAGACCTTAAGTAGGCGCTTGAGCGTCAAAACAACCCCACAGGTTCGGACAAAAAACCCAGTCACGAAGAAAAACCGTCAAGAAACCCGATCTAGTTTATCTTTTCATGGTATATATTTTTACAAACATACACAGTTCTGCTGTTTTTCATGGTTACATAGAAAGGGGTAGCACTTTCAGATGTTCTAAGGTTCTAGACACAGGTCAAAAATTACCACAAAATAGTAATTAAATATAATAAGGGATAGCTTATAATAAATACAGCTTCAACTTCTAGTGGTCTGAAGCAATTAAACTATATATTACTTTATTGGCATCAAGTTGAGCGTTTCAAAGTGGCAAATCAACATAATGTGTTTGAAACATGATGTATTCTTACCAGAAACATTTTTAAGAGATATTTCCAGAGCTTTTTCCCTTCGTTGTTGAAGTATTAAGTGTCTTCACAACTACCAAGTGGAGGACATCAGCTAGTTATTTAGTAAACTTTCCATTCCAGTTTCTGTTCATCGAAGGTCCGGATATACCTGAATTAGGATCCCGTCCGGTGAAGATCAAAGAGAGTCTCCGTACTCTCTCCCCTCAAGGTCAGCTCACCACAACAACCAAAACCATCTTTAAACAAAATGGTGAGTAACTATTTGAACCTCCAAACTCTGCCATCATTTATCTGTTGTAATAAATGGTTGGGTTTAGTAAGGGTAATTAATTAAATATTAATTAGTATTACTAATTATCGTTATGAATAGTACTAGTAATAGTAGTACTGTACTATTGAGTAAATAGTACAAATGTAAAATTTAAAAAAGTATCCAGATATTTCGTAGTTGTAAGTGGTAGAGCCACGCTAAAGCTATTATTGGTTTCAGCATGAATGGGTTGGCTCCTCCGGGGTAGCACCACCCTCTTACAGAAAATTGACGTGAAGTAACAGTGCTTCCATTGTTGCGTCTGAGACCCATCTCCCCTCCCCTCGACTCTCCTCTCCCTTCCCCTTTTCCTTTCTCTCCATTCCCCCAAACACAGGCTGGCAACGCACTTGCAACTCCTCTGGGGTTGCTAGTGTCTATGGACGGCGGTAACTGCATAACAACAGGTGACCCGCATGTTAGTTTGCCTCCTATATGATATAAAAAAAATTTAGAAAAATCATTCGCCATTTTGAAATGTGGGTCTTATAAAATCAGCCAAGGGGTTAAACCTTTATTATCATTAACGTAAATAGGTCACGAAAACTCTCAACTGACGGAGTCAGCGCTCAGAGAACTGCAGACGAGCCCTACAAGTGCCGCCAATAAATCAACCCTCATCATACATTCAGTACAGAGGGTGAGAATTTATATATATATATTTAGTACTATTTTATAAATGCGCTTCCTTGATTTTTTCACCGACCTGCTTGTCATTATGGAAGGTAGAGGTAAAAGGAACCATCTTTTTATGAAAAAGTGTCCGACAAAATGCATTTATTTTGGGTGTCGCTAAAGTAGCAACATGGTTCATTATTGTTCAGTTATCTCCAGACAAACGTGAACGCTCAAAAATCACTAGACGTATTACTTAAAGTTCACGTAAATTCTATCACATTTGCTACAGCAGTTATTTTTGGTTATATTTACAAGATCATGTTCCGTCAGAACCCTTTACCTATGTTAGGGCCATGGAGGGTCTTGGAACTTAGTGCTTACAGCTATAGATACTTATATAAACATATATGTACATATATAAGTATCTACTACTACTACTTATAGATACTTTTCAGAATATCCCATAATCATAGATATCCATAATTCTACTTACCTCTACCTTCCATATAAGTCATAGACCATTTGACAGCTGTCAAAACATCGCATTGACGTTTGGAAAGGAGTGTTGTCAGAATTATTTTACGTAAAATAACTATTTCGTAATTATTGAGATAGTTTAAGTGCATAAATTGAATTAAAAAAAAAAGGAAAAATTATGACTCTAAATCCGAAACTGTAATAAAACTACATTATTATAAAGCAATAGGTATATGTTAATATTATTTTTTAGGAAGATTTAGTTTTAAAAATGATATAAAAATTTCTTTCAGACGTCAATGTCTGAATTAAATTACAACAGAGAGATTGATATGTTTTTGTAAATTTTTCAATTCCTTCAAGTGACCGGATAAAATAAATGTGGTTTTATAAACATGAACGAATGGAAATATATAATGGATTTCATTTTAGTATTTGAAATGATTAATCTAATTATAGCAAAGTTATTTTTAAATGAAACTATACTGGTAAATATGAAACTGAGTAAAGATTTCATTACGTTTTTTAAATATATTTATATAAATACAATAATACATTTAATTTTATTTCATCTGTAGCTCGTGACGCCAAAATTCGTAATACGAAGAAAATGTCAAAACAATGTAAACATTTATGTTATTTACTTTAATCAGGTCTTGTAGCTATATTTATAGAGGCATTGGACATGACAGTTATTTATTAACAAAATATTGGAATCGCTCTTTATAATCAATACTAAAATGTATGTGGTTTTCCGAATTCTTATAACTTGGGTGAAAACTGAATCAATAACTGATTTTTAGCAAACGGGTCGACTTACAAAGTATAATAAATATATCGGTCGCTCTGTTATACTATCGTTATTATTTTGTGCGAATTACGATAGATGTTATCTCACGTACATAATTTTTCGTAATTAACATTCGTTTTTGTTTTTTTTTTTCTTTCATTTCCTGCGCTTGCGGTGAACTTAACATAAACCATGTGTTAGGAGCCGAAAAAATCCATAAAGGTACGTGAATTGTCATAAAAAAATATCTTTGCGTAAACGAACAGATGCCGTTGGATTTGACATTTAAAAAGTCAAACTGTTGTTGTACCTTTTTGTCTTATTGATTTATGGAGCAACTTATAATAATAAATTTTATTTAAGCATATAAACTGAGTTGAAATCGGATTTATATTATATTTAAAGGATATGGCTAATTTATATACTCTTTCACAACGCATAAAAGAAAAATAGTTCCACAGATCATTACGACACTACCTACCATAAAATGCAGGAATCCCGTGATAATGTTGCCAGAGTATAGAAAAGAAAGCACAGAATTTCATTTATATATTTTTGTTTATTGTTAAAGAATGATTAAAATAATAAATATTCTTATATATTTTACACTATATAGCGTGGTATAATTATTAAGTAGTGTAGAATAATGACAATGCAATTTTAGAGAACAGTTATGTTTAAAGTTTTACAATAAACATTGAAGTTAAAGATATGAACATTCGATATATGGAACCGCTTGTTTCCAATTAGATGCGTGTTACATGGAAGTAAAAATAGGTAAGCTTGAAATTGATGATGATTTTTTAACATAAATGTCAAATCAAACGAACTCTGTTTAAAGCAATAGAACAGCTGATAAGCGATTTGAGATTTGTAAAATTTTATAACAATATTTATTAAAATTGTAAGGATAGCATTGTAAAACTTACTTCGCTGTTAGATACCCTTTGTCAAATAAAGTCTTGTAACTTTTTTTTCTCGAACTGACTACGCTATTGACCTAGCAAGGTCTTAACAGCTCCACCTGACTACTAAGTCTTGTGACGTCACAGTTGTCATAACAAATCGCTTCCTCAGCTGTTGTGTGAGTACTTTGCATAAATTGCTAATCTTTTATATAGTGATCTTGTTCGTTTCATTTTGTTCCCCGATGTACATAATTTCATGTTTCCTTAGAGTTGAATTGTTAAGGCATGCGATGAAATCCCCAAAAGCTGAAGTTATGTGGTGTTTTTGACTAGATAGTTCTAGATAAGGTTAGATTCTAATAACCAAATAAGTTATCATTTGATTGGTATTCTTAAGATATTTTATTTTTACATATACTAATAAAATAATGAATTCTAAAAATACGTGGATCTGTCTGTCAAATCTGACAATTATGTGTTTCAAGTAAAAATAAATAAACACTACCTTAATATGTTTTCTCTCAATTAAATTTATTTAAATTATTTTATTGTTAAAATTAGGTATTTTGTTTTAATAAAAATCCTGCAAATACGTCAAAAACACTACAACTGTCACGCCTTTTTAGTAAATACTTGTATTATTTTTGCTAATTGAAACTAAATTAGAGCCTATTAATGTCCTTCGATTGACCGAAGGTTTTCCTGTGTGCAATGTTGCCATACTAACAATCGTCATGTCACCAAAAAGGTTGAACTAACCGACTCCGGAAAATTCATCGAAATCGAACGCGGCGATGCCATAGATAAGCAACTGGTGCCAGTGGATAAAACCGTAGATAAGGTAGATGATAGCGTCAATGAGAAAGTAACGGCCAGTCCTAACCAATCGCCAGGAAAAACCGTCAGAATAAAGGAAAACGGAGCAAAAGTAAACGGGGACAGTGAGATGGTAATGTTTTATGCTATTTTATGTACTAAAATTCTAATAAAATAATTACCGTCGTGTGGTTTATGTTCGCATGTTGTTTGATATTCGTGTTGTATCATCTGTGTATCAGTATTGAAACGATTTACAAATGACAGAGATTATATTATCTATGATGTGTAAATAGAGACAGTTATATGTTAAGAGTGAGACAGCATGCTTGTTGACGGTTTTTAAAATCGATTATTGACTAGTGTAATTTGTAGTATTACGAAATAATTAATATCTGTGATTCTGCTATTAGATAACTGACCTACAATATAAATTATAATTTCTAAAAATTACTCCCGTACATGGGAAAGTATGGAATCTTTTTCTTAAATTTTTTTCAATACTCTAGATAGCGTTATAACCCGTATTATCAAAAATAGAGAAGATATAGTAATTACAATCAATGTGTTCGAATTTTTAATAAGATTTAAGAATTAATATTTAAGATTATAAGATTAAGCCAACCTCACCTGCACGTGGTGCACCCTGCTGATCAACGAACGAGGCAATGGCGATAGCGGGGTGGTAGGGTTTTACAGCCCGACTGGGTCGCAACCACCATGTACATGGCGAAAAAGCCCGTCATAGTGACTCGCTTTTGCGAGTCGCGTTCCGGGATCAGCCTGTGCATATCCAGTACTAGGTGACTTTCGTCATTATGGCCGGCATGACGGCGGCGGCCGACGATGGATGATCTGTCTCTCGTGGTCGCCACTGTTTTTGGATTGTACTATGCTTACCATCAGGCATAGTGCAGTCACTTTGTCGTGCTTCAATAAAAAAAAAAATTAATAAGACTCATGAACAGTTAGTAGGCAGTATAGGTTATGAAAAGTTACTGCACTTATTCTCTCATTCCAAGTAGTCAACCTGATGCTGTTGTAGAGTGCTTAAAGCCGATTAACTTAATTCGTAACGTCATTTACCGGTCTAAATTTTAAGCACAAGCCGTATTTTTATGCACTTTAATAAAATAATACAAATTCCATAATTGTTTTACTATTTATTTGACATGCAATTTTTGGCGGGTACGTAATTTATCATCTGATGGTTTTTAAATTCGTAAATTTTACATTGGTATTTTTTTTTGTATTGTAGCTTGTATATTATACATAACTAAAGAGGATTATAAATATGAAAAAGAAATTTGCTACATTCATTTGAAAATCTTTAAACATTTCTAAAAAGGGAACCTGATGGCTCATATCGTTGTTTGAAAATTCAAGAAAATGTATGAAATTTAGGCTTAAAGTATTTGGATCCAACAGCATTAATGCCTGATCTGGCAACATTATTATTTCCAACAGTATGTTAATATTAAAAAATCTAAATTAATGGATTCATGTGTAACACAGATTATAACATGGATTGTAATGTTGCTAAATTAAAAACTGCATTAAGTGATATTAATAAGGTAAAAGATAATTATTAAATTACAAGAATATCCAACAATCTTTTTGAACACTAATAAGAGTTGGAATTAATTATTCAAAATTTTAATGTATTTTTAAGGTATAATTAAAGTAGCATTGTAGAATACAGATTATAATTAAGTTTCTAATGTTGCCAGTAAAAAAAATGTTTTTATTTTATTCTGGGATGTTTTTCATTGCAGCAGGGCGACTACGTCAACAATCAAAACGAGAATGTACCACCAGAACCCGTGCCCAGAAAACGAAGACGAGACTTCTTTGGTACCATAAAACGGAGGTAAATAAGAAATAACCCAAAATTTCTATACACTTCCATATATAGAGTTTAGGGGTTACTAGTAAAAATAAATGATAAGAACTTATTAAAAATTTTATTAATATTATAAGTGAGTTTTTGGCGAGATCTTAGTCTATCATGTAGTGGCTATTGTATTTTATTCATAAACTTGTGTTATTTGACTCCATATTTTGTAATACTCGTGGCAGTTTACGTAATATAGTTCCAATAGTGTATTGGATGGAAAAGAGACAACGGACCATGAATTCTGAGATGCCACAAAATCTACCATGAAAGATCTGGCAAGGGAGCCACCATCTTGTGAAAATATTAACATGATCATAAGAAATTTGTAATATTGTACCAACTTGACAATAGCAGTAATTAATATTGGTTGCTAAAAATAAAACTAAAGAAAAGATTAGAAGCAACGAAGTTTATTAAAATAAATCTCCTCTCTCTTGACTTCCTATGTCCCCAAACTGTTGAGGCAGAGGGCAGATCAAAATCAAAACTACTTTATTCAGTTTAGGCCCTAATAAGGCACTCATGAACGTCAAAAACTACCACCGGTTCGGAAAACATCCCAGTCATCGAGAAGAACCGGAGAAAAGTCGATCGGGTACATTTTTTTAACATATATTTACAATACATCATACAATAGCTTTTAGTGGATGTCCGCAGAGAGGAGTCAATTCCAGACATCACACATACTGATCCACTCTATAATATCCTTTTGACAATAAAACTCGCTTGACGTGGTGCTTAAATTTACAGTCCGGCAAATCGGTAACATGTTTTGTGACATTATTGTACAACCTAACACTGTTACCTAAAAACTATTACTGGTTTTGCGAAGTCTGAAACATGGTACGACCAGTTTATTACAGTTTCTAGTATTAGTATTATGCCGGTCTTTTACTAAATTCATTTTTTTAAGTTTTTACGGACATACATTAAATTATCAAGAATGTATTGGGAGGGTAGATTTAAGATACAATACTTCTCCAACTCGAATGAGAATGGATGGATTTTAATGATCATTTATTAAAAAAACGTATTTGGTTTTCGAACGCAGCTGCCGGAGCACACCAATAGGTGGTTGGCAACATATTGTCAACTTGAGGGTGGTAGCTAACCAGGTGGACTTAGAAAAAGATACTAAACACACTAAACCTAGAGGTGCTAGGTATTAAGTATTGCTGCTGGAACAAGTACTTCGTAATAAATTCTCAACTCGAGAAAGCTTAGAAAAAGCCCTACCAATATGCCACGGTTTCATCGTGATTGTTTTCTTCATCCATAGGCATCAAGCATCAGATTTTTATTTTCCCTGTGTTACTTTAAAGACTCGGCCGATCCCGTACTCGAGGACAATCTTTGGATTTGACTGACTCAGAGATCGATAACCAGAGCCGCTTACGTAGTATCAGCGCCGAGAGGAATACCCACGGTAAGTAAAAAAAAGTAACTGGCGATTAATATATGTTTTTTTTTTTTACTTTAGCACGACACAGTGACCGTATCAATATCTAGTAGTAACCATAGTGTAATCTTAAATGATGATCTCCTTATAAGCAGTTACAATTTTATTCGTAGTTTTGGGATTAAAATACTCACCCAAATGGCAACCAACTCAAGGGTACCAAAGTAGCCAAACTTCAAATTAAATTGTTACTTTGCATGAGGTATCACGAATCAAGTTACACTATCTATTTGAGCCAAGCTTATCATACATGTATTTTGTGGTCCGGCAAATCTGTAAAGACCTTGCAAGGCCAATAGCGGAGTCAGTTCGAAAAAAAACTTGTATACATTGCTAAGACATGAATACGCACCTTTTTGACCTTCTGGCAAATTTATGCCATGGTGAACTAACCAAAAAAAAGGTCCTTCGCAATAAGTATGTTCCTATTAAGCGTTTGTGCACGTGTGTGGTGTGCAATGTAGTCTGTGTGATAAGTAGTTGAATTCAGTATTACTGTATTGCGCTACCAAGCGTTGTTTATATTGTATAGTGTATTACGTTGAGATACTTTGAGGGAAATCACGTCGAGGGTGCAGGAGCGAAAATAACCGCCTGTCTTCTGCGTTGGAAACATTTGTTACGTAGGTGTGGGCTCGACAACATAATTTTTTTGAGGTATAAAAGGGTTATCACTCGTCAACTGTCGATATGTTGTCGGGGGAATAGGCATTGTTGTACCAGTAGAGGGATTAGGGTGATTTACGGCTTTTGTCGAAGTAGTTCCATGTTATGTACATGGTGTACTTCCGGAACAAAGGAAACTCCAGATCATTAAAAGAGATCCATCATCAATATCACCAGATGTTAAGTCATGATGTGGGTTAAGAGGGGAGCTGACTCTCAATTGCGACCTGAACCGCCTAAACAGACCAACAGATGCCCGGCGACAGATTTTCAATTCTACGTGACGCGTTGCCCAAATACGGTATCAATCACTTTGTAGAGTTCGTATCAAGGCATTTCAAATCTATATATTTTTTCACTTGTTCTAGATAAAGCATTGGCCATCCCTAATAGGAATGTTTACTCAGCCGGTGCATCGCCAGCACAATCTGGTGACGAATCTAGGACTTCGAGAAGGTATGTTTCATTCCATTCGCATCCATCCTAGATCATTATCGTAGTGGCAATTAATTTAACTGAAGCTATTTTTCATTGAAGTAAATTTTCAAGAATTGTAGTTATTTCTTATATTATATTAAATGAATATGCTGTACAAGAATATTAAAGGCAGTAAAATTAAAATCGCTTTTGTTTGTTTAAAACTGAATTTATTTTGACAAGAATACATTGTTTATTATCTAACAAGAATTCGCTGATCATAATAAATGCTTCTTTAACGAACGACAATCAGATCTAGCCATAGAGTAATAATGAGTAGTTATTTTGATTTTTTACTCTGGTAACATTCGAACTAAATGTAAGTTTTTTCTTCTTTTTCATCTGTCAACACTCACGCTGGGGGTAATGGCACTCTGCAAACTGGTAACACTGGTATTTCTTATACTAATCTATTATATTTATTTATCTATTTTTATCGCTTACCCTCTCTGCGTGCGATTTTCTCTTTGCATTTTTCTTTTTTATTTTAATTTTATTACTTTAATACATTTCATTATTGTTGTTGTCTTTTCCAAAATTTACGTTAATATTTCGATGTGTTTGGATTGGTTTTGCGACTGTGTTATAAAAAAAATGAACACACAAGGTCCTCTCTTAGCGAAGCGTCCGGGTTCAGTACTGCTTCCGCGAGGACGTTCATCCATGAGGCCTCGACCCTGGTGCTGGAGACCATCGAAGCTGGCATCAAGAAGCACTACCTGGTGCCGCTCGCCATCGCCCAGCGCTCCCGATGGCGCCGGAAGGGAATCAAACTTCATATCTTCAACGAGCACACCTTCATCGCTAAGCATATTAGCGGGTGAGACACTAGAATATATCCCAGTCACTAAGTTCGAAATGTTTCCTATCGCAATTAACGAACTGCGCCCGTGGATCTACTTCCTATTTTGTCATTCCTATTTGGTCCTATGTTTATATATAACGGGATAAAGCCGAATTGTCGTAACTTGAAAAATCCAACTTTACACCAGAGCCTAATAACTATTTCAAAACTTCATTTTTTTTATGTGTAGTGCTTAAAACTAGACAAAAAACCAAAGTCGTATCGATGAAAAATTGAATCGTTGGAAAGCGAAACTCAGAATATTTGAAGCGGTATTTTTTATCCAAGAATATCGTAAAAAGTAATTTAACCCAAAATGCAAGTTACAACATTTCCGCTTTCTACCGTCGATGTCGGTCACGTGCCTCTTCTACCGTCAAAAAGTATTTGTGCTAACGTAAATATTACGCGCTACCCTCTAATACTATAAAAAGCGTAGTACGTATAAATTGTGTAGTCCGGTGAAGCTGTAAAGGCCTTGCAAGGCCAATAGCGTAGTCAGTTCGAAAAAAAAGGAGCGCGGTTCAGTCTCGCGTCGACCGTCAAAGCATTCACATCTCTGAGTATAATAAGTGGACTATATTCGTCAGTTACTGAATCTATTAGTTGAGGTAAACCGTTTTGTTATTAAAATACTTGATAGATTTTGGGTGATTGATCGATTAAATGACTAGGAGGAGGTCATATCTATGATTGATGTTGTGGCACCGTTACGGGCATACGTAACGTCTCCAACGTATATGTTATGTTTTCCGCGGTATATACACCGTGACTGTTTGAATAGTGGGTTAATGGTTAATGGTCACATTTGATATATAATATAATAATATCAAAACGAATACGAATAAATAACAATGAGCACCTAAATTATAGTTTCTTCTAAGCTTCTCAGTAATATGGGTACAAATTTAAATAAACCTCCCATAATAAAACGGACAATAAATCCTTTTGTTTGTTCAAACTACGATAAATTATCCTTTTTGTTCGTTGGCCTTCTTTTCATTTCACTTTTACTACACCCTACGGTCATTGACACTGTGCTTTGACATAGATGCTAAGAGAATTGGCTATATTTTTTGTATTTTCTAGATAATTAGGTCAAATATTAAGCACCCATTTTTTATGATTTAGAACGAGTATCAAGTACTGAGTATCCTGTAAAAATATTTCTATCGAGTAACCAGTCACCCAGTACAAATCTTTTATAACTAACTAGATGGGTGGACAGATTTGGATGTGTTTTTGGATGTCATGGTAGATTCAAGAATGGCTTGGATTCACAATTAGAGCTGGTAGGCGACACTGAAATTGAGTTTCAAAACATTTTTTATTGTCAAGTCAGTTAAAAGAAAGATAGAATCTTTATCTATCTGTGTCTATTAAAAGGAAGAAACAGGTCGATAGATAGCTGATGTTTCTTCGCTAATGTAGATAATGCATGATTAAACAGGCTACAATTTACGTTTTACAAATTGACGTTAATTTTATAATAAAATGTAAGTTCTTGGATCTGTAATTTGTCAGATAATATGTTACTCATTTAAAAAAAAAATCCGATCTATAGGTAGGGTCTTAGGTAGTACTCTATAATCCGACAATTTCTATAGTTCGAAACTGCCTTGCGAAACGTTTGTCGGATTACCGGTGGTCTTAGACGGTAACTCTTTAATCCGACAAATTCGATAGTTCGACACTGTCTCGAAAAAGGTTGTCGGATCATTGGGGGTCCATGTAGATAGGTTATTGGAACCGTACGTAATGGATCACGTCTGTGGTTAGCGGCACGGTGTGCGAGGTGTGCGGCAAGTCGGTCGCGCGGCGGCTCGGCAAGCAGGGCTACGAGTGTCGCGACTGCTCGCTGCGCTGCCACAAGCACTGCCACGTGCGCGTCAACACCACCTGCCCCAAGTCCACCGTCCATAACATGGAGCTGTAAGTCGTTATTTACTTTGAAAAATATTTAAATCAAAGTTTCACAGTAATCGAAAATGAATTAAAACTCCGTTTGATTCGTTTTCATTTCAGTTTTTTTTTCAGCAATTTTGTATTAAACTGTTGACAATGAATGAATTGAGTCGAATTATTTTCAGCAATTTCGTGTTAATAGTCTTGCAAGGAATGAGTCTAAATTAAAACATATTTGCGAATCAATTAACGATCTTCGAATATCCTAGTTATCGAAAGTGAATTAAAACTGTTTGATTAATTTTCATTTCAGACTTTAGTTAAATAATACATTTTTATAATTAAATAACTCATTCAGCTTTACTCATAGTTATATACTTTATTCATATGTACATTTTTTATATTAATTCAATTCAAACGAATTTATATTATTCATTAAAAAAAACTTAAAAATTCAATTATTCCATAAACACGCATGAAATCTCTGATCAATACTTCCCCGCTTTTAAGGTTTGTATGAATGAACAGAATACAATTGACAAAACTTAGGTAAAAGGTAAAAATTTAGGTAAGTTTCATGTTGACGGCAAAATAGTGAATTTTTCAATGACTAAATAGAACTCCGAACTCTTATCAGGCGACTACATCTAATCGTAAAGTAAAATACAATGTTTTTTTTTGGGTCTATGTACGAATATCGCGTGATCTCTATCTAGAGTAAACATGGAACATTTCACACATCACTACTATTTTTCCTGTTACATATGATCCGAGTATGATGCCGCTTCACTATATTGCAATTTACGGAGTACATACGTCTGCTATAAAATCATAAATAACGATGATAATAAGAATCACATTAAAAATTAACAGGTCGTTATTTATCACCAGTGATAAATAGAAAAATATTCCATTGCAATACAATTTAAGTTGCTACATGTTCCTTGTCTAGTCTGAAGTTTCGCAGTCGGTACTCGGTGCGTTTGTTTCCTAGTATTTTCACATTGCAGAGAATTCTCTATTTTACCGTCATTATTTAAATATATTTAGGTGATTATCATTATCC
The DNA here is from genome assembly GCA_014332785.1 of Antheraea mylitta. Taxonomy (NCBI): domain Eukaryota; kingdom Metazoa; phylum Arthropoda; class Insecta; order Lepidoptera; family Saturniidae; genus Antheraea; species Antheraea mylitta. The sequence continues at coordinate 2,444,651 of JACEII010000007.1, read as the reverse complement.
AATAATGATTCATCATATAATACTCTATCGTATCATGAACAAATATCCAAGAGAACTACGAAAATCATAGGAGAGCATTTTTGCATGAGTCTACAAAGCCATTAATATAAGCTTAATATTCACATTATAATACTAGTAGTCCTTACCAATTAATTGTACGCTATATCCATTAAATATTCGGCTACATATTATTAGATTATTATCTGTCTTTTTGTAATAAAAAGCAATATTTGTTATTGAAGTGTAATTTGCCTTCAAAGAAAAGAATATCTTTTTCACAAAAGTGCTTTACATTTGAATCTGTTAAAATATGAAATAGTCGTGATATTCACAATAAAATTGATTTTCGTATCTCATTAAAACATTTTTAATATTCTATATAGAGTTAAAATACATATAAGACGATATTATTCGTACAAAACAATATAACAGGAGTTTTTGGCGAGATCTTGAAATCTCATGTAGAGTTTTTTATATTCTATTCATAATCATACGCTATTTGGCTCTATATTATGTAATATTGGCATTGTTTTACGTAATATGGTTTGGTTATTGTGCACAAGTGAAGTGGGTTAAAAAAGAATACCATGGAGCATGGATTCTGGCTGGCCAAAAAAAAACTTTTTGAAAAGTTGTAACAAGACGGCCATTATTAGTTCTTTAATTTGATCGCTAGAAACTTGTCATATCATCACCTATTTAACAATGGAAGTAATAATCTACTAGAAAATTGGTTACCAATAAAAATAACAATGTAGAAATTCTTTTTGTTACTAATGATATGAGAATTCCCCACTGTTGGCTCAAGAGGCTTATTCACTACCAGTTAACAGCCACTAACCATGATTTATTCGTATTGTGTTGATATTTTATTTCAATTATTAAAATCACAAGGGAAAATACATCTAGTCAGGACATGATTTTCTGAGGACAATCCCCTTAACTGATTACAAAAAGACAGATAATAAAAAAAAGAGTTCATGAGATTAAAAAAGATACGTGTAAGTGTTGCCATATCTCATTAACTTTTTTGTACTTTTGTACAATATAGTTTCGTTTGGGCTGATTGCTTACGTTATTATGTATTTTAATTTTCAACGCTGCCCAGGTCCCATTCCCATAGCTTTGGAAATGGAAGGTATTTGTTTAGTTTAATATAATTTTATATAACCACTATTAAATTATGCCATATATATGACCAATTGTTAAAAGATTAGGTGTTTTTTAAGTGTTTAAGACATTTCAGTTATTATTTTTTTATAATTATAAGTAATTATGCTTTTAACATGTTATCGGCGTTAGAACACATGAGACTTTAAAACAGTTACTGTTATCTGTGTTTTATTGGAAAATAAATAAGTTTCCGTTAATTTGTAAAATAATTCAGGATAAATAATAATTAAATTAATACATATTAATTTCACAAAGTTATAAATTATGTAAAAAAAAATCGATATTGATAGTTAAATATTTCAGTTTTTGAAAATAAATGAAACATGTTTGATTCGTTTTCATTTCAGATCTTTTTTCAGCAATTTGGTATTAAAAAAACTATTTTTGTATAAAGTCTCATAAATATTTAATCTAACATCGATAATTTATTGTTAATCCACTTTTAATATACAATCTATTAATTTGTTTTATATATTATTATTATATGTTATAAAAATATTAATTCAACACTGAAGCACCAACTTTTTTATCATTCCCTTGTCATATTTCATGCCTTTTTGCTTAATGTAAATAATCAACATAAGTGCATCGCAGAAATAAATATGTCGAGAAATATATTATACTTTTTTATACGATGAGGATTTGACTCTATATATGTGTGTATATATAATGCTTTAACTTTTGTAGGTATGTGTCAAAAAACAACACAAGTTTCGTTTGATTTGTGTGATAAGTCATAATAATGAAGAGTTAATCACCATTTTCACGTCGTGCACAAATGTTATGTAATATATTGTTTTACATGTGTATACATATATATACTAATATTATAAAGAGGTAAAGTTTGTGAGTTTGTGACGTTGTTGGGGGTAATCTCAGGAACTACTGGTCCAATTTGAAAAATTCTTTCAATGTTGTATAGCTCATTTATCGAGGAAGGTTATAGGCTATATATCATCACGCTAAGACCAATAGGAGCGGAGCACCAATGAATAATGTTTAAAAATCGGGGTTTTCTTTCCTCTTGAGATTTCGCTGCATGTTAACTTTAGCCCAGAGTATATATTTCACGCGAAAGAAGTTGCGGGCAGAGGCTAGTTACATACATATAAGGTGAATTAGCAGAAGAAGATGACAAAATTTTAATTAAGGTTACATTGGAAAATACACATGATGACATATTTAACCTTAGTTTAGAGTTTAATATTGTTTCGAAATTTAAGTATTCAATAGTAAAAGATATATTATTTTTTGATGTCTTTATCAATTTAAAACTAAATGTAAATAATTAACCACAACATTTAAATTACATTCTTACATACTTAAGGTGTTATTTAGTTTTTCCATTTGTGTTGTTATTCTATCTCATTCATTTACATTGCGAAAATAGAGACAGGCTATCGTTATAGATAACAAATGACATCTGTCGTAGTTACATTTTGTACAAAAATTGTAAATGAATACAATTGGAAATTGTAATATGTAGATTTACATATCTAGGCATTTTTTGAATGCAATAAAATTATTCAGTGATTTTGTTGTTATTTTCTAGATCCATGCTCCCAGTGTTAACTGAATAGTCAAGCTAAGCAAGAAGACTGCAAGAAAATTATATAAAATATAAAAAAAATACAAAAAAAAATGTTGACAAGCAAGTCCCACGCACAGGTTCTTTGAAAGTGTTAAAGTTTGTAGTCGATGTGTAGATTTATTCTTTGCTTGTTTGTGTTTGAGCATGTGTTTCTTATAACCCTATATTTTTGCAGTTTTATGACGTCACAACGCTTTGTTTCCTTTGATAGAATTATAAAAAGAATACACTTTTCTCATAAACTCCAACATAATATTGATATGTTAGATTTTTGCGTGATTTTTCTATTTAAATTTGTTAATTTCAGTTTTGGAGTTAAAACAGGACCTAATAGTAGTGTCAGCTAGAAACATAAAAAGTTTTTTGTCGTTTTTTATTAAACTTTTGTATGCTTAACCCATTTTTTTTTTCAAATATAAAGCATCGAATATTCTCTAAATATTTTGTTTTAAAATTACAAGGACATGTTGTAATTTGCTTGTTTTATAACCATAATTTTGATAAGTTAATCAAAGAATTTTGTAGTTATCTCTTTGCAATTGTTTTTGGATTTTTTTTCCAAGATGACCTGATTACCAACAAAACCTTGTTGACTTAAAGTTTTATATTTTTAACTAAAATATGTGAGAAAGCTTTGTCTCTTCATTTAACCATTCACTCGATAGGTTTGTTAGCTACAAATGTTTGTTTTAAAAAAATGCTTTAAATCGAAAGCCTCAAGTCTAACGTAATTATTTATTTCAATATATTTCATTAGTTTTTGCTGTTTTTTTTTTTACAATTTTCTTTCTACTCTGTTAATATTGAATACATAATAGAGTGCACTTTAATATAAACAACTATAATGTACCATTTTATTTTTAGACTCTTTAGTTTGAGCATATTTTCTAGAATGTTCTACTTAAGCTAAATGTTTATGGAGTACTAGTATTTTGTAAGGAAAATAGTGATTTTTGTTTATCTTTTCCAGGACCTACATCTCGTCTCCATTTACAGACAAGAATATAAGGATGCTGTAGTTTCATTAAATTATTCTTAATATTAAAACGCTTAAAAATGCACAAAACATTGTCATGAATCTTTTATAAATTATTACCTAAACCATAAGTACAATAATATTTAATCTGCGTTAAAAAATACAATTATAAAGTCTTTAAGCTTTTTACATATTTATAAAAAAATATATATTAGTTTTAAGAAATAATGTAGATGTTCTAAAAATATACATAATCTGTAAAACTATATATAATCTGTTTCAAACATTTCCCGCTTTCTGTCACATAATGGCGCGAAAAACACTAGGATTAGGTATCGCTAGAAGAGTCCACCCGAGACGCTACAATCGCTATCCCGCTCTTGCATATGGAATAAATATTGCGTTTTTTTAAATCCAGGCCAAAGAAAAAAGTTTCTTGTATAAAGTTTTTAGTTACCAGATTTTACCTTGTTTTTGTTAATGGATGACCATAGATATTTATTTTTTTGTTTTTTTTTTTAAGCGCATGGCGCACTTGTGATCCGATTTTATACGTTACGTGCAATATAAAAGATATCTAATAATCACGCGCTTAAAGCTTACGAATGTCTATTACTCTTAAGGGTTAAGTATCGGCCATATTTTTTTTTTTCGTGACCACCTATTTCGTTTTTTTAATTCTAAAATGGGAGATACGTTCCTTTCTATCTTCTTAAAATAGTGGAGTTTTAACATTGATCTGAAAATTTAATTTAAGGTTATGAATTCTAAATATTAGATATTTCCGCCTTCATTTTTACTGATTAATAATATTTATGGTGCTAATTTTTACAATGAAATATTTACTTACAAGTGAAAGACCGATCTCCCATGTTAGTATCGAAGTATATATTTTATAGGAAGTACGTGAGTGTTAATTTTTATTTATTTAATGAGTGACTGACAAAAAAAATCTTAGGAACGTAACATGCCCTGCGAATATTTTTCTCACTATTTAGTTATGAATTTTGAAACTCCTGATTATTTCTTGAGTTTTTCGCATATTTCGTGAAGACAAAAGAAAAAAAAAAAACAGTTTTACTAATGGTCATTTTACCATTTAAAATACTCCTGTGAAATTTGACAGCTCGATGACAGAAACTATAGGTATTATCTATAGAATAGGTAATTACATATTTTTACTTTTGTACTGTACTAAGCTTTAGCTGTTGTGAGCTAAATATTCGCAGGAGAAAGATTATTTATTTTTTGTTTATAATATAGCAAGTTATTTCTACGTCGTCAGGTGATAGAAAAAACTCATTGATTGATTGATAAAGTTAACAAATCTGATTCTCGTCAAAAGTTAATAGTGTTGTTGCAAAGTAATCCAATCATATTACCAACATTTCTAAATATAAAAAAGTTATTTAAATATATAAATAAATGTTATTTAAATATATTTTAAAGATTTGTTTACAAAGCTGCATATTTTTCCTGTTCTTAGGAAATTTACAGCCAAATTTTCAAGTAAAGATTACACACTCCTACAGATATTTCCTGAGAAAAGTTTGAACACAAATAAAAGAGAAATCAGTGAAGTTATTCTTCTCTAAAAAAATCTTTTAGTTTTTCCTCTCACCAGCCTATATTATAACCTGATGTAATTGTATAAGTATGTACTCATTTTATGTACTAAGATTGTTAACGCATAATATTTTTATGTGATTCCGCGTATTAAAACAAAAAAAAATGTATATGTTATTTATATAATTGTTGCGTAATTGTGTTCAGTGTAAAAATATGTTAATTCTCTTTTTTATTTAATAAAAAGCCTTTTTTTCACGAAAGTCTTTTATTTTTAAGTTTTTTATATTTACAACATTTATTTATTCAGGAAGAATATGTCCATTAATAGATATAGGTTTTACCCAAAAACCATTGTAACGACTGGTCTTTTATTGTTCGCAATCAGTGGGTTCCAATAAACTTTACGTAGGTAGTCAGTCTCTGATCAACTTTGTCTTCTAGGGCGTGTTCAACACTCGATAACACTTCTTTCGGCCATAAATAGCGATTGATAAAAAAAAAAACAATCTAATTTTAGATCAATCCAATTTGAATTCTGAAGTGTCGGTTCATAGAAAAATTAGAATCTAAAAACTAAATTTGAGAAATGTTAAGCTAGTTTAGACCTTGTATTGTAGTGCGGAGAATATAGAACTACGGAATTTGAATTTATAACCGTCAATACATTATCGGCTGGATCATAGGTAGCCTATACTTGGGAAAAAATATAAAATCAAAAATACTTTATTCAGTTTAGGCCCTGAGACGGCGCTTGTGAATATCAAAGCTACCACCAGTTCGAATAACAACCCAGTCATCGATAAGAACCAGCGAGAAACTCGTTTACTGGTTTAACTTTTCGTTATATATTTTATTATTATTATATATTATTTATAACCATATTGATCCGTTCTATCCCTTTAAACGTTAAGGCCCGTTTAAGATGTTGCTTGAACTCATTATCCGGCAATGTGCTTTGGGGCTTTGTTCGGTTAGTTTTCTTTTGCTATTACCTCAAAAACTGGCATAAGGCTTATTGAGCCTGAAATGTGGAATAATCAATTTGTTAGTGTTTCTAATATTTATATTATACTGGTCAAATTCAGCTGGTCTAAGTTTTTACGGACCTAAATTAGATTATCAAGAATATATTGGGAGGGCAGAGTTAAGATGCCGAATTCCTGAAACTAGTTTTTCATGATTCGCCAAGTCCCATATTATAAATCTCTCGTACTGACCATTCTGATAGTAGGAATGTGGTGTCCACCTCCACTGCTGTTCTCCACAACACAATACCATAAGATATTAAGTTATAGAAGTAAACGTAAAAGTAAAAGAATATTAGTAGCGAACGAAGTCAATTACTATAGAATTCTCTAAGTAATAAATCGCTATTATGTCGGTAATTATGCCCACTACTGTGCCTCCGAAGAGATCTATGGCCGTGCAGTGGATCTCTGACAGACTGATATGTTGACTTCTACCAAGAGAGAACCACTCACGTGATATAATGCACCTCCAAAAGGCATTTGGATGGCCTTCATTGTCATATATAAGTACGTATATGCAGGCCTTTTTGTCACTTCTTTTTTGGAGGCACGCTAATTTTCTACAGTTTTAAGTCTATATTAATTCTAAAAGTGCAAACATCCTTATTTAGGGTATTTGTGGCATATAATGGTAAGAAACTGTTTTAATTTGTAGTGGTAGAGCCAAGCTGAAGCTATTATTGTTTTCAGCACGAATGGGTCGGCTCGTCCGGGGAAGCACCACCCTCTCACAGAAAACCGACGTGAAGTAACAGTACTTGCATTGTTGCGTTTCGTTCGGTCAGTGAGAGAGCCGGAGAGCCACCTACCCTCCCCCTTCCCTTCCTGTCCCCCCCCGTCCCCCTCTCAAATACAGGCTGGCAATGCACTTGTGACTCCCCTGGTTGTTGCAAGTGTCTATGGACGGTGGTGATCACCTAACATCAGGTGACCCATCTGTTCGTTTGCCTCCTATGATATTAAAAAAAAAAAAAACATTTTCTAACGAAAATCAAATGTTTAATTTCGCAAAGTAAAATGGTAAAAATCTAATAAAAATACATTTCAACGAGATGTATAATTCTATGTGTTGCAATTTTTTCACATTTTTTACGATCTCGATCTAATTGACAATAACAATACAATACCTCATTTTGTGTTGATTCCCATACATTAAAAAAAGGTTTTATTCAATTTACACTAAACTATTTAGAGACCTTATTTAGATTGCTTCTGTGTCATCAATTTTAATTTTTATTTCTCTTCTTCACGTCTATATTTATTCAACACAAGTGTTTGTTTCCTATTTTTTCATTACCTCTTTGTTATATGTTCTGTTTTTTTACTTTAAACTTTTATCTTTAGTTATATATAATTGTTACTTCTTAATCAACATTTATTTGTTTCAGCATAATTATTTATTTTAATCATAGTTTTATCTATATCGTTCCTTGATTATTCTTATCATTTTTTCAATTTTGATCTTATTTTATTTTATTAATGTTTCCTTTTTTCTCTAATATTCAATCAAAGTCCAATCCAAATAGTGCTTTTTATTAAAGAAATCGAATAGCGTTTAATTTTTTGTAAAATTACGACTTTCATATTTTCAGCTCACTACGACTTATTAATAAATAACAAAAACGTTTGTAGAGACTATCAATTGATTTTTTTTAACTCTTTCATCTTCTTCAGGTTTTATGCAATTTTTCAATATTTTTGAAATTCTCTTTAAGGGCACTGCGCCACCAGCAAAGCAAGGCCTGCATATATGTATTTCATTATAGAGTAAAAGCAATTGCTTTTTTATTGTTTGGTAAAACAGCGAATATTCTGTGAAAGATATATTCCGATTTCAATTCGAATCTTTCAAGGCAAAAGGGATAGCATAATCTGTATTTTCTGTTACCTAACAAAACTATCTAAAACAAGTTACTTTGAATTAAACAGAAACAAATGACCTTTGTAAGGCACAAAATGGTTTTTTTTATAGTTTGTGAAATCATTTTGGAATGTTGATACCATTTTGCATAATACAACTTGAAAATAAAACATATATCATGAATTCTATAAATTCACAAAACGTTTCTGAAGAATTCAAACAGAAGGGCCGCCATTTTATTATAACACTGAAGTGCATGATACACCGTCAGTAATAACTTTCAATAAGGATTGGTTGCTAAAATAAAATAAGAAAAAAATCAAACAAAAAGTACGATCACAAAAAAAATATAATTCGTTACCAAAATTGTATTTACAATAAATGACTGCGAACAAATCATTACATTATTTATATTAATTAGTACATAATAAATGTTACACATAATAATTATATAGTTATGTATAGCACATGGTAACCTTATATACTAGCGGCGCGCGCCGGAGTTACTTCGTTACGAATTATAAAATAAATACTGCACAAACGTTATCACCTAAAACTTTATCGACAATTGAGAAGCGAGGGAAAATAACGACGCCATTTTGTAATGTCAATTTTCTTTTGACATTAGAATGACATAAGAATACATTAGTTACAAAATATATTGGAAATACGTAAGAAACTCATACTAAACTTGGGAGATTTATAACAAAAATGTTCTCTTAGGCATTCTAGATATTATTACACAAAAGCTTAAAATAATAGAGCTAATTCTTCGAAAGGGGGCCGTTCAAGTATTAAGTAAGCAATCATTCAGCTGTTTCAAACTCTACATCGTTTTTTATTCAAGGCCATCGTATCCAAGTTTTTTAAAATAAATTGATAAGATTTTTTTAAATTTCAGATTTTTTTATCTAACGTAAAATTAATGGCGAAGAAGTTAGTGTAAGTATTATTTAATCTATTTAAGCTGGAAACAATAATTTATGGAGTGATTTCTGTATAATGATAACAGGGTATAGGTCAAGTCTGAATATCTAATATCTTTTTTGAATAGTACTTATGGTCGGAAGAAACTTTTGTTTTTTTTTTTTGATTAATTCGAAAATATTGATGTTTATGAGTGATTTTCTAAGACTAGTTGTATTCATGAGTTGTAAATCTGCTATTATTTCCAAAATCCTGCAGTTTTTCAAAGTTGAATACTTGATTAGGAATGAAAAAAACCGGAACACTATAAATACAATGTCCCTTACATTAATCATGCTTACACATGCTTAAGCCCCCAAAATAATAGATAGTGTACTAGAAACGATTATTATATTATAAATCTATAAAAAAATCCTACAAAATCAATTTTATACAAATAAATAACGACCCGCGCACAGGCATTCTTCTCATACTGCCACGAGACAAGATTTAAAATATACAAAATATCGACATACAATACATTCACAAGCGAGAAATTACAATATAAAGCCGATATTGTCAAGTCGCCTCGATAAAGTCTCGTACAAAAGAAAAATATTACAATAAAAATTTTAGGCATACTTTTTTAGACTCGACAAGTTATTTTTTCGTCACTCGACGACTTGAATGTTCTTTGACATTAACTGAGACCAATATAATTAGTAACTCAACTAGAATTTGGTTAGTTAAGTTATTTTAATATAACAATATCATAAATTTTTAATACTAAACTTCCTTATCATTACTATGCATATAAATATCACTAAATATTAATCACTTTTCTACTGTTATCATGTTTATTTTTTGTAACTGTACTCGTAATGTAAAGATTACATATTATAAAACAAAATGCAAACTTGTATTAAGTCGAAAATAACATTGGAATTATTTTGTGTTTGGGAACAGACACACATTTTCACAAAAAAAAAAAAACAATTTTAAAGCGAACCGTTTGACAAAACCTAAGAAGATCGCGTAATTTTTACTAATTTAAAAAGGGAAACCAAACCTTTTTTTAATCTACAAACACAAAAAATAAATCAAAAATTTGAAAAAAAAATGGAATGAAATGAGAAATGGAATACCTTTTGGAATAAAAATTGTGGATTCAGGGCATACTCATTGATTGACAGATTTTTTTATAAATTACCTGTTTTATTTTTCTGGATTCTGCTTTTCAATACAAAAAGACATGAAATTTAAAAAAAATCTCTGTACATTAGTTAAATAGTTTAGGTTTATAAAGTCACAATCCAGTAATTTATACAAAAAAACATTATTAATATATAGAAACTTCACATGTTAGAGAAATATACCAATAATGTCACATAGAGATCATAACCTACAATTTTTTTTTCTTCGTTACATATATCTATGTACTATTGTAAATGTGTCTTCTGTAAATAAGTATAAAAATTTTGTCACAAAAAAAATGTCTATATGTACTTTTCATTTTTTTTTATATTAAAACCGCTTATCTTCTACCGGGTGTTGTTTTGAGATCTATAAATCGATTATTACATACGTTTTTTTTAAATAAAATGTAAACTTCAGAGCTGACGTTTTTAAAACCCTTTAACCCTTAAATGCATGAATTAATCCAAAATGTCATACTAAAATGCGAGTGGATTTAAATATGTCCTATATGTTTTTTTTTTTCACCTGATTTACTTCAGTTACTAAGGCATGCTTATAAACTTTAATCAGGTTAATACTTTATTTTTAAGTTTAAGATTTTTTTTTAAGATCCATGCATTCAAGGGTTGAAAACTGCCGCATCCTTTATTACCTACCACAATGTTGCGCTTAAACTAATTTGGCCTAGATCTATTTTTTTTGCACTATAATTTCGGGACACCCTACTAAACGCTATTCAATAAAACCTCGAGTTTAAACATTTCAAAATACGCTAGTAAAAGAAAAAAAACCATTAACAAAAAATATTCAGGAGTTACATAAATTTGGAGTTATGTTAATCATAAAAGTTTAAGAGTCTTTTTTTTTTTTTTCGAAATGACTACACTATTGACCCAGCAAGGTCTTAACAGCTTCACCGGACTACCGAGTTTAAGAGTCATCTTTCTCAAAGTGAATGGTAATATCATCTCTTGAAAATTTTGTCAAGAGGTGCGAGAAATATATTAAATAATATGAATTACTCGTAGTTTAGAGTAGTTGTCAGAACATTGGTATTTGTCACAGCATCTTAGCTGGACCCTGTTTGAGTGAAACTAAGATACTGTATAATATGGTAATGATACCTCATTAAAGACTCTCATGATGGAGCTAGAACTATTGGGGAACAATGGGGTTGATATGTTCGGTGGAATAAAGGCCTCTAAAAATAAATAAATTACTTTAGGACCAGTAATTAGAATAGCTCATTATTTGAACCGAGATTTTCATGCGGGGTGAGGAAAGTCTTACAAAATAATGGAGCGCACAGATAATAAAGGGGGTGATGAACAAATTAAAAGCGACAAATACCTTGGTTCGTATTTCCGAAATTGTAACTGGATTTGAAAGTAACAATTACATAAAAATAAACACTAATTATACCTATTGTGTTTTAACTCTATTGAATTTGTTTCTTTGTTTGTAGCAATCAAGTACCTAAATAACATACAATTTTTATCATCTCGATGTTTGGGGTAAAGAAGGAAAGTGTATTTTTTAACTCTTCGATGGAATTTTAAGATCAGGATTTCAAAATGGAGTATCATGTTTCTAAATGTCTAGCCAATCTTTTAAAATAACAAGTTTAGATTACATATATTGTTATTGTTCAAATTTCTGAAATATTATGTTAAATACTTGCTTTTTCAAACTTTTTCCCAAAAATCGGTTGACCAGTGCAAACGATGCGGATATATAAGTTTGAGAACCTATGGTTTAGAACAAGAAGCTGATGTTGTGCACAAAAAGGAAAAAAATCAAAACTGAGGTATTGCCACCGTTGAAATACAGCACCGACATTGGCAGATGTGTTGTCAACGAGAAAGAAAAAATAAATTGACGTAAATTCTAACCTCAAAAAATAAATCTCACTAAATGGAAATAACTCTTTCGTATGGAAGACCTCTGTGTATTTCAAAGTGGGGTGTCCATTTTTATTAAACTGTAGAATTACCACCCGGCAAAAGCATATATAATTATATATTTACGCGTATAATTATAATATATGACTTATAACTACTTAATATACAGTGTGCTGTGTGTACACGTTGTATGTAGGTGGTTCGATCAGTTTTTCTTTGTTCAAACTTATACCGAAACGGAAGAATAATTAATTAGAATAAAAGTGACTGTTTTTCGCTCGGGTTTATCTTAGGAAGACTAAACCGCTTTCAACAAGACTTCTACTAAATGGTAGAGAATTTTCAGACTACCCTTTAACACTAAAATAATTGAAATATAATATTGATTTGTAAAAAAAATATAGGTATACTTAACATTTTAATTGGAATGGTTTTTTATAAAGAAAATTTTAAAACTCGTTCGGGAGTAAGTTTGAACAAAAAGAAACATTTTTTTAACCCAAGTCGTTTCACACCGTTATTCCAGTGAACGTAACGTAACCGACACGACACCAGCGTTTACGTCGCGTGTCTGTTGGATGTGAACCAGCCTTCGAATGTTATACAATAAATACAGGCAGTAATACTAAAGTTTATATACTTCGACACGCTACATTATATTTTATTGACTTATTTATGATAATCGTCTTTTACACGCAGTAGTTTCGATTGAAAATGTTTCTAGAACTTTCAAAAAATTCACTACATATAAAAGTCTAGTTACGAACAGACGGCAGTCAGACGTGAGATTTTATTATATCGAAATTTAACTGTACCGCTGTATAAAAGACAATTATTACCATTATCACCATTAAATATCTTAACTCCTACGTATCTTAATACGTATTTCGAATAAATATGCTTTATAAATATATAAAAAAATTATATATTACAAAAAAAAAAACAAATTTTATGCTTCGATTCTTAGTGCGTTAATTTCAAATTTAAACAAAAATAAAATTTTCACAATCGATTTTTTAATGGCAACATTGACCATTGACCGGTGTTGCCATGACATCGTAGCAAAGCGATCACACAGTTTATGAAATGCCAATAGAGTATACTCAATACTAAAAATATTACACACATCGTGCATTAGAAAGAGATAATCGATCGCTCTATAGAGCGTCGTCCCTTTCATTCGTCACTATTTGACGTTTCGTTGCCAATTTGTCAGTCGTCGTGTGACAGCGCCGTGGAGTATAGATGTGTCCACTTTGAAATAGGTATAGATCTGTTAATATTGTAAATTGTACTATAAAAATCATCAAAATTCTCTAGAAAATATCTACAATATTTATGGATACACTTTAAAACCGCTAACGAATGAAAAAATTAAAGATACCCGTGGAAATAATTATTTTAGGATTTTTTTTAATTGCATAAAATGTAATTATATTAACAACTTTTAATAGATATAGTGGTGTTGTCATTACGTGCGACAGAGACAACGCTATATAAATGCGATTCGATTATCTCTTTCTAAAGTTCTATATGTAATATTTTACTGTCGCTTACTGTTAATACGTTTCAGGCATATTTATTAACCTATAGAAAGATAATCTGGCAGTGATTCTAAAATAAAAATAAGCTCGCGAAAATCGTGTCGAGCTTAAATTTGATCAATGTCGTTAATAATTTAAAGAATTCGCTTGTAAACAAACCTACATATGTATAAAGTAGGTATAATCGGAACTTTAATCGCCTTGGTATTATCGAGAAATGCTCAGACTTATCACATTTCTATCGATAAACTCGACTGTTGTAGTGCCCTGTCTGTAAACATTATATAAGCTACAAAAAAGAAATAGAGTTGTGCGTTCAACTCTACTACATATTATCGTAAAATGCAAATTGAACGAATCGAATTTGTCGATTAAAAAGAGGTCACATTTTCGACACGACATCGTGTTTAAAATTAAAAAAAAAAACCGCCCAGTCGATATAAAAATATGGATACAATCGTCATAGGCCACAACAATCGACATATAAAAATTATCGACATTATCATAAAGTACCAAAAACGTTTATTTTTAATTTGATTTGATAAATGAGATAAAATAAAAGTGTAGTTCGAAAAGTCGATAAATAAAAAAAAAAACATCGTGAACAATTTAACGTGAAATAAATCGATATCATTGTACGTATTTTTACGTGCGAGTACGCATTGTTACGTGCGTATACGAATTGTTACGTGCACGTATACATTGTTACATACGTGTACGCATTGTTACGTGCGTGTACGCATTGTTACGTACACATACGCATATTTACGTGTCTGATATTTACCGGACACTAAGTTACACTACATTATCTCTTAATGTATATGGCATGATAATTAAACGCGACAATAATCGTCGTATCGTTTAGACGCGTTCGTTAGTTTGCGGTTTTATCGTGACGTCACACGTGCGTGCATCATCACGACCGCTCGCGTTGCGGGCATCAGTATAAACGTATAAAAAAGTGTTCGCGTCATTCTGCTGCTGGGGACTAGTTATTGTGCACTCGACGACAGCCGGATACCTTACCTGCGCGAGAATTCAGACTTCATTGCTGTAACAATTAAAAAGAATTTAGTAAATAAACGATATATGCAGAAATGAGATTCAATATTCTGATTATTTTTTAATAGAATGAGATAAATTACACTATCGAGGTGGTAAATAACTAATATTTGCAGTTTCAGCATTAGGTTTATTGTAATATTTGAATCTACTTAATATCTTTAAACGAGCAATTCTTGTGTATTTCTATATTATCGTATATTCAGGATCTCGGAAACGGCGTCAGCGATTTCCGTGAAACTTAATATGTAGGTGGTTTCTAGCGATCGATTTCATTCATAAAAATCTTTTCTTTATCAAAGATTTCAGGCAATGAAAAAATATAGATAGAGTATAAAGGTAAATTTCGCCGCCGATGTCAAAACAGCTTAAATGAAAATCGACTGCTTCCAAAATCCGTCTATTCCAAGTTCGAATCCGAGTGACAGCAAAAGATATCTCTTTTTTTTAAAAATAATGCTAATTTTGTGAGACAAACCTAACAGTGTTAATTTTAAAATGTTTTTTAAGAACCGAGCTAAGCTCGGTCGTCCAGGTACTATATATTAAGGGTGTACAGCACAGAATAATTTTAAAACTGCACGATAGTTACTAGCAGCAGTTCAAATATTATGTAAACAGCATATATGTAATTTCAGACCGCCCCTCCCTCTTGATAACAAAAGTAAGCGACATTCTTACCCCTCCCCCATGTTTATGTAATCACCACCCGACCCCTAACCCCAATATCATCAAAAACAAGCAAATCAATGACCCCACACCCCCGTTTAGTACTTATGTAATACTTGAATGACCCTCTACGATCCAACGGAAAACAGTGTTCTATAAATTTTAACATTTCTCTCTCTCTCTCTCGCACTCTTTGTATATATTTTAAATATATAAAGAATGTACTATCTCATTCTCTCACGGCATAAACCTCAATATACATTTATAGCTATCCCTTTTCCGTTTCATAAAATCCAATGGAACGATTTAACTTTGGGACTTTTGATTGGGACGATGTGACCCAAAAGAAGAGTCACTTGAAATAAATTTATTTTATGAACATTTTTAATGGTGTAATTCGTATCTATTTCCTTTTAGTTCTCTATTTTTCTCGTTACACAAAGCAGAAAAGTTATATTACCATCGAGTATCTCCCACTTCATCTGGTTGATCTGGTGCCGGATCTCGCGGATCATGTCCTGCTTGAACGCGTCCCACTCCGACGCGGACACGCACCCTCCCCCCGCCTCGCTCCCCCCTCCCCCACCCACACTCCCCCCGCCTACACCGACCCCTCCACCACCGTTCACTTGCTGCAACGAACATATTTCATTTTATATATCGGTAGACCTCGCACGCATTCCTCCCTCCCCCACCACCGGCCAAGGTCGCCCCACCGACGTTCACTTACTGCAATGAACATACTCAACTTTCTATATGCGTATATCGGGAAACCACGCTAACCCTCCCAATACCCCACTCCCACTCCCACCCACATCGTTACTACCGTCCAGAGCCACTACACCGCCGGTCACTTGCTGCAACGAACGTCCTCTATGTATCAGAGGAGGTAACTATTAACTGGCGTCCGTACTATTGACTAAATCGGAGGAATTACTAATGACTTGAAGTCATCATTGAACATAGAGATATCATGTATAATTTTTATAGTATACTCAATTGGTATCTGGGTTGGTATGGTTCCACAATTTATTCTTATATATTTTTTTTTTAATAATTTAAAATGTTGTGCACTTTAAGAGGTAGACAACTTAAATTCTGTAAGTTATTAATGAGTATTTTATGTATAATTTGTTTCCTACTGTCGAGATTGAATATATAAGTAAATAAATAAACATTGCAAATGCTCATTTTATTTAATGTAAAGCCCTCTGAAATAGTAACTTCACTGTGTTACTAAAATAAGCTAATCCTCGAAATACAGATGGTGATACTTCCCAGCTTCCGGTAGCTTAAATATGATAAAGAGAAAAGCCTAACGATAACGACTCATAGACGTAATTCCAATTTGATTTCACGCGTCACTCGAACTTTAGAGGGGATTAGGTCAAACTCCAACTTTAAGGGGGGAATAGGTCACCCAAACTTAAGAAAATAATAGATCACTCTAATTTTAAGAGGAAAATTGGTCATTTAAATTTTGAAAGAGAAGTAGATCACCCAGTGTTTTAGGGGGAATCTATTTCTTGAATTTTCGGGGGCGAAAAAACACTTAGGAGAGAATAGATCATTCGAATTTTAAGAGGAAAATTGGTCATTTAAATTTTGAAAGAGAAGTAGATTACCCCGTGTTTTAGGGGGAATCTATTTCTTGAATTTTCGGGGGCGAAAAAACACTTAGGAGAGAATAGATCATTCGAATTTTAAGAGGAAAATTAGTCATTTAAATTTTGAAAGGGAAGTAGGTCACGCAATGTTTTAGAGGGAATATGTCTCTTGAAATTTCGGGGGCGAATAGAACACTTACGGTGTTATTACAAAAAAGTTAAACACTTCGTTTAAAAAGGTTTCGTACGAAATTCACCATGCTCGCCCGGAGTAAGATCGCGTTATCCTTTTTTCGCAAGTTTAACCTAACATAACCAAAATGAGACAAAAGAGCAAGACGGCGAACATTCACCGAGAAATCTTTTTAAAGTAAGCGTTTAAAACGTGTTTAACTTTTTTGTAATAACATCGTTAAAGTTTATGGGTGGAATATGTCACTTTTTTTTATATCAAAGAAGGCAAACGAACTGGTAGGTCACGTGATGTTAAGTGATCACCACCGTCCATAGACACTAGCGACATCAGGGACGTCGCAAGTGCGTTGCCAGCCTGTATATGGGAGAAGGGGGAGGGGAAGGAAAGGGAAAGAAGGAAAGAGGAAGGGACGTGGGATCACTTGATTTATATACTATGTGATTAATGTAACAGTCGGGTCGCGGGAGAGCTACTTTGGAGAGCAATAAAAACGCGGGTTAACTGATCGACTGTTCAGAGTAAACTGAAACTTAAATTTATTAAAGGCTTGAACATACCGCCCACCAAGGACTACCTAAGTCATTTACAAAAACACAATTTTTCTAAAACATTTTCGTAAAACATAATAAACTTTATAAAGAAACTGAATGGTGACAATCCTTTCTTACCAAACAATAATTTTAAGTAATTGTTACAAACAAGTTACAAGGAAACTAATTTATGTAAACAATCTGCTTATCTACAATACACTTGAGTTACAAAACTAAACACTTCCTAAAAGTTTTGTAACAAAACAAACTTGAGACATAAACAACCAAATCCATCAAGTTATGAACGCTTACACTTATCGAAACTTATCACCTCTTATCGATCTTATACTTAACATGCTAACATGTTACTACGATTCTACTCTAAAATAAACATAACTAATCACAAAACAAAAAATAACTTGTTCTAAAAGTTCTCATGTTAACGAAAGCAAGTGGTCTAATACTTGAAATTCTCCGCTGTTCTTAAGAAATATTTTATGTTATCAGCAAAGAGTGTGAATATATTTGAAACACTCACTGTGTTGATTTATTTCAACTTGAAAAACCAAAACAAAGAATGCTTATACTTAACTGTTTACAATATTTCACCATACATCATAACATGAACATAACAAACAACACAATAAAACCAAATATTAATACACAAGTAGAAATTAATTAAATGAAAAGAAAAAATAAATGTATCAAGAAGATATAGGCAAGATACATAATTTGGATACTGGTCTCTTAATTCTAGAATTTTTACATCTTATAGTAACTACTCGTGTTATTTGATCTGGACCAGGGTGCTTTTGTTCGATCACTCCAAGTAACCACTTGGAAGGAGGAAGACCATCTTCTTTTACTAAAACAACATCACCTTGATTTGGTTCTGGTGTGATTTTATTCCATTTATACCTTTGATATAATGTGCATAAATATTCTCGCGACCATTTTCTCCAAAAATGTTGTACAAGCTTTTGTGTGTACTGCCATCTTCGTAAACTGCTTATACTAGTATCTTCATAATTATAATCGGGTACTGTCAATAGAGCTTCACCAACTAAAAAGTGACCCGGTGTCAATGGCATAGGTTCTCCATGATCAGAAGGTATTTGATACAAAGGTCTAGAATTCAAACACGCTTCAATTTGAGCTAAGACTGTAGATAGCTCTTCATATGTGAGTATCGTTCCATTAAGTACACGATACAAATGGAATTTTGTAGATCTCACTCCAGCCTCCCATAATCCACCGAAATTAGGAGAATGAGGAGGTATAAAAGACCACTTTGTGCCATTATTTGCCAGACACGCTGCTACTTCCTCCGATAAATTTGAATTCTCTGCCTTGATTAATTTTTGTAGCTCTTTTGAAGCTCCAATGAAATTTGTGCCATTGTCACTAAAAACTTCCAAACAATGTCCGCGGCGTGCAACAAAACGCTTGAAAGCTGAAAGAAATCCCTCAGTCGTTAAATCACTAACAACTTCTAAATGAATAGCGCGTGTTGACATACAGATGAAAAGACAAATATATCCTTTATATGATCGAGAACCTCTACCTTTGGATACTCGAATATTAATAGGGCCGGCGTAATCTATGCCGCAACGTATAAACGGACGACTCATAGTTACCCTAGCCTTAGGTAGTACACCCATAAATGGTTGTCGCGTAGCAGCACGATATTTAACACATTTACAGCATGTTCTTACATACTGTTTGATCATATTTTTAACATTAAAAATCCAGTATTTAGACTTTATGTAATTGAGCATTAATTGAAGACCCCCGTGAAGGGTAATATCGTGTGCTTCAGCAACAATTAATCTAGAAATATGATGATACCCAGGCAAGATAATTGGATGCTTGATGTCGTACTCTTCTTCACTTTGTTGAATACGTCCTCTAACACGCATTATTCCATCAGTATCCATAAATGGGCATAACGAGTTTAACCTACTACGATTTGATATTATTCCTGATTCAAGTCCAAATTCTTATCACTTCTATCACCCCGGGCCATTTTCATTACTTTGTTGCTATTACTTGCCCATTTCTGTAAAATGAAACCACCCTTTGCTAGTAACTGAGTCACCTGTTTATATATTTCTACTGCTTGGCTCTCATTTTCACAACCGGACATGAAATCGTCCATATAGAAGTCATTTAAAATCTTAGATGCTCCTAGTTCAAAATTCTTTCCTTCATCTATTGCTAATTGCTGAAGACTTTTTACCGCTAAGTATGGTGCAGAAGAAACTCCAAATGTAACTACACATTATAAATTCTTTAATTTCTTCATCTTCATGCAATCTCCAAAAAAGACGTTGATATTTACTAGCATCCTTGCCGCCCACCTTGACCTGTCGATACATTTGTATGATATCAGCAGTAAAGCATACAGGATAAGTACGCCATTTTAATAAAATATGGCGCAACTCAGACTGCAACCGTGGTCCGATTAGTAAGTCGTCATTAAGAGACCTACCGTTTCTCCCTTTACACGAGGCATCAAACACAACACGAACCCTTGATGTATTTTTATCTTCGCGTACTACAGCATGATGGGGCAGGTAGACACAATTTTTCATAGCAATATCTTCTGGATCGCTAATTATTTTCATATGGCCTTGCTTTAAATAATCATTCATTGCCATGGTATACTCTTCCCGTCTCCTATGTAATAGTGGACTTTTCAGCCTATTTTCTAAATAAATATATCTACGTAGAGCTATATCTCTTAAACCCCCATATTGACATTGAGGATCTTCGTCCCGAAAGGGAAGACTAACAACATAGCGACCATCAGAATCTCTAGTTGTAGTGGATTTGAAATAGCTCTCACAGTTCTGTTCATCTTCGGATAAAATCTTGCAATGCTGATCACTTTCAATTTCCCAAAAACTCCGAAGTAATTTATTTAACGTGTCATCTTGCACGTGTAAACTTATTATGTGTCTAGTGTCTTTGTCTTCTTTACACTCTTCTTGACCGGACAAGATCCATCCTAGCTCCGTATCCTGAGCAACGAGTTTACTCGATGGATTTTTAAGAACTCCGGTCTTCAAAATCTGCGCATATATTTCCGCACCTAGCAAAATATCTATTTTGCTTGGCGTGGCAAACTCCGGATCAGCTAGCTTTAATTTTGATAACTCAGGCCAATCGTGTACCGCAACCTTCCTTACTGGCAGATTTGATGATAAATGTTTTAACACATAAGCTTGTACATCACACTTAAACGACGTGCGAGTAGTGGACTGTATATTAAACTTGACCGCGTATCTTATTGAATGTGATTTCCCTCCTCCCAAGCCTGATACTTCTCCCTTCACTGATAATTTACGAAGGCCCAATAATTGAGCACAGTGCTCCGTAACAAATGAGGCTTGAGAACCCTGGTCCAGTAATGCTTTAAACAAATAACAATATCCCTTATGACTAACTACCTTAACAACAGCCGTTGCTAAAATTACATGACCAGGTGAATAAAAATGATTAGAAATCACTTGCTCTATACAAGTCGACGATTGTCCATCAGTCTTCTTCTGGTGAGACTCCGTTGGATTATAAACTGCGTTAAGCGGAGTACTAACACTTCCTTCCGGATGAATTAACGAATGATGGCGTCGACCACATCTGCTACATTTTGTACTTCGCTTACAATGATACACCGAATGATTACTACTGAAACAGTTAAAACACAATCGGTGTTTTTGTACAAAATCGTAGCGGCTTCCGTAGCTCTCCTTACAAAACTTCTTACAGTGGTGCAGTAAATGACGCTCTGAACAAAACGGACAAGAAACAGTGGTTGTCTTAAATACTCTATACTTTTCTGTTACCTTCTCTTTCGGTTTACTTTCCTTTATATTAGGTTCTAAAAACTCTAATGATCTAAACTTGGACTCTAAAAACATCTTAAATTCTTCTAAAGTTGGAAAAGTATCAGTATATTCGCTTATTTTTTGTTCCCACTGTTTTCTTGTTTCACTGTCTAATTTTAACGAAATAAAGTAGATTATTATAATATCCCATGTCGACACATCAATACCTAGGTTTCGTAGTGCATTTAAACAGTCATTTGTTGTATCTAACATGTTCTTGATGTTTGTTGAAGATTCTGACGTCAGTGACTTTTGACTCATCAAACGCTTGAGAATGCAATTGGCGATATAACGCTTATTGCTATATCTCTTCTTTAGTTGAAGCCAACATGTTTCATAATTGACACCTGTAACGGGAATGTGTCTCAACAACTGCTCCGCTTCTCCCGTCAGGTGTCCTTTTAAATAATGTAGTTTTTGTACTTCAGCTAAAGATGTATTATTGTGAATCAATGATTCAAATAAATCATGAAAAGTCTGCCATTCCATATACTGTCCAGAGAAAGTAGGTAATATTATTTTAGGTAATTTCACAACAGCAGAATCCTCCTTTTGTGAACCAATATCAGTTGTACTTTGACGTGTGTGCACTTGAAATTTATTCAACGATTCTTTTAAATCTACTTTATATGTCATATACATTTCTTCTACAATGTTGTAAGTATTGTTATTTAAATATGCGAGGTCTATTCCCTTCTCTATCTTGCTTATAATTTGAAAGTGATTATTATCGAATAAACTCCATTGTTTTTCTAACTGTTCTAATCTCGATTCTATATAAGATGTAGTTATTCGATCCTTAGGGGATTTTTTAAAGTTTGTAAATCCATTAGATATTTTACTCTTGAGTTCCTCTTGTATATTAATTAAACCTTCCATTATATACGATTATCCTCCTAATAATTATTTAATATTCAATAGGAATTAAAACTGTAGTTAATTGTACACGTTGCAAAATAATTCAAATATTTCTAAGTCTCAAAGTCAATAAGTCTTTTAATCACTTTATGTATAAAAACAGGAATAAACAAACGTATGGTTCAATTTTATAATAACTTCAAAAATGTTTAATAATGTTCACAATACTCACAACTTTTGTCCACTTGTACTTACGATACGAGTCACTCACTAACACTTATACTATACTATACGGCTCGGAAGGCCAATGATTAATGTAACAGTCGGGTCGCGGGAGAGCTACTTTGGAGAGCAATAAAAACGCGGGTTAACTGATCGACTGTTCAGAGTAAACTGAAACTAAAATTTATTAAACGCTTGAACACTATGATTTATTATTAGATGTTACAATACCTTTAGGATAGTTTCCTCGCTGGCGGAACCGAACCTCTTGCGTACAGAACGTGGAGACTGGGGCTGCTGCTGCGCTGGAGACTCCGAGTTGGCTGGACACATTACAAACCCCATTCACATATCAAAATGACTATATAAATTAATTACGTTTTGATAGCTTTTTTTTTTCGAAATGACTACGCTATATACCCAGCTTCACCGGACTACTAAGGCGAGCGCTTAAGGCTCTCAGCCGATTTTATTTTGGCAACCAGCTCAAGGATGCACGGCACACCTCGGCGTGGCTGTTGTATGTTTGTTGCATGCAAAATCGCGACCTATCTTAGCTAACCTAGCTAACTATTCATATATGTATGAGTTGTTGAAACGTATATGTGTACCAAGCATACACGCCTCAACAACTCCTCCATATGTTTATTATCAGAGATTCGTTTTAATAGCGATACGTTAACACCATTAGTTTTTGAGATTTGTACAAAAGCCTCTAAATTTTGGAGGGTATTCTGAGACCACATTTTTTTTAGAGGGATTTTGTTTAACGAATAACGTGGTTTCAAATTGTAATAAAAACACCGTGACAAAATTATATCAGGTAGAAGAAGTATTATATTTTGTACATATCGCCTTACAGTTGTATTTAGACAGTCATTTTAGAACTAAGTTTCTTATCAGAACGAATGTTACAATATCTTGTAGCAAGTCTAATTTTTTTTTATCCGTTATTTTGCACAAATGGTGACTTTAAATTAATCTATACATAGAAATAAATCTGAAGAACCTACTATTTATCCGAGTTAAGCTCAATAGACTTCAAAATCAATTTTGACGTGACTTTTAATCGCATTGAGGGTCTTTTCTAATTGTGAACAACTTAAAAACATTTTTTTTTAGTTAACTTAAATAATTATTGAATAGATTTAGTAATAAAATTAAGTTTTAAAAGACCATTTTGAACTTAGTAGATTAAAAATAAGAAACACTTACATGAGTTGCCATTACAGTTGGCCGGCAACCGGTGTGGGAGGGTCGCAGACCTCTCCCAAGACTTCATCGGTGTGGAGGAAGCAGAACTTTCTACTGAAGACTCCTGATAATAAGAAATTAAAGAAATACACTAGTGAGATGATTGTGATTTTCTTGGGGAAAGTTAACATTGGATTATGGCAGTGTATTTTGTAGGTGGTAGCGCCCCGCTGTAGGTGGTAGAGCCCCGCTGAAGCTATTTTTGGTTTCAGCATGAATGGGTCGGCTCCTCCGGGGTAGTACCACCCCTCTCACAGATAACCGACGTGAAATAACAGTGCTTGCATTGTTGTGTTTCGTTTGGTCAGTGAGAGAGTCGGAGGCCCACGTCCCTTCCTCTTTCCTTCTTTCCCTTTCCTTCCCCTTCTCCCATATACAGGCTGTCAACACACTTGCGACGTCCCTGATGTCGCTAGTGTCTATGGACGGTGGTGATCACTTAATATCACGTGACCCACCAGTTCGTTTGCCTCCTTTGATATGAAAAAAAAATATTTGAATGTGAAACTTTTTTAGGACTGTGTAAATTGAATTGTAAGAACGATTATGTATTTTTTTACTGTATATGATACCTGATTGATTTAGAATAAAAATTAAGTATTCAGTTTACACAAGAAATGCTTCTAGTTATTATTCCAATAAATATATTTAGAAATATTATGTGTCTGGGCAGTGATAAAATAGAAGCGTTTTACCTTACAATAAAACGCATATTAATTTACTTACCTTATTCGAAGCTTACTTATGAGATAGGCACTTCCGTTTCCCGCCAGCATGCCCACTTTTGACAGTAAATATCACTAACTTCCGGTCAAATACCTTACACGTGTCTCGCCCCACCATGGCAGAGAGGTGTATTTAGAGCGACGCCGTCTTTCAACTTCATTGAGTCGAATAATAATACCAGGCAGAATTTAAAATATTAAGCTTCGAATAAGGTAAGTAAATTAATATGCGTTTTATTGTAAGGTAAAACGCTTCTATTAATTTGACTTGACCTTATTCGAAGCTTACTTATGAGACTTGTTTGTTATCGCCTGGTGGTGGTAGAGACACCGACGCCAATGTGATCTAGATAAGCCAAGATTCATAAGGGAATCTTGATCACACAAGCATTAAAGTTAGCACGTTAGTCCAAGATGATTTAGTTACAGAGGTACTATCAATTCTGAATAAGACCTATATAGTCAAGAAGGCAATTCCCTCTGAAAGATGCCTGTGAACTAGAACGTTTACCACATTTCAGTATATAATCATACCAAAACAAAAAATGTATAACTATGCCATAAGAAACTATGGTATGGTTTCTTAATTGCCTCTAGTCTTAGATACGTAAGGATTCGGTATTCACCGCGGTAGATTTTAAAATACGATACGAGAAACGATTTGGTTCACTATCACTATTATAAAGAATTTTACCTAAAATAAGACCAGTTACGTGCGTATAAACATATCTGATAGAGATAAAGCTACTACTCGAGTAGTAATACTGGCAATGTGCTCTGCATCACCACTGAATCGGTATACCAAGATATTTAAAATAAGTTTTACACATTCCTATTTGAAAAAGTTTTACAGCTTAAGAGCTGTCAATGATCTCTAGTGCTATCTAGTAGTACGAAACTAAAACATTAACCGTCTAAAAACACCCTAAGTGATATCAAAGACAACTGCTGTATGTAAAAATCACTGGGTTTGGTTAAAATAACCAAAGATTTATACTAGCATCAAAAAATATATTACATTTTTATGGCTTGGAAGAATTTTGGCAAAGTAAGCGCAAAAAAACTAGTTTTCAACCAAAATTTCCAGTAGCCTATATTTTGAGCAAATAATGTTGACAAAGCCCTTCTAGAAGCACTCTCTTGGTCTAAAAGTTTTGATAGCAAACTTAAATTACGACTCAAAGACAAACTACTCATCATCAATTCGAAATGATTCTCACAAAAAGCGTGTGCGACACCATACAGTAATATAGAAATTTCTGTTCCTGCCGTTATGTTCAAAGCCGAACGAAATGGTTTTACTAAAGAGGTACCTTATTTATGTGGCGAGCGATGTGATTGTTGGCCTCGAGGCTAGAAAGCGCTTGCAGCGTCACCTCGCGGACCGCAAGGCGTTTGCGACTCTGCGCCTCGGCCCCCGTCGCCCTCAACCTACTATAGGTAACAGACGCATCGCTCTCATGCTGCCTCATCGAACTAGTTTAGCAAACTTACGTAAGAGACAACCTTGACTGCTTAGCGGCACTGTTACTTTGGGTTATTCGGTAAAACATTTAATCGACCATTTCCACATGTTGGCTCAAAATTTTCGCTGCAATCAATTAATTAGAGGCATGACCTTACTATGTTAGTCAGTGACCCTACGAGGGCGTTACATAGAACCTATAAGATTCTTTGAAGCTATGCAAACTCTTGAGACTTTACTAGAACACCGAGTAATAGTCTTTATTAGTACCACAGTAGCCAAAATACTTTGTAAATGTGAACAGTTAGACCTTCGAAATGTGAACAGTTAGACCTTCGAAGCTATTCGAGACTGCTTAAAATACAGAGTATTAAACCTTCGATTTAATATACTTCGATTAGTAGATGCTTCTGCTAAACACCCAATGCTGGTTACTTCCAACTACTCGTGCTTTTACCGGGAGTCTTCACATACTTGCTGCAAGATTGAAGCCACTTTTGAAGTTACAAATGTTATAACAAGTTTGTGTTAATGGTCAATAACCATACAAATAATAGTATTGACGCAGCTTATTTAAGCAGAATATGCGCCCTTGATGCGACTAGAAGTTACAGAGTAGCGATGCCTATAAGCATTAGGCCACTTCCTATACCACATGAGAAAACTTCCGACAACCACAGAAACAAGAAAACCTTGCTGCACCCTGTGAGATCGACCGTCCAGAAGCAATGTATGATCACACACGAGGTTACACCGATTAAACAGCCATACAGTTATCGGAACGATTTGCATTCCTGCAAAAATTCCTATCATCCTATCTACTCCTAACCGTTATCGGTTATAACAAAACTGCTAAAGACAACAGTCCATTTTTCCGAAATCCATTTCTCCACATTTCACGTCCACGTAAATTTACTGACATATCCTAACTTGGCGATAGACGTACGTTCACACTGGGGACAGGTCACATCATTACTATATTATTTCCTAGTATGAACTACTCCTGCGCGCTGTTATCTACTATCCTTTATGATATGTGCAATCCCGCGAGGAGGTTTCAAATAACCCTTCGAAGGTTCATTATATAATTTGTGTGTCCTACGAAGAACCACAGACTAACGCTACGAGGGTTGCTTCCATAATTCACGTACACCGAATAATCCAACGAAATGCGTGTTCCTGTGAGGAGACACTGAACAAACTGCGTATCGTTATACGATTTGCGTGCTTCTGCACTGCACAGAGGCACTAAATAGGCATGGAATAGCTCTGCGCGGGCTAGTTACTTGATCCGCGTGCTCCTGTGTGAAGACACCGAATAGCTCTGCAAGGGAATACATTATTTGCGTGCTCCTGCATGAAGGCACAGAATAGCTCTGCGAGGGATTGATACATGATTCGCGTGCTCCTGCGTGAAGGCACCGAATAGCTCTGCGAGGCGAGAGATAGACACATGATTCGCGTGCCCCTGCATGGAGACACCGAATAGCCCTGCGTGGGCTAGTTACATGATTCGCTTGCTCCTGCGCAGAGGCACCGAGTAGCCTTGCGTGGGCTAAGTGCTAGTTACTGCTAGTCATCAGTCCTCATCCGTGTGCTCCTGCGTGGAGGCACCGAGGAGCCACCGAACAGCCCTGCGAGGACTAGTTATATGCTTCGGTGTTCCTGTGCAGAGGCACTGAAAGCCCTGCGAGGGCTAGTTATATGCTTCGCGTGATCCTGTGCAGAGGCACTGAATAGCCCTGCGCGGGCTAATTACGTGATTAGTGTGCTCTTGCGCAGAGGCACTGAATAGCCCTGTGCGGACTAGTTACGTGATTAGTGTGCTCTTGCGCAGGCACTGAATAGGCCTGCGCGGGTTAGTTATGTGATTAGCGTGCTCTTGCGCAGAGGCACTGAATAGCCCTGTGCGGGCTAGTTACGTGATTAGCGTGCTCTTGCGCAGAGGCACTGAATAGCCCTGTGCGGGCTAGTTACGTGATTAGCGTGCTCTTGCGCAGAGGCACCGTATAGCCTTGCGTGGGCTAGTTATGTGATGCGCGTACTCCTGAGCAGACGCACTTGAGCAAGACGCACCGACTGAAAGCCCTGCGCGGGCTTATTATGTGATTAACGTGTTCCTACGCGGAGACACTGACGAGCCCTCAGCGGGATCGTTACATAATTAGAGTTAAGTAGCAGTGATCCAGCAGCAATACCCGTCGGAATAACCCTACGTAGGTTATTTATATAATCGATGTGATCTTGCACCGATACTCGTAATAATCATCCGACACTCGTAATAACCCTACGCGATATATTAGCCGTGATCCAGCACCAATAACCGTCGGAATAACCCTACGCAGGTTATTTACATAATCTCCGTGATCTTGCACAGATACTCGTAATAACCCTACGCGGGTTTAGCCGTGATCTGGCACCAATAACCATCGGAATAACCCTACGCAGGTTATTTATATAATCGCCGTGATCCTGCACTGATGTTGTCCTGTTCAAAAAACTGAATAAGCCTGCCAACTCACTCACTGGAGACATTACGTGCTCGCTCGAGGAGAAACTTCTATCCGCGAGCCCGAGGGGTCACGCTCTGAAGACAGGCCAGAGGTATTGAGATTCCACTAGCGTGCATAGTGCTCACGAGCTTCTTCGTCTGATGATAGTTGGTAGAATTTTGCATACTTGATCATTACTATTGCTTTCTTCAATCCGACAACAATCAAAATCCATTATCAGCGACTACGAGCTAGTATCACCACAAGTAGAAGAAGAAGAAGTGCTAAAATAAGCGTATATTAATTGATTTTTAAAATAAACTGTCGTGGGTCTTACAGCTAATAAAAATTCATTAAAAACATTTAAGAGTAAAATAAGATAATATAATGCAGCATGGCTCCGCCGCAGGTATACCAAGATCTGAATATTCAGTGAACATGGTTTCGAAATAATAATGCTTACCACTGCTGCTTGCAATTTGTAGAGGGTTGTACTTCGATATATCATATATTGGATATTTATATAACGATATATACTGCGGCGTACACATTTACCCCCCCCCCCCCCCCCTTTTTATTTAGGGGAAAGGTGGATTTCAGTACCACTCGAGGTAACTACATAACATTAACAGTTAATGAAATTTTAATTTTCACTAACACCACTTATTTCCACATTCGAAAAAAAATATATATATATATAATGTGAGATATATGCATACACACAATATATGTATATAAACAATCGGTATATTAGGCAATAAAAACGATGATAATATTTTATAAAAGAGCAGCACTTCATAAAATGACCGGAAATTAAAAATAAATTCGAACGGGGTAACCCGTTCGCATAAAAAATGTTATTAACACTAAATAAAATAGTCCAGACTTAGCTTGTACTCACGTGATAGTTTTTCAACGAAAGGTATCGTTATATTGTTCCTCAGTAACAGCAATAGGTTAATATGTAAGTAGCTACTTACGCGGCCTTACAATACTTTTTACCAACCCTTCCAGGAACATATTAACACTCTTTCATATACTTGAAAAACAGAAATACAATATTTTCTGGAAATATTAATCAGACTATAAAATTAAAAAAAATAAAATATTTTCTGCAAATATTTTTCACTTTTGTGCAAGTATTTCACTTGCACGTTTGTTCTCGGCGGGGAACAAGACGCCAATGAAGTTGAAAGACGGCGTCGCTCTAAATACACCTCTCTGCCATGGTGGGGCGAGACACGTGTAAGGTATTTGACCGGAAGTTAGTGATATTTACTGTCAAAAGTGGGCATGCTGGCGGGAAACGGAAGTGCCTATCTCATAAGTAAGCTTCGAATAAGGTCAAGTCAAATTAATGTATGTTTTTTTTTTCGAAATGTCTACGCTATTGACCCAGCAAGGTCTTAACAGCTTCACCGGACTACTAAGGCGAGCGCTTAAGGCACCCAGCCGATTTTATTTTGGCAACCAGCTCAAGGGTGCACGGCACACCTCGGCTTGGCTGTTGCCTGTTGCATGCAAAATCGCGACCTATCTTAGCTAACCTAGCTAACTATTCATATATGTATGAGTTGTTGAACCGTATATGTGTACCAAGCATACACGCCTCAGCAACTCTTCCATATATTTATAAAGAGATAAAATGTATGACATCGTCCATCGTCATCATAGTGACGTCCGTACCAAGAACAATCGAATGTTATCTGATACAGAAACACAACACTTACTATAGTGTTATCACCCACCTCTGGTGCCGTTACGTCATATTCAAGAAGTGACACTACAATACAATAGGGGTGTAAGGGGTGTCGAATAACATCATAAGACTTGAGACACCCAAGCCAACCTCACCTGCACGTGGTGCACCCTGATGAATAACGAACGAGGCAATTGCGAAAGCGGAGTGGTAGGGTTTTACAGCCTGACTGGGTCGCAACCACCATATACATGGCGAAAAAGCCCGTCATAGTGACTCGCTTCTGCGCGTCGCGTTTCGGGATCAGCCTGTGCATATCCAGTACCGGGTGACTTTCGTCATTATGGCCGGCATGACAGCGGCGACCGGCGATGGATAATCTGTCTCTCGGTGGTTGCCGATGTTTATGGATTGTACTATGCTTAACATCAGGCATAGTGCAGTCACTATGTCGTGCTTCGATAAAAAAAAAAACAACCGGATGAAAGAGAAGAGAAGAAAAAGAATGGAAGAAAATTAAAAGGGGGCGGAAACAAAATAATAGCAAAGATTAAGTGGTAGTATTTTGGAGACTAAGCCCGTAAATACGAGTCCCAGTGTAGAGTGGTTGTCGAATTGAGACTATTGGGGGAGATTCTCCTTAAAAGGGAACAGTAAAATATAGCAAGATGGGAGTTATTAGGGGATCTACGTAAAAATAGTAGAGATGGTTACCTCAGCTCGGTCGAGATGAGCTCGTCTGCGGGCGAGGGTGCGCGCCATCTCGTTCATCATGCAGTGCAGCGTGCCGCGCGCCCCTCCTCCACTCGACTCCCCCCCACTGCCACCGCTCCCCCCACTGCCACCGCTCCCCCCACTGCCGCCGCCGGGGGGAGACGCCGCCTCGGGGGTCGCCGTCGCTTGCTGTCACCATCAATCAATAAATAATATTAAGAAACCACTACCGGTATCTGACATTCTTGAACTTAATAACAATGCGTGCCGGAGTTTTTTTGGGGGGGGGATCTTAGAATGTTATAGTGGACTTTAGTAAATGAACTCCAATGATCACCTTGGCCTGTCGTTTGAGCCTGGCCTGCTGTAACTGCGCGGCCAGGCCAGTCGAGTCCTGCTGCGGCGGAGCCGGGGGCGGAGGAGGCGGCGGGGGCGAGCACACGGTCGCCGCGGGGGGCGGAGGGGCCTGCGCGGGGGCGGACGGGGGCGGAGGCGGCGGCGGCGGACCGACAGCAGGTGGCTGTGGCGGGGCGACAGGCTGCTGCTGCTGCGGAGGCTGTGGCTGTTGCTGTTGCAACTGGAAACATTAATCACATACTTAACGTACATTGCTCATCTGTTTTCACAAGAGTATTATAAAGTGAATTTTGATTACTAATGGTAGGCTAGTACAGTGGTTCTCAACCATGCACATAAAGAATGTGTTAGGTATATGATGATTAGGCTAATAAATACAGCACTTCCACTAATAGCAAGTCCTAGCAAGTCTTATCAGCTTCACCGGACTACTAAGGCGAGCGCTAAAGGCACTCAGCAGATTTTATTTGACAACTAGCTACAGGGTGCACGGCATACCTCGACTTGGGCTGTTGCCTGAACTCATGGAATTCGCGACCTATCTGAACTAACATATATATATATATATATATATATATATATATATATATATATATATAATTATATATATATATATATATAAATATAATTAAAAATTGTAGACAAAACTAACGTAGAATAAACTTTTTGTGTAAGAATACAAAATAAACCATGAAAATATTTGCGATAGAATGTTATCGCGTTACGTTTATATCGCAAACATTTCTAAAGTTTATTTTGTGTTGCTATTCAAAAACTTTAGTAGTAATAATATTCGTCAAATAAGACGGTCGAAGGAATTAACCCATACTGCCTTTCTGAAGTTGTCAATATAGGTAGTTTTCTTCTATGTCCAAGTTAATTTAAAGGTATAAGCGCCAAATCCTCTATATCATATTTCATAAATTTTGTCTTCTTAATTTTCAAGACCACAGAATTTATGCTCCATGGTATTATTTTTCATTCATTTCACTTATGCACAATAAATGAACTATATTACATAAAACGTCACCAATTTAACACAATAAAGAGACAAGTAACACAAGATTATGAATAAAATATAAAATCCACTACATGGCAGACTAAAATCCCTCCAAAAACTCCTCAAAAATTTTATTTTACATTAGTTTTGTTCCCAATTTTTGATTTGTGATATATTACGTATTATAAAAATACAGTGTGTGTGTATGTAATATTAAAATAAATACTTTTTGGTGAATAAATATATTATGTGGCTGATGATAAATCCCATCCCATTCGATACACTATTAGTATTCACATATATAGTGTACATGTTACCTGTTACTGTAGATGATGTGCGTGTCATACTTACAAATATTTTTGAAAGAGTATTATTGTAATTTACACTAGATGTGTGATCACAATTTTAAATTTATTAAATATATAAAAAAAACGCGTGCGAAGCCGCGGGTAACAGCTAGTATGTTATATATTCATACTTATATGAGATATTGAAACATATATGTGTACCAAGCATACATAACTCGACAACTCTTATATGTATTTTGTGTTGGATTTTTTTTTCTAAACTATTTTAGTTCGATAAGGAAACAACTCTTATAAAGTACCTAGTCAACCGAGCCTGGCTCGGTTATTAAATAAACTGTTGGGTTTGCCTCACAAAATTACCACATTTACTCTCTCTCTTTCTGGCTGTTAGTCCCACATGGTGGTGAGGTCAGCCTTCCTTACTTTTCTTCTCCACTTCGCTCTGTCCATGACATCATATTCGGAAACTTCGCACTGCTTCATATCATTCAACACTACACACTCTTCCAATTTGTTTTGGGCCTGCCTCTGGATATCTGACCCTGCAAGGACAGTTGTAGTGCCAAATTTCCCACGTATTCTGGGGGCTTTCTCTTAACGTGACCACACCATCGCAGCCTACTTTCTTGCATCTTATCTGCAATGTCGCGCACCCCTAGGCTGCCTCGCACATATTCGTTGCGGATTTTATCGAGTCGGGTCACGCCGCACATCCACCGTAACATTTTCATCTCAGCAACTTGAATGGTATGGGTATTTATTTTTGTTTACAGCCCACGTTTCACTATCATACAGACCATGTAGACAAGACCCTTGAGTTTAACCGGCATTCTTCTATCACATGTAACACCAGTGACTTCTCGCCATTTAAGCCAAGCTGCGGCTATCCTTTGCTGAATGTTGCCATCAATGTTCCCATACGTATCAATTAAATTTCCCAAATACTTATATTGGTCACAGAAGCTGACCATTTGTCCATCGATCGTAATTGGAGTATTGTCGCTGGTATCTGGTGCATTAATCGTCATATACTGGGTCTTTGCAACACTCAGTATTAGGCCGCCGGCCTGTAGCTGGTGTTTCCATGCCAACAGTGCGTGCTGTAACTCAGTACGGGTCTCAGTGCAGATAGCTACATCGTCTGCGTATGCGTAAAATTACCACATTTTATAAAAAAAAATATCTCTTTTATAATAATAAAATTATTTATTTAATTATAATAAATTGTTAGGTTTGCCCTACAAAATTATCATTTTTTACAAAAGAAAAAAAAACCATATACACTCTGATTCGTATTGGGTTACACGGATTTCCGAAGTAACCAATTTCCATATGAGCTATTTTTGTGTTAACAGCGGCGGCGAAATTTACCTTTATATTGTAGCTATATTTTTTAATTGCCTGAAAACTCAGTTAAAAAAGTTTCCTACGAATAAAATCTAGCTAGATCGATTTATCGTCCCCGAAAAACTACCTATATACTAAATTTCACGGAAATAGATGACACCGTTTCCATGATTCTGAATACATACAAATATAAAAATATACAAGAATTGCTCGTTTAAAGGTATTAGATATATATATATATATATACACTTACCACTGGTGGCGGTTGAGGAGCAGCCGGTGGAGTCGGCGGGGCCATTCCACCCTGAAATATATATAAAAAAAAATTGAATGTTTATTGTCTTTATTAGAGACCGTATTCCATTTAATTATGAGTATAATAAAGCAAAATATTAATATAATGTCATTTGATAGTTCTTTTATATTAATTACAAAAATTATACGCTTAAACTTTCCAACAATTATAATAATCCCCGCAGTGCAATTTATTTAACATTGCTTGTGTTATGGTTAAACCAAGAAAAATCGTCACGTAAAGGAGAAACGTTACGCTCGCTCCATTTGATTTTCTCTCCATCGCTTTCTATTAAAGTTTGTTGTAGCAGACGAGGAATACACGCGGCTTTATGTATAATGTTTCTTTAAAAAATGTTCCTTTTTTTTCTTTTGAAGATATACTTATCCTATTTAACATTTTTATAATTTGAAATAAGGGAAACTGAAGATAATAAATTAATCTTTTTCAATTGATTTCTTACAGCATTATTAGCATTGAAAAAATGTCAAGCAATAATAAGAGTATAGACTATTCACACATAGAAAAACAGAGAAACAGTCTCATTGTGGTCCCGCTAACACATATAGTATAACGCTTTTTTCTTACGTGACGAAAATATATTGCATTCGAAGTGAAAGGAAAACCGTATAACAGTACCAGAGCACATCTACAGGTACGTTAATGAGAGATACCAATGTTAAGAGGGTGTTGTGTATCAAGGGGAGATTACAGTTGATTGTAAGTGTACTCACGTTGGTGGCGGGCGCGAGGTTCTGGTGCGGCGGGACGGGGGGAGGCGCGGGGGGCGCGGCACCCGTCACCGCCGACAGCGACATGTTCGGGGGCATCGGAGCGCTGTATATAATAATTATATATATATATATATAATATATACACTAGCTGACTCCAACACATGTTGTTGCGTGTGACTCAGTTATTGAAAAAGAAATTCAAAATTAAAACGTGCCGCCATCTATGAGATATCTATAACAGTAGGTCCTACGGTTTTCTAACAACAAACTAATTACTAATTTAAAGCGCCATCTATTAGAGACTGATGAAACTTACAATTAACAACAATAATAAACACTGACATAAATTTAATTTGTAATTTAAAAATATTGAGACCATTAATCGAAACATAAATTATCGTATCTCTCGAGTCGGACCAAATTATACGTAAATGCCAACATTTCATAAAGATCGATTGATTACTTTCAGAGTTCAACATGGACAAACATCGTGACACTGGACTTTTATATATTAAGATATTTTCGAATTGTTTATACGCTATGGAGCCGGCGGGCCTATTTCTCCAATGGAGTAATTAGGCGAGCGTATATTGTGTTCATTAGCTTGGTAAGAATGTCAAGGATGACTAAGTTTGAGGTTCGGTAACTTGGGCTGTTCCCTCGAAGCAACAACATGAATCTTACTAAGCTAAACTAGCTAAATAATGAGGCACAAAGACTCAATACCAAGTTCAAAGACTAAGGGTAAATATAAAACCTTATATAATGTATTTGTATCCATTATATATCTTATAAATATACCAGGTGACTGTTTAGACAGTAGCATTATTTATAGAGGACATTTTACACTAGATTCACGTTCTAAATCAATTAAAAAAATTTGGCGCTTCATATTGGACCTAATTATCTAGAGAAATACAAAAATTATACCCAATCTTTTACGCGTCTGTGTTAAAGCATAGTGTCAATTTCACTTTCATTCAGAAGGGAACTTGAGAACGTCGGGTACAAAACAATTAACATTAACAATATTGCCCGTGCTACTATATGAAAATTATAAACTCCAGGTCATTGCACTTAGGTTTATTATTTTCTTGAAACATTTATAGCTATACTTTCGAAAGTCTTAGAACAAACTTTAATAAGTAAATTTAATAAGGGCTTTCTTGGTTGTTTATTAGTATTTGTTTTAATATTATTATTTTATATGTCTAATGTGACTACGATTTGTTATATCCTAGAATACTGCGAGTATCTAACCTTCCACGTGGTATATCTCTTTACCTGTTTGTGCGATGGTGTCCAGGCGTCGGCTGGCTAGGCTGATGCGGCAGGGTGTGGTGGACGCCGTGTGGAGGCGGTGCAGGAGGAGTCGGCTGCTGGGGCTGAAAGACAACAAAGAAATCATGACGATCGAATGATTTCCTGAGCAATGTCCATAGATTCGAACAATGACGTGTACTGACAAAATTTACTCAAATGACTGACTTAAATTGGTAACACCAACGGCTCGAAGTGAAGAAAAACATCGTATTCAAGCCGGAAGAAAGAAATGATTACATCGTTTCACCGTGATGAAGTTGCTGGGGATAACGTAAAAACCGTTAATGATAAATGCAGATGGACGATGTAAAAACCGGCAATGATGACGACAATGATCGATGTACATCTTTCGATGATGACCCTTGTTGTGGTTGAATTATAAAGATATTTGGAGTTTGTGACCTAAGTAGCGTATGTTTTTCTCTAGGTTCCAAGGTCATTTCTAAGGCAGAATCCACTGCGATACGTTAAGATATTAAGTGGAAAGTAGTAGAATGTAGTAGTGGAAAAGGGACAAAACAGCCGGCCTGCTGTCACATTAGTGTAGAAGTTTTAAATGATTCTTTTTAACAATATTAACCTCTGTGGTTTCACCTTGCGTTATACATTGCTCCAATATGGCCTCTCCTTTAATGTACTTTCTGAATTACAATTTGCTTCGTATCGAATAAGTTTACACAGTACAAGTTTTTCAAATGTATCTACTTGTTCTAGATCCTTAGTTCCCAAAATGGTTCGGGTGAACCCAAAAGAGACTAAACGGGGGTTTATGTTAGAGTGATAAAAATATGAGAGGTTCACAATTCGCAAGCAGGGTTCCATGAAAATTTATTTTGTTTTCGATAGTGAAGAACTGAGATGTTGGCTTGAGTTCATCTATTAATCTGCCAATGTAGGCAGATAATATTTTAAGGAGCTCAGCGACTGTTACTTGTAAAAACTTATATACTTCATATTCAGTACAACGTAGAAACTACGACGTTCGTAGAAATGTAGCTGCAGGGGGTCCACCGGAACCAGCTAAATTTTGAAAGTGGTTTAGGAGAAAAAAGTCTGCGAACCTGTGTCCTAGAGTTTAGAGCTTTTAAACAAATGCACAAAGTAACAATTTCATCAGCTTTTATAATATTACCTGATGATGAGGATGCGGCGCGTGATACTGCGCCGGCTGCGCGTGGTACTGCTGGTGGGGCTGATGGGGCTGGTGCTGGGGCGCGTGGTACTGGGGCTGTTGCAGCATCGCAGCGTCTTCTCTGGTCATCGTCCTTCGATGTTAACACAATTACCACATTCAAATGTGTACGGTTACGTACATTTCATGTCGTCTTACTTATAATGTGCGCATCAGTACATTTGAATTAAATTACATTTATAAGCTACTTTGATAGTCAGCCGCGTTCAAACACTAAGTTAGGTTGAACAACAACATCGTTGCAACATATTAAATAAAATAACTATGACCTAAGAAACATCTTTATTCCTACAAACAGGCACTCCAAGAACAAATGTAAAACTAGGACTTACTCTTCACCCTTACACAATGGACTTATGAAATCTCTTTGATTGCAAGTACTGTTTAATACAAAGATAAGACTCTTTCTCATGGAATGAGGAAAAGAGTCACAGAAAGGAATAAGTAGTTGTAATCTTCATTTCAATACACGTCACGTCGCGAATAACACAACAAGGGAATCCAAACAAAATCAGTAGACTTTTTTAATGAAACTCAAGACTGGCAAAGACTAGTCCATCTGAGTGACTATTTGATCTACAGCATTACACTCACGGATTAATTAACAAATGGCATTCATTACCATAAACAAATAATAATTAGAAGATTAAAGATTATAAATCTCGGCCGTCATTAGACAAATATACTTGTCCACAATCTTATTCAGTTAAACTTTGGTTATAACACAAGATTTATGTGTTCCATCTTGTTTAATGATAATTGTTTTTAAAAGATCATTAACCAAATAAATATGTTCAAGCTCAAATTATTGAAAATCAGCGCTGCAGTATCACCTAGTTGTGCTGCAGCACCTAGCTGAATGGGGGTGCCATTGTTGGATATATGTATTATACCAAGTTATGTATATGTTCCATTTGTTGTTTGTAATGTTATCCAGCAATAAAGACATTTGCTTTCTTTCTTTCTTCTAAAATTAATGACTTTTATTTAAAGATAGAATATTAAAAAAACAAAAAAAAACTTAATACAAAATATACAAGATATATTTATAAAAGTATCACTATATAACTTTAACCTTGAATAACTTTTGATAGAGTAAATATATCAAAATGTTACTAAAAACCTTTTTTGTAGTTCGTATTATTTCCTACAAGAAGATGCTGTAGTTCTACTGAGCCATTTCAAAATGTTGAAAAATAATCCTTGTTAATCATATCTTTTTGCTATTAACAATAACAGTCTATCGTTTTTACAGTATTTTTTTTTTGGTCTCAATATTTCCAGGGTGATATTGTAAAAAAAAATAATTTTTTTACCTACATAAATGATTATATCACCTTTTGGGAACATATAAAAGTTGAGAGATGTACATAAAATATATTGTATAGCACATTGAAGGCTGGGTTTTTAACTCGCCTGGATTATTATATTTAGGCCCCTAGGAGGCTATTTATAATGTGATCATCAAAGATGTGTTATATATGTTTATATTATTATTCTTAACTTAAAGATTCCTTCCTTTAAATTTTGCTATATGAACATGACTGAGGGAACGTTCATATATCATATAGGCTCCCATCGAAACTTAGAGGTGCAATACTGCTGTACTGCACCAATTGCTGAATGGGGTTGCCAGTTGTTGGACACAATTTATTCATCTGTTAATGTATGTATTGATTGTTTTGTTTGGTTTCAACTATAAAGTGGAATGAAAAATAAATGAAAAGAATTAACCACGAATGGGTTGTTGCGTTTCGTTCGGTCAATGAGAGCGCCAAAAACCTACCTCCTTTTCCTTCCCCCATCCACCTAACCATACCTCCCCTTCCCCATACAAAGGCTGGCAATACACTTTCGACTCCCCTGGTGTTGCTTGTGCCTATGGACGATGGTGATCACCTAACATCATGTGACCCACCCATTGTTTGACTCCTTTAATATAAAAAAAAAACTATTTCATTCTTCCTTCTGAAGATAGGGTACATTTCGCCTACTTACCTGTAACCCATGTCCTCATCTGTGTGCGTATTATTGTACCCGTTGTAGGGTACCGGCGGGTTTGGCGGCTGGAGGGGCGGCGGCGCTGAGTTACCGCTGGGTTTATTCGCTAAGATCTGAACCATTGAACGCATTATTGACTTATGAGCATCATCTGTTGACCAATGTGGTAAAGTACCAAGAATAATCGACAAGGCGACAATTATAGGAACAAGGCGCACAAAGGGCGAAGATTTAGATGCAGTTATAACCCATGGACTGTTTAAAACCATAAAGTTTTAAGCTGTATACAAACGCATGTAGACCTTATGATGCTCTGGTCAACAGACTCTCGCCAGCGTAAATAAAAAAAAAACCGCATCTACTACAACATTTTAAAAACTTAATAAAAAATCATGTAATGTAAAATGACAATTTATAAAAATAGTCTAGATACTGTGTAATCTCTATCTGTGTTATAACAAAAAGTACTTACTTTAAAAAGGTTTCGTATTAAATGCACCGCGCTCGGCCGAGGCAAGTTCGCGTTATCCTTTTTTCGCAAGTCTAACCTAAGCTAACCAAAGCGAGACAAAAGAGCAAGATGGCAAACATTCAGCGAACGCGGTGCATTTAAAACGTAACCTTTTTAAATCAAGTATTCAATGCGTATTTAACTACGTAATAACACTGTATATAACGAATCTCAAGTGACCGAGCATTTTTTTCTGTTATAAAGAGCTTTCGTATCACGGAGGCAGGAGAACAAATAACTGGTTTAGTGGTAAACCCACCAGATTTAGCAAATTTCAACGTTATAGATTGTTGTGACGTTATGGAGAGATTTAACACTGTATTTAAAAACATGATTGGCTATTCTGAGATCTGGATCTTAAAAAATCAGCTGAGGGGTTAAAACAATCACCTCTTGGTGAAATATGGCCTCACCTCGAGCGTGTGCATCATAGCACGAGCGAAGCTGTCTGCGTCCTCTCTACAAGAGAAGTTTAGGCCGTAGACGTGGCGAGCGTCGCGCCACTGGTGGAACGTCGACGTGGCTTGATTATACTTAAGCCCGCGGACTATACCGCAGTTTATCACCACCTGCACACATATATCAATGAAGGAATCATTATGGTTAGTGGTTCATGTTAAGTTCTACATCCTGCAATAACCCAGAGTATTTTTCAGGAAGGGATATATTTGCCTTGAGTTTCAGGGCAAAGTCGAAACGAAGCGAGCCTATGGCAAGTCGCAGCGACCCGCGATGCGCCTGCGCAACTTTCATCTAACTGTATCGTGAGCTTAAACAACTAGCGGTAAACGGCATATAAGGATAAATACCCTTATTTGCTGTTAATTTCTTGATCTTAGAACAAATTTACTATGTCTTCTTGATAAACGAAACATATTTTAATTTTCAGATTACAAATTATTCTATTATATATCGTGAAGAAACTATAACAAAGTGACTGGAATTTCTCTACAGTCTTTCACGTTCTCATAAATTTCTCTTGTAAGGAAGGGAGAGAATTAGAAAGGGTGAGGGAGTTAAGCCGAATCTCACGTAGGAGAAAAGGGGTTTCAAAAAATATCACGTAACTCTTTTCGGCCAAAAGATAGTATAAAAATGGGAGGTAATCAGATTAATTTATACGCTAAAACATATCCAAATCCGATACAATTCTTCTATATATTTTAAAAGATTCCATATAAGTATTATTTAATGTTACCACTACGGTTTTAGAATACGAACTGAACAATCTCAAATAATAAGTAGAGTTTACGAGTTTTAATAAAAAAAAAAACTAGCGGTCCCGGCGGACATTATCCCGCCCTGATAACGAAAAAATCTTGACAAAGTATATACTTAATTGTTCCTCATGAATCACTCTATCTACTGGTGAAAACCGCATGAAAATACGGCGAGTTATTCAAGCAGACAGACAGACAGACGTGACAGAGGACTTTTTTTATAGGACAAATGGTATGGATAAATCGAATAGAAGAACTGTTTTTATATAAAAATTCGTGATCCATAATCACCATCAACCACAATCAGGAAGATTATATATTTATTTAAAACTTCGTTGTCTTCAAAACAGAATCGCCAGTATATTTCAAACTAGTGTGGTCGTTAACTCATTTCGTCGGGCGGCATGTTACTGACAGGTGACACCTGTCCTCAGTGACAGGTGTCAGTCGAATGACAAAAAGTGTACTGGAATTTTAACGATAATGGCAACTAATTTGTTTGAGGGTTATAAAACAAAGTTTGTTGTATTGTTATACAAATGAGAAAAGTATAGTAGAAATAATTCTAGATTAGTTGAATATGTGAAACAAATCCAACAAAATCGGCTGAGTGCCTTAAGCGCTCGCCTTAATAGTTCGGTGAAGCTGTTAAGACCTTGCTGGGTCAATAGCGTAGTCAATTCGAAAAAAAAAAAAAAAAATCCAAGAGAGTTAGTATAATATGGCTTGTAAATATTATTTTGGAAAAAAGAGATAAGACGTTTTTATTAAATTTGAACAGAAAAAACTTGAATCTTTGAGGGATTGTAGTCTATAATAAATAAATGAAAAGTGTTTTTTATATAGATGTACTTATATAGATATTAATCTATCACGTAGTACTTTAAATTTTTTTTTGAAATCATCATTATCAGCCTCTAAAAGACCCACTGCAGGGCCATAAGCCTCTTCCCAGCGGAAGGTATGGGTATAATCACCACGCCAGCCCACTACGTATTGGCGATTTCAAATTTTGAAAGAAATCCAGTTCTATGTTTTCCCACATACAGTAGTACCAGAAGAACTTTCCTCAGGTTCAGGTTTCCTCACAATGTTTTCCTACGCCGTCAGCCGATACGGTTACTAATTTAGCATTATTAAATACACGCGAATTCCGAAAAATTCGTTGGCACATGTCGGGGTTCGAACCTGCGGATTCCGAAGATTTAAATCCTTCGATCGAACCACTAGACCACCACGACCCTTTTAATTATTGATGTGAGTCATCTAAACATTGTGAGTAAACTTGATTGTTGGCGTGGCGACGCATGCAATGCGTAAGCGACTGTGCGATGTCTCTCTAGCCGCACTGAGTTCGCATACCTATAGTGTAATTTGGCAATTCGATAATTTGAGATTCGTTCGATTTGAACAATTTCGATTTTTGACATCTGCCATGAGTCCTGTGACGACTCAATTATTTTTTTAATATTTCTTAATAATAAATACATAATTAAAATATATATATAAATAACAAATGATTTGAGCCTATATTTGGTTGTAATGTGTGAAATATAGTTGTAATAACACTAGGGATGATCGATATTAAAAAAACATCGATGTTGACATCAATGTTAATATCGGTTTAAAAGTGTCGATGTACGATAAACATCCATAGAAAAATATTGATGTCTCAAAACATCGATGTTTTTGGCAGCAATTAAAACTATCTGTAAAAAAAATAACTTTATCGGGTGTTTCTGGCACAGGAGTTAGCCAGCGTTGAAAAAAAAAAAGGTCATCCGAGGAAATAACTATTCGTAGGACTTACTTCGAGTTAAATTTGACAATTATCTGACATCTTGACATTTCGGTATTTTATTCTCATAACATCGATATTATCGATATCAAAACATCGATGTGTCGATGTTATCAATGTCAAAACATCGATGTTTTTCAGATAAAAATCGATGTTTCTTCAACATCGATGAATATCGATCATCCCTAAATCACACTAACCTCGTGGTCTTTCAACTACCTTAACGAGTTTTTAATAAAATGGTGTAATTATTGCTAGAAAGTAGAAGAAGCAGAAGGTTATACTAACCTCGTGATCGTTCAACTTCCTGCCGACAACTCGGAACGTGTTGTGCTGCGTGTGATGGTAGATGTGAACCTTGGACAAGCCGGAGCTAGACCCCGAGGGTATCCATTTCTTGAGCCCGTCGTCGTAGACCATGACGGATGCTCGCGCACTGCTTATCGATTGCTCACTGAAATGAAAAAAAATAATAATCTTTACTTCTATTGGTGTCGCTGAAGCATCTACCAGTTATATATACATATATTTGTTATTTAATAAAATAACAATGGTTGCTCACAATTACAAAGATTTGACATTACTACATATCTAATCGCGATAAGCTAAAAAAGTACTGAACGGATTTTGATGTAGTTTTCACCAGTAGGTAAAGTGATTCATGAGGATGGTTAAAGTAATTTGCCTAGATTTCTTTTAATGGGCGAGACAACGTCCGACATCCACGCTAGTAACTAATAAAATAATTAAAACCAGAAAATTGTGCGTACCAAAAGTCTGCCCAAATAAAAAAGACGCAGTCAGAAGAACTGCCGACAGTAGTGAAAACTCAAAACAACTATGAGTTCTATTACGTAAATTACAATATTTAAATTTCTTAATAAGAATATTGAAATCGTTAGCTTTATTCTAGTTTTCATGTCTATTGGCACTAATTAGCTATAATTATATACATTTTTAAAAAGGCGTTTTAATCAATCAAATACACAAGCCGCTATTATAGGTAGTATATCGTATCATCGCTAGTGTGGCACAAGCCACGCGAGTGCAATACGGTCGGTCACGTTTACTAGCAAGCCGTGACGTGAAATCATTAGTTTATGTCCTGACAAAGATACTGCTCAACGCGCCTAAAGAAGTTGTCACAGTAAAAAAAGCATTTGCCAGTGTCTGTCTCTCGCTTCACCTCTCATTTTGTACTGTAGATAATTGTAATACGAACAGGTGAGTCACCTGATGTTAAGTTATCATCACCGTCCATAGACCTGTGTTTGGGATAGGGGAGAGGGAGAGGGGAGG
This sequence comes from Antheraea mylitta, assembly GCA_014332785.1. NCBI lineage: Eukaryota > Metazoa > Arthropoda > Insecta > Lepidoptera > Saturniidae > Antheraea > Antheraea mylitta. The sequence continues at coordinate 2,400,137 of JACEII010000007.1, read as the reverse complement.
TGGGTCTCCGGCGCTTTCACTGATCGATCGAAACGCAACAATGTCAGCACTATTACTTCACGTAGGTGTTTTTGTGTGTCGGGTGCTACTACCCCGGGTGAGCCGACCCATTCATGCTGAAACCAGTAATAGCTTCAGCGTGGCTCTACCACCTATTGAGATCATTATTAAATATATGTGTAAATTGCTTTCGATTTATTTTTCATGCTATATCTTGTTTGAATTAATTGCCCAAAGTCACTATTAAGCCGGTTTTTTTTCGAACTGACTACGCAATTGACCTAGGAAGGTCTTAATAGCTTCACCGGACTACTAAGGCGAGCGCTTGCGGCACTCAGCCGATTTCATTTGGGCAACTAGCTCAAGGGTGCACAGCACACCTCGGCTTGGGCTGTTGCCTGATACATGCAATTCGCGATTATGTCGTTTATGTCGCGCTATTATGTCGTACGCAGTAATACAGTATGGTATTTATTTTGTGTGAACTTTAATGAAATATACAGCTTGATAAGCGTGCAAATGTCAAGTCAAACATAGGTATAAAATCGGCTTACGCTTAAAAATACACTCTCTAACTTGCCTTTGGTGATTACGTCTTTTTTGAGAAAGAGACTTGCCGTGATATTGTTACTTTCTAAAAATGTGCCTCTTTGCGTTATTGAGTTTACAAAACCGGCTTACAAAACAAAAGATTGGGAAGCTATAGTCTAGACCAGTGTTTCCCAACCTTTTTTAGGCAATGCCCCACCTTAACATTTCTAAAAATTTTATGCCCACCTATACATAATTTTTAACCTTTAAAAATTATTTTGTTTCCTTAATAGATATAAATGATAAGTTTTAGGAAGAGATCACTATGAAATTATCAAAATAATGTAAGTCAAATTTCAAAACATATAATGAGAAACTCACTTGACGACTCGAATTACCTAGTTGATATTTTGGTAACGTCAAACGTTGTCACCGATATAAAGCATTGCATTTAAATAAACTAAAGCGAAAGGGTTTTAAAGTCGTGTCGAGTTCATTTTTAAATTGTCCCTTTTTACTATGAAATTGCCCCCCTGTGGGGCGTGGGCCCCTACGTTAGCAAACACTGGTCTAGACTATGCTTTGAAGGTAATCGACTCGTGTACAAAAACATATTCAACGTAGGTGTTGTAAGCCAAATGTATTATGGATAAGCTTTTAAGGTCTTGCGTAAGGAGTTACAAACGTGGGCGGATCAGATTGACCACAAATGTATACACCTACATAACTGCATGCTGCTGTAAATATGAACTACTAGCTTCTACCCGCGATACTGTTCGCGTGGAATAGTTACTTTGGGCAAACGCTAACACACAGCGGAAGCACATAGTACTCCGGTGAATCTGTTAAAACCTTGCTGGGTCAAAAGCGTAGTCAGATCGAAAAAAAAAAAGCAGCGGAAGCTCTCAAAACGAAAAATGAAACGATTTTTAAACATTATTTATTGGTGCTCCGCTCCTATTGGTCCTAGCGTGATGATATATATCACGTATAGTCTACAGACTTCCTCTATAATATAAGCTATCCAACGCTGAAAGGATCTCAGATTGACGCGTTCAAACAAACTCCTCAGCTTTATAATATTAGTATAGATTTTGTGAATATAATAGCGGGCCCGGCGGACGTTCTCCTACCTTGATAATAACAGAAATCCTAAAAGTCAATAGCAGCGTAACCTACTGGGTCCAATTGTGAATCTAAACCATTCTTGAATCGATCTGAACTCACAAAAAATCATTCAAATTTCGCGAGCCGTTTAGATCATTTTGAAATGAAACACGTATACTGTGTCTTCTAATTAGATTATTGTTAGTCTATACTAATATTATAAAGAGGTAAAGTTTGTCAGTTTGTGACGTTGTGATGTTGTGACGTTGTAGGAGGTAATGTCAGGAACTACTGGTCCGATTTGAATAATTATTTCAGTGTTATATAGCTCATTCATCGAGAATGATTATAGGCTATAATCACGCTAAGACCAATAGGAGCAGAGCGTAGATGAAAAATATTTCAAAATCGGGATGTTTTTCCTTTTGAGAACGCGAACGAAGTCGCGGGCAGAGGCTAGTAATTAATAAATATAACCAAGCCTTACATCAAGGAGGCATAGAAAACAAGGATAAATAGCCGTATGTCGTTCATACGACAGTGACACAGGGAAAATCACATGAACAAACATATGAGTACAGTTCTGTTATGGATAGCAACTGTAACAAATAAAGTGTTCATTTTATGTTTCTTCGAATTGACTACGCTATTGATCTATGGCAAGGTCTTAACAGCTTCACCGGACGACCAAATAAAGTGTACTAAACACTAATATAACTTTAGTAAGCTACAAAGAATTTTTAGTGGAATCTCGGTAAATTGAACCTCGAGCAGTCTACAAAAATTCGAAAAAAAAAATAAAGCAATTGTATTTTTAACAAATTATCAGTGTTATTACAAAAAAGTTAAATACGTATTGAATACTTAACATTCATTAATGTTAGTTCCTTTTTGTCACTATTATTTTAATCCTCAGCGGTTTTATTACAAAAAAAGTTAAATACATATTGAATACTTGCTTTTAAAAGGTTACGTTTTAAATACACCGCGCTCGCTGAATGTTCGCCATCTTGCTCTTTTGTCTCGGTTAGACTTGCGAAAAAAGGATAACGCGAACTTGCATCGGGCGAGTGCGGTGCATTCAGTACGACACCTTTTTAATACGTCTATTATTATATTCAATATTATAATACTATAATTCAATACGTATTTAACTTTTTTGTAATAACATCGTATGTGTTTTTTTTATGCCATAGGAGGTAAACGAAGAGGTGGGTCACCGAATGTAAAGTGATAACCGCCGTCCATAGACACTCGCAACATCAGGGGAGTCGTAAGTGCGTTGCCAGCCTGTGTTGGAGGAGATTGAGTGAGGGGTCGGAGGAGAGGGGAGTTGGGCGTCCGGCGCTCTCATTGTCGGAACGAAACGCAACAACGCGGGCACTGTTACTTCACGTCGGTGTTTCTGTGGATCGGGTGGTACTACCCCGGTCGAGCCGACCCATTCATGCTGAAACCAGTAATAGGTTCAGCGTGGCTCTACCACCTCGAAATGGGAAGCAATACCGCGGAGCATGAATTCTACGTTGCCACAAAAATTCTAACAAGGGAGACACCATTTTGTTAGAACTATCACAAGACACTTGTAATTATGATCTACTCGGCAATGATAACCTTAAAGATTGATTGCCAAGAATAATTAAAAAAAAAAACATAATACGACCGTTTTGCTTATTCACAACCTATTCAGGTATGTAGGTGGTAGTAGAGACACCCTGAAGCTATTACTGATTTCAGCATGAATGGGTCGGCTCTCCCGGGGTAGTACCACCCTCCCACAGAAACACCGACGTGAAGTAACAGTGCTTGCATCGTTGTATTTCGTTCGGTTACTGAGAACTCCGGAGGCCCACCTCCCTTCCTCCTTTTCCTTTCCTTCCCTCTCTCACCGATATACAGGTTGGCAACGCACTTGCAACTCATCTGGTGTTCCTAGTGTCTATGGACGGTGGTGATCACTTAACATCAGGTGATCCACCTGTTCATTTGCCTCCTATGATATAAAAAAAAATCAATTTAATAAAGAAGCCTCGATAAAAAGCCATTAAAAAGGGAGCCACTATCTTGTTAGAATATTGAAATTATCTACAAGCCACTTGTAGATTACCTATACGATATTGGCAGTAATATAGTATTGGTTGCCAAATATAAAGCAAAAACTAAGAGTAGCGTTTCGCTTATTCACGACATATACGCAGTGGGTAGTCCGGTAAAGCTGTTAAGACCTTGCTAAGTCAATAACGTAATCAGGTCGAGAAAAAAAAGCAACATATGCAATGGAATAACGGGGCCTCGACCAAAACTGGTAAGCGTTATTATTCGCGATGGTGTTGTTTGCAATGACGTGTGCTTACGTAATAGTATAGTACGTAGAGGGAACGTGGGCAATCAGGTCCGCTGTTCGAAGGTCACGCCCGCGGCTCACACTGAGAGACACTTGCGACGGAACTGGTCCAGTGGGTGGCGCTTCACTCTTAACCCAAATCCATTGTCACCGTGGGCTGGTGAGTGATGAATCGACGATTGCGAACGAGTTAATTAAAAAAAAAACCCACTACACTTTGCTTAACGTAGACTTATAGGCTAACCGTTAACCGCGACTTTGTCTGCTTTGTTTGTCATAATAATATCTTTATTTATATACCTATAGACAGGCAGTGGGGAAACGGTTTCTCAGTCGATTTTGTTCGATCGATTTCATTTTGTAGCTATTGGTGAGGTTTAGTGTTATTAAAAACTAGCCCCTGCCCGTGACTTCGTTCGCGTAGTAATAGTTACTTTGGCTGACGCTAACACGCAGCGGAAGCTCTCAAGAGGAAAAAAATCCCGATTTTGAAACACTTTTCATTGGTACTCCGCTCCTATTAGTCTTAGCGTGATGATATATAGGCTATAACCTTTCTCGATAGATGAGCTATAAAACACTGAAAAAAATTTTCAAATCGGACCAGTAGTTTCTGAGATTACCCCTTACAACGTCACAAACTTTACCTCTTTATAATATTAGTATAGATAGATTACGAAATTTAAATAACCACAATAATAATTTTGATTTAAAGAGTACACAATCCTTATGACTATCGTGATTATTATTTTTTATTTAATAGGCATAAAAAGTACCAAACGCCTTCGCCTGTTGTGAAAAAAACCGTCCTGTCAAACTGACAGCTCCGCTGTGGTGTGCGTCCAACGTTTGCGCAGTCACCGAGTGCACGAGTATTGCAAGAGATGATTAAATCAGCGAAACAAGTTACCGATTAAGAAATACAATTACAGCTCGGTCAATGCATACTATCCTAATAAAGAATGTACGCGAATACTGCATATTAAGCTCTCTTGATCTTATAAATAACTCTTGATCTCAGTTCGGAGGAATTCGTAGATAAAATATCCTAACTAATAATACAAAACTCGAATGACTAATCGTTTGAGACTTTGTATACACGTTAAAAAATTGATATAGGGTACATTTCGTGATTTTTTTTAAAATTACAATTTAAATTATTGACAATGTTGATTATCGTTATTTATTGTATGTTTTGTCAGTCTCTAACAGATGGCGCTTTAGATTAGTTTGTTGACGGAAAACTATAGGACAGACTATTGTGGATATCTAATAAATGGCGCCACGTTTTATCTTTGGAAATAGTTAATCATAACTTTTATTCGACATGTAATGCCTAGCATCGCACAACATAACAAGAAATAACTTAAAGTACGTAAATATTCTAAAGGCTCGCGCACATTATGGTGGCAGGCACTGCACCGCATTGAATAACAAAAATTCTTAAAATAATGTCAGCAAAAAAGTAAATTTATTATGTACTCAATATGACGGATTAATGCTGAGAAAGAAGTAGCTGATAATTATTGCATGGCCGAGGGCCTTTGGCGGCCAAGACTGCAAATCCACCACTGGTATAGATTATTAGTATTAGTAAGTAGTATATATTGCCCTACCTAATGAATTAGAAAATATACTAAATATGATCTGAGAATATACTTCTTTTATAATACGTAAGAACTCTCTACTTAAAAATATTAAATTAATCCTGTAACAATTCCCTTTAGCATTTAATATGAATCATATAAGTAACGTATATCACAATCCAAGAATGTTCCATTCGAATCTATTTATTGTAGCGTGTAATTAAAAACTGAACACATGCGGGGGAGAAAAAAACGAAATCCGCCTTTCAGATGTTTCAGTTGACCGAGTTTTAAAATAATCTGATATGTAACTCGGGCGACATTTTTTGTAAATTCAAGTTCGAGAAAAATATCCTAAGTTATTTAAACAACTTAAGAAATAATCACGTGTTGACAAAAAATATTAAAATCGCTGAAAGCAGCGTTACCTGTTGAGTTCGACTACAACTAAAAACCATCCAGGAATCCGTATATACAGAACCTAATCTAGAATTGATTGATGAGAAGTGAGGAAACCTTTTGGGAGAAGAATAATAATTACAAACACAAGTATGACGAAATTTGATAAATAAAGAATAAAAAATATATTTTGAAAATGTAACTGAAAAAATCTATACTAATATTATAAAGGGGTTAAGTTCGTCTCTTTGTGAAGGTGTGAGTTTGTGACGCTCTGACGTTGTAGGGGGTAATCTCAGTAACTACAGGTCCGATTTGAAAAATTCTTTCAATGTTATTTATTCAAGGAATTTATTCGAGGATGGTTATATGCTATATATCATCACGTCAAGACTAATACGGCGCAGCACCAATGAAGAAAAATTAATAATCGGGATTTTTTTCCTCATGAGATGTTCTGCTGCGTGTTAGCGTTATCCCAAGGTATTTATTCCAAGCGAACGAAGTTGCGGGTAGAGGCTAGTATAGAGTAAAGAAAAAGATTTTATTGTAAAAATACATAGCGAGTCATACTGCTGACGGAAGTGTAACCTGAAAACAATGGAATAACTGTGTATTTTTTTTTTAATTATTAAAACAATTACATCACAAAAAAGTCGAATACGTATTGAATACTTGGCTAACTTGCTTACTTTTAACGGCTGCCCTGTCAATGCGCCCGTATCTAAGCAACATATAAATCTCTTTTTCAGAATCGATATTTAGAATATGCTATCTTACTTCCACATTGGCGTTACAATAATACTTTACGTATGTGTGCGTTATCGTGCCATTTGTTTTGTCAAAATATCATGTAGGGAACGGATCTAGATATTTTAACTTATAATATCATTGCTAAAACCTTAATAACGTACAGGGAATGTTTCGCATTATATGCTTCCAAGTACAAATCTTCAGATCAAACTATAATGATATAGTAATTCATAAAAGTGGAACTGTTACGGTCAATAGAGCCGACAGTGAGACCAAAGATTAGCTTCAATGACGGTGAAAGGAGTTTGTTGTAAGACAGAAAGTCTTACAGGTAAAATAGATGTATCTCAATAACCTTTAATAATCAGTATTTATTATTTTTGTGACTTTCTTTTTCTTTACAAACTGTAAGAATACTTCTGCGGATATAATAAATAATAATACCTGGACGACCAAGCCTAGCTCGGTTCTTTAAAATACATTTATAAATTAAAATAAACTGTTAGGTTTACCTCACAAAATTAGCATTTTTTTTATCAAAAATATTTAAAAAAAAGTCATATCTCTTGTTGTCACTCTGATTCGAACTGGGGCTAGACGGATTTTCGAAGCAGCCGATTTTCATCTGAGCTATTTTTGTTTTGACAGCGGCGGCGAAATTTACCCTTACATTCTACCTATATTTTGTCATTGCCTGAAACCTCAATTAAAAAAGTTTTCAATGAATGAAATCTACATCGATTTATCGTCCACAAAACTACCTATATATTAAGTTTCACGGAAATAGCAGACGCCGTTTCCGAGACATACAAGAAATATACAAGAATTGCTCGTTTAAAGGTATTAGAAATTTAGGAGATTTTAAGGTATCTTAATCTGCCATGTAGTTAGTGGCTTTTATATTTTACTGGCGGGTACGGCGGACGTTGTCCCGCCTTGATAACAATGATGCTGGTGAAAACCGTATGAACATCAGTTCAGTAGTTTTAGCGTTTATCGTGAACAAACGGAAAGACACTCTATGCTCTACATCAGTGTTTCCCAAACTTTTAAGGCCATGCCTCACCTCAACATTTTGAAAATCTCTATGCCGCTGAACACAATTTTTAACCTTTAAAAATTGTTTTGTTCCCTTAAGAAATATAAATGATAAGTTTTAGAAATAGATCACCATGAAATTGTTATCAAAACATCGTAAGTAAAATTTCAAAACATATAATGAAAACTTACTTGACTTGACATCTCTAATTACCCAGTTGATATTTGGTTGATAATTATCTATATTTCTATACTAATATAATTTTATAGAGCGATAAAATTTATGAGCTTGTGACGTTATAGGGGGTAATCTCAGGAACTACTGGTCCGATTTGAAAAAGGATGGTTATAGACTATATTTTCACGCTAAGAACGTTTAACGTTTTTTTTTCTCTTGAGCTTCCGCTGCTTGATAGCTTTAGCACAAAGTAATTATTCCACCCGAACGAAGTCACGGACTGAGGCTAGTATCTAATAATTATTAATAGCATTTTTTTTTATCTGCCTTTTTTGTTAAATTTTGTCACTGATATCTAGCATTGTATTTAAGCAACCCAAAGCGAAACGGTTAAAGTTGTATCGATTTTTAAATTGCTCCCGATAACTATCAAATTCCCCCCGTGGGGCGTAGGCTCTACTCGATAGTGAGAATAGTACTGAAATCCATTACGTAGTTCTGAAGAGAAAATATAGAAGCGAAATGCAATTGTTATAATGTTTATTTCATAACATAAATATATTAGAAAATAATAAATTAATATGAGTAATTAAACTTAATTACAGTAATGTAATATATAATATGATTCATTGTTATTATTTTCGTTCTTACATAAAAAAATGTATACTTAGTTCATTACTCGAAATAAAACTTTCGAAAAGCAAGTCTTAAAACAAATAATTCTTTAGAAGAAGTATTTATAAAACTAAATATATTATTCACATTTATTTTCTACTTATACAAGTAAACCATTAGTTTAAATACATTTTTAATAAGAACAAAGGCGACTTCGAAATAATAATAAATAACCTAAATGGAAGAGTGAAATCCTTGACAATGGCAAAAGTTTACTCAAAGGTAAGAAAACCCTTTGTAACAAAAACAAACAGGATTAAAAGTTTAAATGAGGTCTAATAAAAAATATTTTCAAAGAAAAAGGTGATATTTAAACCTTTTTGGAACGAGGATAATTTTCATAATTACTCGAACTATTATTCGTTTGAGTTTTTTGCGGAATCTTGAAACATATAGTGGTTTTTAAATTTTATTCATAATCTTGTAATATTTGATTCTATGTTTAGTAATATTGGTGGCATTTTACTTAATATAGTTAGTTTATCGCTTACAAGTGAAATGGATGGAAAATAATACCACGGGTCATATATTCTGACTTGAAACAAAAACTGCATAGAAAGTTCTAACAAGACGACCATTCTGTTAGTTCATTGAATTGATCGTAAGAAACTTGGTAATGTCATTACCAACTCGACAATAGCGGTAATAATCTACTAGATGACTGGTTGTCAAAAAGAGGTAGATGGCAGAGTCACGCTGAAGCTATTACTTGTTTCAGCATGAATGGATCGGCTCGTCCTAGGTAGCACCATCCTCTCAAAGAAACACCGAAGTAAAGTAACAATACTTGTATTGTTGCGTTTCGTTCGGTCAGTAAGATCGCCCGAGGTCCACTCTCCCTCCCCCCTTCCTCACATCCACCCTTTTTTTTACCCCCCAAACAGGTTGGAAACACAGGTTCGTTTAATACTAAGGTGGATGCTATTTTGCACTTCCGCCTGGAATTGATTGACCACTACTACGTCTAACTACAACAAAAAGAAAATCAATTATTAATAAACATATATTTTGTATATATTAATTATATTTTGTTTAATTAATATAAATATAATAATTATCAATAAATTAATTAAAATATGTTGTAGCGTCAATCTACAATATATAATCTCGACAATCGATTTTATTCTCGTTTCGGTTATCGAAAATATATGTTTATTAATAATTGATTTTATTTTTGTTGTAGTTAGAGGTAGTAGTGGTCATTCAATTCCAGGCGGAAGTGCAAAGTAGCATCCACCTCAGTATTCAATGATGGATTTCCGCAAAGTAACGACTTCTTCATTCAAACAGGTTCAATTGCCTCCTATGACAAAAGTCCGAGCAGTGATAAGGATCGCCGATAGAAGTGGAAACTCAAAACAATGAAATATTTTTTTTTTCGAAATGACTACGCTATTGACCCAGCTAGGTCTTAACAGCTTCACCGGACTACTAAAGCGAGCGCTTAAGGCACTCAGCCGATTTTATTTTGGCAACCAGCTCAAGGGTGCACGGCACACCTCGGCTTGGCTGTTGCCTGTTGCATGCAAAATCGCGACCTATCTTAGCTAACTATTCATATATGTATGAGTTGTTGAAAGGTATATGAGTACCAAGCATACACGCCTCAACAACTCCTCCATATATTTATTATCGGAAAATTGAGAGTTTTTCAGTTCGAAAAGGGAAAAAAAGTAAACCCTTCCACTTTCATGTCTAAGCGTGTAGGCGTGCACGTGTGTGGGGGTGATCGTGTAGTGTTGTAGCGGTGATGTATATTTGTGTGTCACCGTATCGCGCAAGCAACGCACTCAAGGGCTCCTTACCGAGGGATCGAACCTAGGCTTGTGCCGCTGCTGTGGGAGGCCTAATCGGGTGTCAAAACAATGAAATAAACGTGTTGAATTTTCATATGAATTATAGTGTGACAATATAAAAATTCCAGAATTTGTTTAATGAAATTATTAACTATATCTATTGACACTCGGAACAATAATTATATATATTTTTATAAAGTTTATTAATCAATCAAAAGTAGATAAGCGGCAAAAAATCAATATTACGTGTACATAGACAGGCCCCTGTACAACGCGTTGCTAGTCTTACACAAGCTCAATAAGGTCAATCACGCTTACTAGTATGTCATGACGCAAAATTATAAATTTAGTCTCCCGCCAAAAAGCAACCGCTCAACGCCCCTAAAGAAGCACTTTAAAAACAAGATACTAGGTGTTATTACAAAAAAGTTAAATACGTATTAAATACTTGTTTCAAAAAGGATTTAAATGCACCGCGCTCGCTGAATGTTCGCCACTGGCCTCGGGCGAGCGCGGTGCATTGAGTACGAAACCTTTTAAAGCAAGTATTCAGTGCGCATTTGACTTTTTTTTGTATAATAACACCGAAATTTAAATAAGTTCTAATAAAAAAAAAAAAACAAAAAGGATATAATCTTGGTAATAAAACTTTTTGGAACGAGGATAATCCGTATAATTAGATGAACCATTAATAGTTTGAAGAGTATTGTAGTACGTAGTTGAGACAATAGAACGGGTCAGAGAGGTTTGTTCTCACCGCTCGCCGCACCAGAGCCCACAACCGTAGATCAAGTGAAAGTATTACATAGTGTAATCCGAGTGACCGTTATTGAAACAGAATTATCCATTCGCTCTGCTATTATTATTATTATAAACCCACCTGTGCAGTTCGAGAAAGCTTACTAAGTTTGAACGAATCGCTTTGTTTCAATTCCTGGGAACGACTAACACCCGTACTTAATTCTCAGTAACGAATTCAAATTGTTGAGATTCATAAAATGTATTAAATAATTAATCCTTCGGCCTAGGTAACACCGTGGTACGAATAGAGAAATTTCCAATACTAAGCGTCTCTAATCTATACTTATATTATAAAGAGGTATTTGTGAGGCTGTAGGGGGTAATATATGGATCTACTAAGCAGATTTTGACAAAACTCTTTTACCAATAGAAAGCCACTTTATTTGTGAATGTCATAGGCTATATATGAATATATATTAACTCGAAAAATGAAAAGACTTTTCTGTGGTAGTCAATTTTGCATGTACCATTATATAATCACTATATTTATACATATAAATGGAAATGATGCCCTTTTCTGTGCATTCGCCAAAATGGATGTAACTATACTAATATGTTTATATTTTTTTGTTATCTGTTATGTTTTTTTTTTATCTGACTACGCTATTTACCTAGCAAAGTCTTAACAGCTTCACCGGACTACTAAAGATACAGCTGATTTTATTTTGACAACTAGCTCAAGACTGCACGGCACACCTCTGCCTGTTGCCCGATTCATGCAATTCGCGACCTATCTGAGCTAACTTAAACTAAGCTACATATTCATACTTATATGAGTTATTGAAACATATATGTGTACGAAGCATATATACGTCAACAACTCTTATATGTATTAAATAACAATGTAAATCTAACGTGTAAATACTACTTAGATTTTTGTAAAAAAAAATGCTGCAGATGTCTAAAAATAAATAAAATCCATTTCAATCATATTTAGTTTCTGTCTGAACACGCATCATTGCTAAAGTAGTGGGTTCATAATTAAACCTCTTTAAGAGAATCATAAAGCCTATTTTCGATTAGCATTTATTTAGCTTAGTTGTTGTTTAATTACGATTGGTTCGGTCTAAAAAAAAATATTATAATTTTAACGACGACGCGATTTAAGTACGGAAGAAAAGTAGATAAGTAAATGGACTTAATATATATTCAGATGACTTTACTAGTCAATTCACTGCAACAACATTACACATATCACCTCCACACATGTGCACGCATACGCGCTTACACATGAAAGTGAAAGGGTTTTGTTTCTTCCCCTTATCGAACTGAAATAATTTAGAAAATTATTCGATACGAAAAATATATAAAAATTGTTGAGGTATGTATGCTTGGTACACATACACGTTTCAACAACTCATATATGTATGAATAGTTAGCTTAGGTTAGCTCAGATAGGTCACGCATTGCACGTATCAGGCAACAGCCCAAGCCGAGGAGTGCCGTGCACCCTTGAGCTAATTGTCAAAGAAAATCGGCTGAGTGCCGCAAGCGCTCGCCTTAGTAGTCTGATGAAGCTGTTTAGGCCTTGCCAGGTCAAAAGCGTAGTCAGATCGAGAAAAAAAGACTAGTCATTTTTTTTTTATAAATAAGGTTCGACGTGGACGAAGTCGCGGGCACAGCTACTAATACGTAAATTTACAACACTGTAAGAACGTCTACCGTACTTTAAGAATTCATAACACACCCTCGATTAAGTTTCTCAACTGTTACATACCACACCATACATAAAATAAAAAAAGTTACACAAAACTTGGCACAAATGATGCGGAAAAAAATACATTTAGATTTTCTTCGTCCTCCGTGTATTGGATTCGATTATCTCTGAGTCACGTCCGTCACTGGTCGCGTGTCGCAACATGACATTACGACGTCACCGGAGCGGGGTCAGGAGATAACTTCGAATTACGAACCAAAGGAATTTACGCAAGTTTAGCGAATGATAAAAATAATCTATAATTTATGATAAAAGTGTTTTTTTTAATGTCATATACAATGCAAACGAACAGGCGGGTCACATGATGTTAAGCGATCACCACCGTCCATAGACACTAGCACACCGGAGGAGTCGCAAGTGCGTTAGCCAGTCTGTGTTTTGGAGGACGGGAGAAATAGGCGATGGGGATAGGAGAAGGAAGGGGAGAGAAGAGGGGAGGGAAGAGAATGGGAAATGGGTCTCCGGCGCTCTCACTGACCGAACGAAACACAACAATGCAAGCACTGTTACTTCACGTCGGTTTTGTAAGAGGATGGTATTACCGCGTACGAGCCGACCCATTAATGTTAAAACTAATACTTCAGCGTGTCTCTACCGCCTTACGTGAAGATGGAAACGGTAATTTAGTTAGATAGCTCTACATATAATAAGAATGTAAATATAATGTGTCTAATTCTAGATTTTTTTGAAAAAAAAAACATTGGTGCAAGTGTCTCGGAATAAGTAGTAAAATACATTTCAATCGTTTTTAGAAATTTCTGTCGATCTGTCTGTCCATCTATTGGAAGACGCATCACTGCTAAAGTATTGCGTTCCCAATAAGTTCACATATCACATATATAAAATCATAAAGCATATCCTCGAGTAACATTTAGTCTTGGTTTCATCAAAACCGGTTCACTCTATAAAAAGTCATTGTAATTTAAATGATGACGCGACTTAAGTACGATAGAAAAGTAGATAAGTAAATGGACTTAATACATTCAGATGATTTTATTACTAACGTTTTTTTTACATTCGATTCCACGCGGACTGAGTCGCGGGCACAGCTAGTTTTATATAGATTAAAAATATATTTGTATTTACAATTTTTTGAATACTTTTAAAACACATTTTGTTGTACACTGGCGAGCTTAATGCCATGAGGCATTATCTTCCAGCTAACCAGCGGTATTGATGTCAAAAACTTTGTAGGTAGTGCCAATAAAAAGCAAAAAGAAAATCGATAAAGAAATATATATACATATATGCACATAAATAATAAAATAAATATATATATATATAGTATAAATATACATACACATATAAACATACATACATACAAATATATAACAATAACAAAGATAGTACACACATTACTTATTGTACAACATTGCACAATTATGAGCACTCTGCCTCCTGTTTCTCAATTAAATGTCGGTGTAATTAAATTTTAAAGTTATTTAAAGTTTCAACTTCTTGAAGTCGACGCGGTAACGAATTCCATAATCGTATGGCAGTTATTGTGAAGGAGTTCGAATATACATTAGATCTGTGCTGAGGTATCTCCAGAGTTTTGGTGTATGCCGAACGAAGATCACGTCCATGAACCGTTAGGAAAATGAATCGCTCCTGGAGATATTGTGGAGATTGAGGGTCAAATAAAATACGATATAGAAAATGTAATATGTGAGCATTTCGACGTGAACGTATATCTAGCCAGTTTAGTTGCGCACGAAATTGAGAGATATGATCGTACTTACGAAGCCCGAAAATGTAGCGAATGCACAAATTTAGTAGACGGTCGAGTTTATTGAGTAACTCCTCTGTAAGGTCTGGATAAGTTATATCGGCATAATCAATTATGGGAAGTAACAGCGAGTTGACAAGTGTTTTCTTGGTTGAAAATGGTAAAAAATTTTGCATTCTTTTAAGGGAATGCATTACTCCATAAATCTTTTTACCGATTGTATTGATATGTTCAGCCCGTGATAAGTCTTGGGAAATGTGCAGACCCAAATTTTTGACCTGAGAATAGTATTCTAGTCTAATGTTATTATACGTAACTTTGGGTAAAGTTTCAATATTTAACCGGCGTAGGGCAGCTCGGCGACCGACAATTATGACTTGTGTTTTTATTGGATTTATAAAAAGACCGTATTCCTCACTCCAAGAGTGAACGCAGTTCAGGTCATCGTTCATCTTTTGTATGCATTCTGAAACAGCATCAAGTTCAAAATGTTGGTAGAGCTGAACATCATCTGCGTATAGATGGTAACTACTATGTTGTATCTTTGTAACAAGCGTATTAATGAAAATAGAAAAAAGTAGAGGTGACAAAACACCCCCTTGAGGTACGCCGACAACCACATCGCACCAATCAGAAAATAAATCATTAATCTTGATACGTTGTCGACGTCCTCTCAGGTAGGAAGAAAACCACTCAACAGCAGATTGTGACATATTAAGATGATCTATGTATCTATGTACATTGATCAAATTATTTAAGTCTTTACTAAATATATAATAAATATACTTTAGCAGTTTAATAATTATATTTATTTTAGATATAGAATCATCATCAGCCTCTAAGCGACCCACTGCAAGGACATAGCCCTCATCTCGAAGGAAGGTATGGGCATAATCACCACGCCAGCCCACGACGTATTGGCGATTTCAAATACACAGTTTTATGTTTTCCCACATACAGTAACACTACAAGAACATTTCTCAGGTTCATGTTTCCTCGCGATGTTTTCCTTCACTGTCATTCAATAGTGCTATCAATGTAAATTAGAATGTACGCGAATTCCGAAAAATTCGTCTGTACATTGCCGAGGTTCGAAGTTGGAGACATCGGGAATAATATTCCCACATGTCAAAAAACTAGACCATTACCACTCTAATATAAATTAAATATACCACAAAAATTAGTAAAGTATAGATTAGTATAATTATGTATCCATTATAGAGTCAATCAATATGTGAACTATGGAATCTGGAACAGACTGGAATGGAATAATTTACATTACATGTTAAAGAGATCATCCAGCTCGAGTCTCGATTCTTCTTGATGACCGAGTTATTTGCCCGAACCGTTGGTAGTTTTGACGTTCATGAGCGCCTTGTTATGCCTAAATTGAATAATAAAAAAAAACAAAAAAAAAACTCACTGCGACCAATATTCTTCCCAGTTTTTCTCTTTAGTAGAACCGTGCCCTCTAGGCAGGGTCGCATTCTTGTTCCTTCCGTTGAGGGAGGCACTCGAACCCCGCTTATCCCCCACGCTCAGCATCGTGTGCCTCTGACCTGGCTCCGAGCGGAACGACTGGAACGAAGCTTGCGACCCTGTCTCATCGGATTTGAGACTAGACTGTGAGCCGCGGTGCTGACTGTATATACTCGGTTGAGTGTACTCAACATTTCTGTACTCGTCGCTAGAATAGTTTGTACTATTCGTATGTTCACTGTTGTATCTCATAACAGGCGGTTTCGGAGGGTACCCTCGTCGATACTCCGTATCCACATAGTTGAAAGAGGAAGTGCGCTTCATCTTAGGCGACTCCTGAACGTTCGTCAGTGACGGCATCTTCGATTCCATCTCCAGATCGATCTCGTGCTCGATTTGAGTCTGGACGTTAGCTAACATCTCCTCCAGATCGCCGAGATCCGGAGATATGTTTATCATTTTCATTCGACGCATTTTTTTTGTAATCTTTACACACTTATGGAATGTAAACGTATCACAGTAAGTTAAAAAACAAATCACAGACTGTTCACTAAACTGTTACAACGGAACGTCGAGTGCCAAATGAAACTATCGTGAAAAAGAGAACATTTTTTTTTTTAATTATTAAAAAAACGAGATACCAAAGCCGTGCGCACGCGCCGATGGTCTGCGCGCGACTGACTCAGTGACACACTTATCAGAGCCGGAGCGGGATCTTCGTTTCTATGACCATATTTTTTCAAATAAATCTGGGACATTTTTTTAAGTACTTATTGTGCACTTTAAAATGCCAACTACGTTCTGTTGCAATTTCCTACATTTAACTTAATGGTTTTATGCTATATATCATTACGCTAAGACCAATAGGAGCGGAGCACAGATGAAAAATGTTTCAAAATCGAGATGTTTTTTCTTTTTGAGAACTGCTGCGTGTTCGTGTTTCTATTCCACGCAAACGAAGTCGCGGGCAGGGCTAGTACTAAATAAATTCTTATGAAAAATCAAAGCGGACTTCTTTACAAAGATTTTGTCTTGTTTGTAAATGCAATTCAAACCGGTGATAACGGATTTGGTGCAGACAAAGTTAAGGAGGTCAGCTAGTATATAATAATATTTCTAACAATACAACTGACGCTTCTTATTAACAAGGAATCATTATTTTGTAGTTTCCACCTAATTAACAAAAAGGTCTTACGTCTTGTTGCGAGTAATTAATTACTTCCAGTGAAGATTGTACAAAATAATTAAACACCGACCTTCGTATTTAAATAGATTCTTGTAATAAATAGCCCTTAATGAAAATGATTATAATGTTTTCGATTACATTTAATTTCACTTTTAAGCATTAAAACTAATTTCATATTCAAAGTGTATGCTAATTGAAGAGCTGGCGAACAAAAGCTTTAATTAATTATTCTTTGTATGCCTCTTCATTTATTACGATCAAGAAAGACAATCATAACGGCCTAGAAGCAGTTGAAAAATGAAAGCAATTTTATTCAAAGCGTGGTTATGTTCAGTTTATTGCATCTTTATCTATTCTAATATTATAAAGAGGTAAAGTTTGTGACGTTCTGACGTTGTAGGGTGTAATCTCAGGAACTACAGATCCGATTCGAAAAATTCTTTCAGTGTTATATGGCCCATCTATCGAGGAAGGTTATAGGCTATATATCATCACGCTATGGCTAATAGGAGTGGAGCACCAATGAAGAATGTTTATAAATCGTGGTTTTATTCCTGTTGAGAGCTTCAGCCACGTGTTGGCGTTAACCCAAAGTATCTGTTCCACGCAAACGAAATCGCGGGCAGAGGCTAGTTATTAATAATAATTTAAGTTGTATCGATTTGATAGATAGATAGGTTGTCATTCTAATATGTTCCTTCATATTATTGTTATTATATTATTAATCGGACTGTTGACTGTTGCATTATAAAAAAAATTGCAAATAAATAAACCTCCTTTTGTGTTCTCTTACATAATTATATACACAAATCCATAACTCCCTTACATTTAACGCGTAACGCATAACGCGTAACAAAAATTGTCCTTACGTGTCATAAGAACTTTCACTCCAATCAATGAATTATGGTCAAATTTCGACCACTAAACGACTAATCTTCTGAAAGACGCTACTATTCACAACGATATAGTTTATGCGTCCGGCTAAAGATATCGGTATCATATGACGTCCACGTTCTTGGACGATATTGTTCCGCGTAAAGTCGCGCGCCCGCGGAAACGGATTGTCACACGATTCATCCATTATCTATCCCATGACACATGATAGCGGATACGAGGGAGACAAGTTTATCTAAAAAATTCAGCGATTTTCAACTTTATTCGTATCGAAATAGATAGCATATTATTTTATATGAATTCACGTGACGAATGCGTTTGATTCTGTTTCTAAGATATATGATTTATGTTTCGATGAAATCGGAACCTCAAGTTTAATATATTTTTACGTATATCTATCTAATAATATAATACCTTTAAACGAGTAATTCTTGCATATTTGTATATATTCAGGATCTTGGAAACGGAGTCATCTATTTCCGTGAAACTTAGTATGTAGGTAGTTTATGGGACGATAAATCGATCTAGCTAGATTTTATTCATAGAAAACATTTTTAACTGAGTTTTAAGCCAATGAAAAATATAGCTAGAATATAAAGGTAAATTACGCCGTCGGTGTCAAAAAAAATTGGCTCAGATGATAACCGGTTGCTTCGAAAATCCGTGTAACCCCATTTCGAATCCTGAATCCAAGTAGACAGTAAAAGAGATATATTTTTTTTTTGTGAAGCAAACCTAACAATTTTTTAAAATTACAAAATAATATTATTATAATGGTAAAAGATTTTTTATTTTATTTTTTTCGATAAAAATTGCTAATTTTGTGAGACAAACCTAACTGCTTATTTTAATTTACATTTTTAAACTAGGCTCGATCGCCCAGGAATTGTAATTAAAGCACGCAATTTATAATTATGGTGGTGTAGTGGATAGAATGGTGGAATATCATTCCGATATCCGCAGGTTCGAATCCCGGCATGTACCAACGATTTTTTGGAAATTCGCATACATTTACTAATTTAAATAGGTAACAGTATCAGCTGACGGTGTAGGAAAATATGGTGAGAAAACCTGAACTTGAGAAATGTTCTTATCGTACCACTATATGTGGGTCAATACAGAACTGTGGATTCCTCTCAATTTGAAATCGCACATACGTATGGGGTGACGTAGTGAATATGCCTATATCATAGTTCGAAAAGAAGCTTATGACCCTGCAAAGTCGGTCTGTTACAGGCTAATGGTGATGATGAATAAATGTAATTAATGAGACAAACTTATCTATACTAGTATAATAAAGAGGTAAAGTTTGTGAGTTTGTGACGTTGTAGGGGGTAATCTCAGTAACGACTGGTTCGATTTGAATAATTCTTTCAGTGTTATATAGCTCATTCATCGAGAATATATCATCACGCTAAGACCAATAGAAGCGGAGCACAGATGAAAAATGATTCAAAATCGGGATGATTTTTCCTTTTAAGAACTGCTGCGTGTTAGAGTATCTATTCCACGCGAACAAAGTCGCGGGCAGAGCATAGTAAATAATACAACTTATACATAGATACACTTGAAGCTAATAAAAAGTGTTAAAAACAAATGCCATTGCCAACTGTCGCCATTGTGCAAACTTTGAAGCCTCTCAGCAGCCATGTATACACTCGCTGACTTCGATAAGCGAAACACCGAGTCACTGTGACTGGCCCATCTCTATACCCATGTTTAGTATGTTAAATACATCACAGTTAGAAGAGTATCAAATCGAGTACGAAACAAATGACTTTCGTATGAATCTTAATTGACAAAGATTTGTTTGTAGCCGTCAGACTAATTGCAGCCAATGAAACATTTAGCGGGCAACGTCTGCAGACCGCTTTGAAACAATGTAATGATCGTCCAATCGAAATTCGACCATAACTCATTCGCTTGAGTTTTTAGCGGGATTTTAGCCTGTCATGTAGTGGATTTTATATTTTATTCATAATCTTGTGTTATTTGACTATATATTGTGTAAATTTGATGGTATTTTACGTAATATAGTTAGTTTATTATGCATAAGTGAAGTGAATGGAAAATAATACCACGGAGCATGAAATTCTGAGATGCCACAAAAACTCCCTGGAAGGTTCTAGCAAGGGATCCACCATCTTGTTAGAATATGGTTTCACACGATGCTTAGTATTGGAATGATCGCACGAAGTTTGTGATATTATTGACTACGTGACAATGGCAGTAATAATCGGACAGATTGATTGCCAAAAATAAAGTTAAAAAAAAAACTCATTCGCCTTATGAATCTCATCTTCATTGACGTTTCTTTTTGTCCAAAGAGTATAGAAATACTGTAGATTAGTCAAAGGATCGTGAATTAAGACTTAGAATAAAAAATCAAGGTATCATAAGGATTACCAAAAGAAGTGAAAACTCAAAACACTGCAATAATTGTATTCTTTGCTGAATCATTACATATTCTAAAACAAAGTCCTCCGCCGTGTCTGTCTGTCTGTTCGCGATAAACTCAAAAACTACTAAGGGAATTTTCATGTGGTTTCCATTAATAGACACAGCGATTCACTAGGAAGGTTTGGGTGAATAACTTGCCAACATTTTTATTGTAAAAGATAAAAATGGTTACTGTGGGTTACCCTTTAGAGATACAATATATATCATCGAAGTATTTTATATTTTTTTTAAGATATACAATTCCGTGGTACATTAATTTGATTTATATCGTAAGGTTTAGCCAGAATTTGCGATTTAAGCGTACAAAACTATGTTTGTTACAACATCACATTACAAATATTTGAATTTTTCGGCTTTTCTGTACTATAGTATGTATGTATTATACAGATAGATCTTCCTCTTGAATTCTTTATCTATTGAAGAAACGGATTAAAATCCGTTTTATTGTTGAAAAGACCTAAAGGAACAGACAGCGGAAGCGACTTCATTTTATACTATGTATTGTTTTACAACATCGAGATTATTATACCCCCTATAATATATTAATTTTGTCCTTTTTTTTTGGCAATCAATCTTTCCGATTATTACTGCCATTGTCACGTAGTTAATAATATTACAAGCGTCGTGCGATCACTCCAATATTAAGCGTCGTGTAAGTCAATATTCTAACAAGATGGTGGATCACTTGTTAGAACCTTCCTGGGAGTTTTTGTGGCATCTCAGAATTTCATACTCCGTGGTATTATTTTCCATTCACTTCACTTATGTACAATAAACTAACTATATTACGTAAAACATCACCAAATTTACAAAATGTAGAGTCCAGTAACAAAAGATTATGAATAAAATATAAAATCCCCCAAAAAAAACTCCAATTTCGTTCTTTATTGAACTCTTGATCGACGCGGAAACCCATACTTAACGGCTACATTCAGAGCGGCCGAAAAGATTGACAAAGACTGTGCTAATATCCATTTGCACATATATATCACTCTTCAAGCAATGACGTCATCTAATATTAAAATGGCGCCTATCAATGTATCTGTCATTGAATTTAAAGCGAAAAGATTATTCTAAAAACTCATGACTCAAGATGGTGACTATTTATTAATATTGCTCGGATATTCAACCGTAATTCCATATTTTTAAAATTTTGAATATTATTAAAGTGCTTTTTTTATGACTTTATGGCTTTGATTTTGATTTTATGGCTTTATGGCTTTTGGCTTCATTTTTTGTGTGATAAAAAGTAGTGGGGGTAAACACTGTCGGGTAGAGTGTTGCACGGCCAGTGCTTGGATGGGTGACCGTTTGCGAACACCGCTTGACGTCGACTTTTTACAACACACTCTTTTTTTAACTTGTCAAAGATTGCGTCTATCTAATTATTGTATGTATGTTAATCGATATCTTCGTCAATTGTGAACCGATTTTAATTAGTGTTTTTTTTTTAATTTTAATTTGTTATACTCACGGGTCTAATACAAATTTGAAGAAAATATTTAACCCTTAAGGCGGTGAAATATCGTTTATTTGATTTTCACCCACTTGTGTTTATCGTTCGTGTCTAAAGTACGATCCTAATATTCATTTCGGTAAAAGACACAAGCATCATGTATGTAAGACGAATTCAATCCGTTTACAATTTTCACATAAATTTTTGTTTTCTTGGTCCACATATACACAACCAGATTAATTCTGTTCTGCAAATTTATCAGTTAACTAACCACAAAACAAAACGCATTATTCAAAACTGGTTACTAGCACTTTCATACAAAAATACTGAAAATCTATTGTATATAATTTCATAAGACCTTTATAGCTTGATTTACTGTTTCTAGCAAGAGTAATAAGAATACAGCTCCATTCTAGAGAACGAGAGTCTGGAGATCTGTAGTTCAGGTCTTTGAACCTTTTTCAGACTCCAGACCTCACATTTATTTGCACTATAAATTTACTGCTCTATAAATGTATACTTTTCCTTTTGTTTATAAACAATGTTGTTTACTTTTAAGAATGTAATTGTAAGGTCAAATAAATAAATTTATTATTATTATTACATATTTTCGCCTAAGTGAAACCGATTTCAAATAATTTTTTTTGAATTATTTAAAATTTTGTTCTACGAGATCGACTCCAAGCGTTTACAAATACGTCACATGGTTAACTTTTTGATTTATTGAAATATATGTATCTATGGAAATAAGTAAGATTGAAGCATCTGTTTGTAATCGTTGGGGTGTAAGGGGTGTCACGTAATATCTTAAGACTTGAGACACCCAAGCCAACCTCACCTGCGCGTGGTGCACCCTGCTGAATAACGAACGAGGCAATGGCGAAAGCGGGGTGGTAGGGTTTTACAGCCCGACTGGGTCGCAACCACCATGTATATGGCGAAAAAGCCCGTCATAGTGACTCGCATCTGCGCGTCGCGTTTCGGGATCAGCCTGTGCATATCCAGTACCGGGTGACTTTCGTCATTATGGCCGGCATGACAGCGGCGACCGGCGATGGATAATCTGTCTCTCAGTGGTTGCCGATGTTTTTGGATTGTACTATGCTTAACATCAGGCGTAGTGCAGTCACTATGTCGTGCATCAATAAAAAAAAATAAAAAAATCGTAAAATAACAGTTATTTACTAAATACATATGAAAGTAAATACTGTACTTATAACAGACAAACAATTTGTTACATTTTTGTCTGTATTTTTGTTCCAAGTAATTTCCGAAACGGTTAGACATATTTTGATGTGACTTTCACGTGCAATTGGCTAATGTTATTAGGAGTAACTAAGGCTACACTTTTTTTTTTTTTTAAATACGGCTACGCGCATATAATAATCCTTTACAAAGACACGAACGCAGGCGAAATCGCTGAGGAATTCTATAACACACATCCGGGAATTAATTTTTATTTATATAAATTTAATTATGTGAACAATACTCATATTTATAACAAATAACTAAGAACACAATTATGCGGCATGTTTATTTTATTTTTTGATACTACGAAATATCAATGACGGAAATGTGGCAACCGGCGATAAGAGTCACCGACCGAACATACAATGCGTATTCCTGTGTAACAAATATGCAAATAATATTCTCTTTAATTAAAAAAAAACTGTAATCAATTCCCAAATTATAAAAAAATCACCCCCGTTCTTTAGATATATCTATCTATATATTAATATCTTTAAACGAGCAATTCTTGTATAGTTATATTTGTATATATTAAGAATCTCGGAAACGGCGTCATCTATTTCCGTGAAACTTAGTATGTAGTTAGTTTCGAGGACGATTAATCGATTTAGCCAGATTTTATTTATAGAAAACTTTTTTAACTGAGTTTTCAGGCAATGAAGAAATATAGCTAGAGTTTAAAGGTAAATTTCGCCGCTGCTGTCAAAAGAAAAATAGCACAGATGAAAATCGGCTGCTTCGAAAATCCGTGTAACCCCAGTTCGAACTCAAGTAGCAGCAAAATATACATCTTTTTATATTTTTTTTTCTTTGTGACAAAATGCAAATTTTTTGAGGCAAACCTAACAGTTTATTTTAATTTAATAATGTTTTTTAAGATTTTCGCTCGGTCGCCCAAGCAATTTAAATTAAATCGTTTTTTTTTTTTCGAAATGACTACGCTATTTACCTAGCAAGGTCTTAACAGCTTCACCGGACTACTAAGGCGAGCGCTTAAGGCACTCAGCCGATTTTATTTTGGCAACCAGCTCAAGGGTGCACGGCACACCTCGGCTTGGCTGTTGCCTGTCGCATGCAAAATCGCGACCTATCTTAGCTAACCTAGCTAACTATTCATATATGTATGAGTTATTGAAACGTATATGTGTACCAAGCATACACGCCTCAACAACTCCTCCATATATTTATTATCGAAAAATTGAGAGTTTTATAAGGGTTCGATAAGGGGAAAAAAGTAAACCCTTCCACTTTCATGTGTAAGCGTGTAGCGTGCACGTGTGTGGGGGTGATCGTGTAGTGTTGTAGCGGTGATATATATTTGTGTGTCACCGTATCGCGCAAAAATTAAATTGTAGAACCTTCTATGTAACTTACAATAAGACTAGAATCGGGGTGTAAGGGGTATCGAGTAACATCTTAAAACTTGAGACACCCAAGCCAACCTCACTTGCACCTGGTGCACCCTGCTGATCAACGAACGAGGCAATGGCGATAGCGGGGTGGTAGGGTTTTACAGCCCGACTGGGTCGCAACCACCATGTACATGGCGAAAATGCCCGTCATAGTGACTCGCTTTTGCGCGTCGCGTTTCAGGATCAGCCTGTGCATATCCAGTACCGGGTGACTTTCGTCATTATGGCCGGCATGACAGCGACGAGCAGCGATGGATAACCTGTCTTTCAGTGGTCGCCACTGTTTTTGGATTGTACTATGCTTACCATCAGGCATAGAGCAGTCACTTTGTCGTGCTTCAATAAAAAAAAAATCTAACGTCTGTCCTTTTAGATTTTTGTGAAAAAAAAAATACTGCAGATGTCTTAATATAGGTTATAAAATACATTTCAGTCATTTTTAGAAATTATTAGTCTGTCTGTCTGTATTAACACGCATCACTGTTAAACTACTTTCACGCTAAAACTTAAAGCAAGCATTAAGCATATCTTTGAGTAACACTTAGTCTTTATTTCATTAAAATCGGTTCACACTATCAAAGGTTACTGTAATTTTAATGGTACGACTAAGTACAATTTCAACGCGGAAAGAGTAGCTGGCACAGCTTGTTTAGTAATAAGGAGAGAACGCCCGAGTGATTTTATTGTATTTCTTTCGGCTGATTTCTGAGACCTAGTTTTCAAAATGGCGAAACATGTTATTAAGTATACAGATAATAAAAAAAAATCTTTACATTCAATAATTGTTAATGTTTTTGAAAACACGATAAATACAGTATTTTTTTAAAACTTATACCGCTGACAGTCTCTTGAACAATGTATCGTATCATGAGGTCTACATTTGTTTCTATTTATCTTAAATCTTATTACAAAAAGTTAAATACGTATTAAATACTTGCTTTAAAAAGGTTTCGTACTAAATGCAACGCGCACGCCCGAGGCAAGTTCGCGTTATCCTTTTTCGCAAGTCTAACCTAACCAAAGCGAGACAAAAGAGCAAGATTGCGAATATTCAGCGAGTGTGGTGTATTTAAAACGTAACCTTATTAAATCAAGTTTTCAATACGAATTTAACATTTTTGTAATAACACCGATATGTATTTGGATAGTCCAGGGGTTAAGTAGAAAATATTATAATAACAGTAATTACGTAAGCGTAACAAACAAGCAAACACACAATCACCATTATGATATTAGTAAAATATAAGCCACATTAATTTCCAGCTCTAATTTTTCGCGCCATATTTACTGTTTTAACTGAGCCTTTCTCGTATTTTTTATTGATTCAATGACTTTCCGCACACAAACGTATATAAAAACGATTAATTTTGCCCAAACATTTAATTCGACGAGAGACAATTCAGTATTCTTCCTAGATTGATACATTTCTTGAATGTACGAATTGCACCTGTCCGTTGTGTAGTTGTAAAATAGACTCTACCACGGTGGGTCAAGTGTCGGGGAGGGTCGGAAGAGATTACGAAACATCTGTAGCGTGAACGAGTTCTTTGTAATTCACTGGAGCGAAACTCCAATGAGTGGTACAAATGAGAAACGAACAGCGACTGGATATATTCAGCCCCTTAATTTCACGAAAGCGTTTCTTAAAGTAAAATTTCTTATGACACGGTTGGGAAAAAATTTTGTCACGCGTTATGCGTTACGCAGGTACGTATTTGTGTGCATGTAAAGTATGTTAAAAGGTCTGTCTGAGAATTGTTAACCGGATCTTAGTCTATTACATTTTTAGTGGATTTTATATTTTACTAGCTGACTGGTGCCCACTTCGTTGTGCGGTAAACTTTTTAACTTGTGATGAAATTATGAATGTAATTCGGTTAGTACCGAGTACTTTGTATTTTGATAAGAATTCATAATTGTTGTTGATAATATTACCAAAAAACGTCAATTAACGATTTCAATTATTTTTTGATTATATATAACTATTTCTTGTGACTTAAATGTAAGAGTTAGTCACAGTCTGTCGCTGATTTTTTTGTAGGCATTATGAAGCTCTACAACTTTTCTCTAGAACTCAATCACATATCTCTCATGGTTAATTTCGTAATAAACGTATTCGTTCAACCGTTTTGTCTCAGACTTACTTTACAAATCCGACTGCCCCAAATGTCTTTTCATTTTTTCGCTTAACATATCCTTTGATACTCACAAATAATGCGGCGTTCTATTGGTGAAAAAATTTTCAAAATAAATTTAGCAGATCCAGAGATTACCCCCACAACCTCACAAAATTAACCTCTTTATAATATTAGTATAGATCCATAATCTTGTAATTTGATTCTATATTTTGTAACCAGCTATGCCCGGGAGTTCCTCCGTTTGAAACCGTGTGTAAAATACATAGTGATTTATAAATCCATTTATTTATATACTTTCATCTAGTCGCGTCGTCATTAAAAATACAATAACTTTTGATAGACCGAACCAATTTTAATTAAACAAAGACT
>JACEII010000007.1:2320554-2372441 GCA_014332785.1 Antheraea mylitta | reverse complement strand
TACAATAACTTTTGATAGACCGAACCAATTTTAATTAAACAAAGACTGAATATTACTCAAAGATATGCTTTATGATTTTCTGGAAGAGGTTATATCATAGGCGCAGTATTTAGCAATGATGCGTGTTCACAGAAGCAGACGTACAGGCAGACATTTCTAAAATTGAACTGTACCTTTATTACTTATTTTTAGACGTTTTTTACGAAGATTTAAAAATTACAAACTCGTTAGATTTATATACTCATTATATGTACAGATATAGATGGCGTTTCACGTAATATAGTTCGGTTATTGTGCACAAGTTAAGTAAGTAAGAGCGGGTGTTAGTACCCATATGACGGTAAAAGTAAGCTCTTATAACTTGAACTTCTGCCTAAGTTATGTAGTTTTTCTCACAGCTCAACCACAAACGAAACGGTCACGCTGTAAACATCTCCGTTTGCTACGGCGAGCTGTCACGTCGCGGGACCAAGGCCCTGCCTTTCTATTTTTTTAAATAAACTTCACAAATTAAACAATATATGTATATAATATACAATTATAAAAGAGTAACAACTGTCATTCGACTTGTTATTATATTTAACTAGTTTCTGTTTGTTCGTCCGCGTGGAATAATGACTTTGGGCTAACACGCAGCGGAGACTCTCAAAAAGAAAAAAATAATTTTGAAGCATTATTCATTGGTGCTTCACTCCTATTGGTCTTAACATAATGACATATAGCCAATATCCTTACTCGATAAATAAACTATCTATCACTGAAATAATTTTTTAAATCGGAGCAGAACCTTACATATTGTTTTGTTATTTTAGACCCTAAAACTTTTACAAATTTTGATGTCATATTGGATGGATATGGGATAAAATAAAACCCTTCCACTGTCCTGTGTAAGCGTGTATGCGTGCACGTGTGTGGAGGTTATGTGTAATGTTGTCACAGTGATGTAAGATTTTGTTTCAGTGTATCGCGAGAGGTACGCACTCAAGGGCTCCACGCCGAGGGAACGGACCGAAACTTGAGCCACTGTCGATCATCGCTTGGTTACTTATACATAACACTTATAACTCTTTAACAGAGATTACTGCTATATACTATACATACTACAGATCAATTTTATGCCTACTGATTAGCATTTACGAAAAAAAAAACAATCTAATACACTGGAAAAATCCCTGAGGTATAGTTTTATCCAAACCATTCTACCTACTCGGATAATTAATCCAGATAAATAGTACAGTTAAATCTATACCTATAGATTATTACATACCAGACACTTAAAGATGGTTATCTTGATAGAGATTTTAAAATCGAAAACCAATTCTAATTCAAATAAACAAACAAATTATCACTAAAATTAACTAATATATTAACAGTAAAATTCCATAACTGGGAATTAACAACAAAGCAAGCAGTTTATTAAGCTTATCGCGGCCCATAAATATAGTTTTATTCTCCTACCGCGCCGTATACGGACGTCCGATCGTTGCCACCGCCAACGCGTGACTGCGCTGATGTAATCGATTTCCAAAGGGAAATTAGATCTACCCACGTTGTGTAAAAAAACATTTATAAACGATTTAACACTTCGTCTGTTTATTTATTAATCATGAATTTGTATTATTGAGTTCAGGTACAGACTAAGGCAATTTTTATTAGCATTTTGTATTGTAACTTCAAGTCCTGCTAAGCTTCGTATATAAAGTACCTGTAAAATACTCAATCTTTAGTACAACTGTATATTTAAATATATTTTACTGTGAAACGTTATTCGTAAAATAAATACGTTTATCTTTTAATATCCATTAACTTCTAATATATACGTAATTGTACCGTATGTGTGAATCGAAGGTAATGATGCTGATAAAAATTGTAACTCCAAATGAAATTCCCTTCGTCTATATCATTCCTATCATTTGAAAACGATTAGCCTTAATTAAAAAACAATATCCCTATTTAATTATTTCAAAGTATGTAATCACTTTCACAAAATCATCACATCGGCCTGTATGAGACCCACTACAGGTCCATAGGCCTCCTGCCAAAAGAAAGTAGGGATTTATAATGGGAGAGAAAAGTTGTAGCAATTTAATATCACTCGGATTTCTCTTTCTCTCGACGAGTTGCATGAGCATTATAGTATAACAATGTCATTAACATTACTCAGTTATAATTTAGGTGCAAGTCAGAGAGCCGTGGTAATTTTAAAGTCCGTAAAATGCTTTGAGATTAATGATCACATGCTTTAAAAAAATATTCCAAACTCCTTCTCAATCAAGCCCAAAAGATCGACGAAACATATACGAAGATTGGATATATCTATTATTATTTTTTTTTTCTCGATCTGACTACGCTATTGACCTAGCAAGGTCTTAACAGCTTCACCGGACCACCAATGATATATCTATTAAGAAGGTATGGGCAAATAGACATCTCATCAGCCTAAGATGCGACGTATTTCAAACTCCAAGAAATTAATATCTCTATATCGTTCCTGCATACTATTTATTGTATTACAAGAACATTTCTGAGATTCAGATTTCCTCAAGATCTTATTATAGATTGTGGAGTCACGCTGAAGCTATTACGGGGGTAGTAACACCCGAGCTACAGAAAACCGACGTAAAGTAACAGTGCTTGCATTGTTGCGTTTCGTTCGATCAGTGAGAGTAACAGATACCCCCCTGCCATCCTCCTTCCCCCTTTCCTTTACCCCCTTACCCATTTACAGACTGGCGACGCACTTGCAATTCCCCTGGTGATGCAAGTATCTATGGACGGCGGCGATCAGTTAACATCAGGTGACCCATCTGATTCGTTTGCCTCCATTGTATAAAAAAAAAAAACTATGTACGTACATTTACATTACATTCCATAGGTCATACCACTCGACCACAGGAACTTAAAATCTGAAACTATTATAATTTATTCAAGGATTGATTGAGTTCCAATGTCAATACTAAGTTATTGATTTCTATACGATTGCGGTTTGAAATCTTACACCTTGAGCCTCCTGACTACGCTATAGACTTAGAAATTGTATCATGTCGTGCGGACAGATATTTACTAGCTCCTAGCAGCACGTTTTGTTGCGCTTTAAATAAAATTTCTAATTGAAAAAAATTGCAAACAGTCAATTACATAATTTAAAAAAAATTGAGCCATCACGGGACGCCTGGCAGATGTGAAACATCGAAATTGTTCGAATCGAACGAATCTCAAATTCTCAAATTACACTATAGGTATGCGAGCTCAATGCGGCAAGACAGATTGCATAGTGGGCTGTGCGTGGCATTGCGTCGCCACGTCTCACGATTCGCCACGCCATCAATCCTAATTTTTGCCTGATTGCCCGCCTCTATAGATGTTTCACGTCAAAAAACAGTTATCTAAAACCATCTAGGGAGAATTACGCACCAAATAGTCATAATTTTACAATATACTTTTTACGTGCTTTAGTCTCAAGGAACATTTTCATTTTTCCGTTTTTCAAAATCCCCTACCGCGTCTGTCTGTCTGTTCGCGATTAATTTAAAAACCACTGAACAAATTTTCATGCGCTTTTCACCAATAGATAGAGTGATTCATGAAAAAGGTTTAGGTATATAGTTTGTCAAGGTTTTTTTTATAAAATTCAGGCCGGGATAACGTCCACGGCGCCCGCTAGTTATCATACACTTATATAGTAAGAAGAATTATAGAAATACGAGCTGAGCAGTATTTACATATTACTCTGTTCGTAGTTATTTTTTTAGATATTTTTTTTTTCATTGTAGCACGGCAAAGTGACTGCACTATGCCTGATGGTAAGCATAGTACAATCCAAAAATAATAGCGACCACCGATTGACACACTGTTCATCGCCGGTCGCCACTATCATGCCGGCCTGTAAAAAGCTGGATATGCACAGGCTGATCCCGAAACGCGACCCGTATAAGCGAATCACTATTACGGACTTTTTCGCCATATACATGGTGGTTGCGACCCAGTCAGGCTGTAAAGCCCTGCCACCCCGCTATCGCTATTGCCTCGTTCGTTGATCAGAAGGTGCACCACGTGCAGGTGAGGTTGGCTTGGGTGTCTCAAGTCTTATGATGTTATTCGACACCCCTTACACCCCAAATTGACTGAACTCAGCCTAATCTTTTTTTTCTGAACTTGTTCTTTTCGCAAAAAGAATGGATATAATGGATTGACTCAGCCTGATCAAGGGGAGTCAATTTATTCATTGCAATCCAAAAATCCAATCCAATTGTTGCGACAATTGCAAAAATAAAAAATAAAAAACCGAATAGGTGCAGCCCATCTCAATTAATGCTCGTACATAAATTCCGAGATTAACTTTTATTCACATAAATAGATAACTAATATTACTGAACATTTTGTTTTGCGACTTTATGATTTTCGCGCCCAAATATAGGGGACGCTTGTATGAAATAACAGCTTAATTCCTTAATTCGTTTTTAAACTGACCTCTCATTTTTCGTTTAATTATTCATCCTACACTCTACAATTTATACAAAAGTATAGTCTTGCAAAGACACACGATAGA
This sequence comes from Antheraea mylitta, assembly GCA_014332785.1. Lineage (NCBI taxonomy): Eukaryota > Metazoa > Arthropoda > Insecta > Lepidoptera > Saturniidae > Antheraea > Antheraea mylitta. Next base: position 2,367,892 of record JACEII010000007.1, on the reverse strand, counting down.
AGTTTAACTTTTGTATTACAACAAAACATTAGAAATTTAAAAAAACAATAAAACACCAACGTCACGCGATGCTTCCAGGCGGTCACCAACCAAATTATTGACCGCGACCGTCGTCGCTTAAGTTTAAGTGTTTTCGACACTCTACCCGACACAGTGTTCCCCCACCACTTTTTATCACACAAAAAGGTCGCGGATCAGAATTTCAAAACACTTCCATAAGAAGTTACACTACAAAAAACTGTGCGTTCTTTCATCTTGCAACTGTCTTGTACATTTTAGTTACGTACATCCTATATTATTGAAGCCATCACCGTAACAGATCGATAATTTAATTTAATTACCCAGCGAATATTGCGTTACATGTTTACACAATAACAAACTCTTGTAACTCGCGTTTCAACTTTTATCGCAACATCAGTATTTACCGACAATAGGGGCGAGGGGGGGGGATTAGGATTCTTAGCAGATCCTACTCTATTAAATTTAGGCCATAAGAAAGCGCCTACCAACTTCAAAATAACCACCGGTTCGGATAAACAACCCACATAACGGGAATAGCCGGCAAGATACTTAATTTGGTTTATCTTTTTAACATAAACTAGCGGGCACGTCAGGCGTCGTACCGCCTTGATAATAAAGAAAAATCCTTGAAAAATTATATACCAAAACCTTCCTCATTATTTTACTTTATGTATTAGTGAAAACCGCATGAAGATCCGTTCAGTATTTTTGATTTAATCGCGAACAGACAGACAGATAGACACGCGGCAGAGAACTCGGTTTCATACTAGCTAATGATATTTTAAATACATAACACGTTACAATCGTTTTTATCGGATGCACAGAGAGGAGTCAATTCCAGACATCACCATCGTTCACATACCGATCCACTCTATAATAACCTTTTGATACTAAAACCCATTTGACGTGGCGTTTAAACTTACAATCCGGCAAATCGGTAACACGCTTTGGAACTTTGTTATAAAACCTAACATTATTACCTAAAAAAAAACTGTGTATGGTTTCACTGAGTCTGAAACATGGGACGACCAGTTTGTCACAGTTTCTAGTATTTAATTTCACAAAATACCTAAACGAGTTTTAAAAGTCACCCGTGAATTTCTCCTCACATTTTTTTCTGTAAAAAGTTTCACAGTAATCAACGTACCGTGGGAACACTTCCACCGGTTTGATATACCGTTAAGAGAAGACGGTGCACACTTACACTAACTACCATGGTACCTTCACGCACATAACGCACGGAGAAAGACAGGGACAGTGGAAAATGAGAAAGAAAAAAAAAACGACTGTGTCGTAAAAACACACGATAGAAGTGAAACTTTTGCATTACGGAGGAACATTTTAATTACGAAAAAAAAAATGGTAGCAGTCATAAGGACTGCCGATAAAAGTGAAAACTGAAAACAATGAAGTAACTGTGTTCTTTTTTTTTAAATCAATTAGTCTCAATTACTCCAATTTTATAATTCGTAAATTAAATTATTACCATTACTATAGTTGTTTTTTTTATATTATAGGAGGCAAACGAATAGGCGTGTCACCTGATGTTAAGTGATCATCGCTGTCCATAGACACTAACAACACCAGGGGAGTCACAAGTGCATTGCCAAACTGTATTTGGGGAGAATGTGGGGTGGGGAATAGTAAGGCTGAGAGGAAAGGGTAGGAGAGGTAGGCCTTCAGCGCTCACATTGACCGCACGAAACAATTGCAAGCAGTGTTACTTCACGTCGGTTTTCTATGGGTCGGCTGGTAATACTCCGGGCGATCCGACCTATTCATGCTGAAACCAGTAATAGCTTCAGCGTGACTCTACCACCTACAATTTTTTATCAATTAATGAAACATAATATGGGCGGCACAGACTCAAAATAAAATATCAATAACACATATATACAGGTCCCTATACCACGTGTCCGCTTGTTTGACGTAAGCCGCGCATAGCATAGTATATGATCTCACGTAATCATCGTTGTTATTAGTTGTCCGGTGAAGCTGTTAAGACCTTGCTAGGTCAATAGCGTAGTCAGTTCGAGAAAAAAAAAATCGTTGTTACTACAGAGAAGTTGCATACGTATTGATTACTTGTTTTAGAAAGGTTACGTTTTAAATACACCGCGCTCGCTGAATGTTCGCCATCTTGCTCTATTGTCTCGCTTTGGTTAGGTCAGGATACACTTGCAAAAAAAGGATAACGGATTTTATTCAGTCTTATGTAGGTTAGTTATTATCTTAATTGAACCCGGTAGATGATGCTACAAACGGGTTTTAGGCTTATTTTAAAAGATTTCTCACATACAATCTGGGTATATGTTTGAGTGAGTCCGTTGATAGTTTGGATTCACAATTGGAAACGGCAGTTGTGGCTGCAATCGGGTATCAGTTTTATTTTTTTTTTCCCGTTTAAAATACAATTGAAACCAGTGATAACCATTTTGGTGCAGGCGAAGTTGCACGGGTCAGCTATTCTATACTAATATTATGAGGCTGAAGGGTTTGTTTAGTAAGTTGTAGTCCGGTGAAGCTGTTAAAACCTTGCTAGGTCAAAAGCGTAGACAGATCGAAAAAAAAAAAGTAATTTGAACGCGCTAATCTCTGGAACTATTGGTCCCATTTTAAAAATTCTTTCAGTGTTAGATAGATAATTAATTGAAGAAGGCTATAGGTTATATAAAGCCATATGTACATAATCACGCTAGGACCCTTAGGCGCGGTGCACTAATGAAGAATGTTTCAAAATCGTTTTTATTTCATCTGAAAGCTTCCGCTCCGTGGTAGCTTTAGTCTAAAGTAATCATTCCGCGCGAACGAAGTCGCTGGCAGAAGCTAGTACGTAATAAATATTTTAAATTCCTTTATGTACTACAGTGACCACTTAACAATGAGTGAACTGCGTGCCTGTTTGCTACATCGTGTGCTACAAAAAGCAATATAAGCTAAATCGAATCAATCTAGAACGGTTCAGTATTCCAACAAAAAAAAAACAACAAGTATTAAGATCAATTGAGGGAATTGATTCCACATATCAATCAAGACAGAATTGGTATACATTATTACATGACGCGATATTCGATAGTTCCGTATATATATACGACAGTTCATAGTTTTTGTGAGATAGAATTTTCTGGACTAATGAAATATACATGGTGTCATTTTTTTAAAAAGTCGCGGCAGTCTGAAGGACTACCAACAGAAGTGAAAACTCTAAAAAATAGAACAACTGTGTTCTTTTTTGAATTTTAAATTGATTATACTTAGTATGAATTATTTAAATTATATATATAGTTCATAAACAGTCCAAGTGAAAACATCTATTTTCACTCCGAACAATAGTAATATACATCTTTATACAGTTTATGAATTAATTAAATATATGGGCTGCACTTAAAGATAAACATATACGGTTTTTTTACAAAGAAGTGAAGTACGTATTAAATACTTGCTTTAAAAAGGTTACGTATTAAATGTACCGCGCTCGCTCGAGGCAAGTTCGCGTTATCCTTTTTTCGCAAGTCTCGCCTAACGTAACCAAAGCGAGACAAAAGACCAAGATGGCAACATTCAGCGAGCGCGGTGCATTTAAAACGTAACGTTTTTTAAAGCAAGTGATTAAATACGTATGTAACTTTTTTGTAATAAGACCGTATCTTTGTTTCATTAAAACCGATTCGGTCAATCAAAAGTTATTGTAATTTTAATGAAGACGTGACCAAAGTACGAGAGAAAAGTAGACAGTATACATTCGGATGACTTTATGAGCCATTGCTTTGTACATCAGGTTCCATGCAAACACTCAAATATACATCACCGCTACAACACTACACGATCACCCCCACACACGTGCACGCCTACACGCTTACACATGAAAGTGGAAGGGTTTACTTTTTTTTCCCTTATCGAACTGAAAAACTCTCAATTTTCCGATAATAAATATATGGAGGAGTTGTTGAGGCGTGTATGCTTGGTACACATATACGTTTCAACAATTCATATATATATGAATAGTTAGCTAGGTTAACTAAGATAGGTCGCGATTTTGCATGCAACAGGCAACAGCCAAGCCGAGGCGTGGCGTGCACCCTTGATCTGGTTGCCAAAATAAAATCGGCTGAGTGCCTTAAGCGCTCGATTTAGTAGTCCGGTGAATCTGTTAAGACCTTTCTGGGTCAATAGCGTAGTCATTTCGAAAAAAAAAAAAGTTCCATGCAAACGAAGTCGAGGGTACAGCTAGTCTACATAATGGCGAGTGAAGCCGCCGACAGAAGCTAGTTAATAATATTTAATGAAAGCACACATAACAATAATGGTCTTTTTTTTCGAACTGACTACGCTATTGACCTAACAAGGTCTTAACAGCTTCATCAGACTACTAAGGCGAGCGCTTGCGGCACTGAGCTGATTTTATTTGGGCAACTAACTCAAAGGTGCACGGCACACCTCAGCTTGGGCTGTTGCTTGATACATGCAATTCGCGACCTATTTTAACTAACCTAAGCTACATATTCATACTTATATGAGTTATTGAAACATATATGTATACCAAGAATACATATCTCGCCAACTCTTACATGTATTTTATGTCGGATAATTTTTCTAAACTATTTCAGTTTGATAAGGGGAAAAAATAAAACCCTTCCACTTTCATGTATAAGCATGTGTGCGTGCACGTGTGTGGAGTTGATATGTGTAATAACAATAATGGTGATAAAACTCAACATTTAGTTTATACAAATAAAATTAATTGCGTGTTAATACGAAGACAATCAAAGTTAAATAACACACTTACTTATTCAAATACTGATAAAGTATATAATGTATATTTAATGGCTACAATAATGACAATTAACCACAATATAATAATTAAACAAAAGCGAAGGGCATATTTATACGAGCGTATAGAGTGCGCTTTAAAAACGCTAGCTCATATAATAACCGCGCGTATGTATTAGTAGCTGTGCCCGTGACTTCGCCTACATGAAACTTGTAAAAAAACAACGATTAAGAAAATCACCTCAATGTATTAAATCCATTTACTTATCTGCTTTACTCTCGTACTTAAGTCGCGTCGTCATTAAAATTACAATAACTATTGATAGGCCGAACTAGAGATGATCAATATTAGAAAAACTTCGATGACAACATCGGTTCAATAGTATCGATGTACGATAAACATCGATGTCTGAAAACATCGATGTTTTTGCCATCAATTAAAATGGTCTGTAAAAAATAACTTTATCGGGTGTTTTCCATAGTCAGCGACGAAAAAAAAGTTATCCAAAGAAATGACTATTCCTACGGCATAGAAATTTGAAATGATCTAGTTTCTAGCTAGTACGTTGCATGTTCGATGACCCTAAAGACTATATTCATAACGTAGATGTTATCGAAAACAAAACATCGATGTGTCGATGTTATCGATATTAAAACATCGATGTTTTTCAGCTAAACATCGGTGTTTCTTCAACATCGATGAATAACGATCATCCCTAGGCCGAACCTATTTTAATGAAACAAATGCAAAATGTAATTCGAACATATGCTTTATGGTTTCGGTATTTTGAGTTTATCATAAACGCAGTACTTAGTAGTGATGCGGGATCAAACAAACAGACAGACATTTCTAAAACTGATTGAAATGTCTTACGCCTACACATGTACGCAACATTTTTTTACAAGAATCTAAAAATACAGACACGTTAGATTTACATTATATATACAGATTATAGAATAGATTGTAAGGTATGGAACGTAAGTCATGTTAAAAATATAGCAAGTAGAATGAAAAAAGGTAACTGGAACGTAAGAGTGAATGGGTAGACGATAGCATAGCTGGAAGAGAGTGAAAAAATAAACAGATAAGATATGAAGTAGCGCGAACGAGATAGTTTATGTATTATTGAGATTAGAGTAAGAGAGACGGAACAAAAAAAATGTGACACGTAGTTTTTTCCATTTACATTATTCTAACACCAGTAGGTTTGGCAATAATCTATATTGGGAAAACAAGTGAGAAAAAAATTTCAAAATCAAGAAATTTTTTAGAATAGTCAAAGAAATAACTTAGGATACAGCTCATCACTGAAAGAACCGAAGGAATCCCATTTAATTTCAGTTAGTTGTTCTATAATAACGGCACGCTATGACGCCCCTTTTGACACATTACAATAGTCACATAAGATATCGATTGGGCGTTTTTGGCGGGATTTTAGTCTGTCATGTAGTGGATTTTATTTATAATCTTGTGTTATTTGACTCTATATTTTGTAAATTTGGTAGTGTTTTACGTAATATAGTTAGTTTATTGTGCTTAAGTGAAGTGAATGGAAAATAATACCATGGAGCATGAAATTCTGAAATGCCACAAAAACTCCCTGCAAGGTTCTAAAAAGGGTACCCCCATCTTGATAGAATATTGATTCACACGACGCTTAGTATTGAAATGATCGTACAACGCTTGTAATATTATTGAATACGTGAAGATGGCAGTAACCTGAAAGCTTGATTGCCAAAAATAAAGTTAAAAAAAAAATGAAATGCTGATATTCCGATTAATAGTCTCAATATTTTTTAATTACTCGTTAAATCATTGTCAGTGTTGTTGATTATTGTTATTAATTGTAAGTTTCAACAACCTCGAACAGATGGCGCTCTATATTAGGCGTTGACAGAAAAATGTAGGACCGACTTTTAAAGATATCACATAGATGGCGCCACATTTATTTTTGTAATTTCTTTTTCAAACACCAGGGGGCCTAACATTATAAAATTACGTGATATAGTGTTCAGATATGTCATCTCTATACATTTTTTCGTTTTCTATTTGCGTTAGTTATTGTCGATAAGCAACTTGGTTAGGCCCCCAGTTTATTTTACGGTGCACGTGTTCTGTTAATCTATTTACTATGTAATTTCCTTTTTTCTATATCAATTTTATTTCGACTTGATTTTATCTTCTAAATACTTTCTTAATCACTGGCGGATTTTAAATTTATTTTCCTTTCCTCAATAGTTTTTATTTCGACATGTAATAACTGAGCCACAGCAAGTCATGGCTTCGTCAGATAGTATAATGTAAAAGTCAAAAGTCGTAAAATCTTTAGTACACAACTCTTGTACACTTCAAAATCAAATGAAGGTAGTTACTTCACTATAAAGTCTATGATGCTACTACCAAGTACTTAATTAACTTTAACTTGAAACCGTCTCTCGGGCTAGGCTACATCACCACGCTTATCGAAACAAGGTTCCGTGATTCAACCTACTATAATGTAAAACCTATCTTACACTGAATAAAATCGACTATAATCAAGAGAGTCTGTGAGAACGGATTATGGTTTTTAATTCTTTTACAAAAAAAAAATACTGAACGGATTTTGATTAAACTTTACAGTGACACAGCTTGTATATCATAGGCTTAGTATGTAAAGATACAGGATTAACTCGCAATAATATAAGTTTGACCTATCCCTTGAATACGGTACTATTTTACTGGGTAAAGAAGAATATATACTTTACCGTATCTCTGGCAAGGTGTCCGCAAAATTTCGTTACAATCGGTTGAACAGTTAAGACGTGAAAGCATAACAGACAAACTAAGTCACTTACTAAAATTAATAAAATTCATATATAATACAAAATACATTTTCATTGTCCTTAATGTCTTATATAAGCTGTGCTCGCGTCTTTATTTTCATTGGTTATTATTTCTTGTTATTTTTATTCGTTGTAAATATTATGTACAATGACAGTTTAATTGATATTGATATGGATAACCTTTTCAATGGAAAACCACACATGTAAGTGTATCACAACTAAATAGCAATCGGTGAAGAATCATTTTCACTTGTTATAAAACTTTGTATGGATTTGTATGTATGTTCGAAACGGATTTAACTTAAAATCTGTCACATTTATTTTTCACCGTTTCCTTATTCCCTCTATCGCTGTAATAGGAAACGGTATATTTAAGGATAAATACGGATAAAATACACCGAGCAAAGCCGGTGGACATAAACTAGTGAAGTATAAAAACCTCTTTCAGAAATTAAAGATAAAAGAACTCAATTTTAATTTAACTAACATTACACTTGTTTATAAAATTAAGGAATATGTACATAGGATATTACGTGGTATCAATTTTTGGTAACGTTTTCACAAACTTGAATGATTTGTTGACGATCGATTTCACATTACGACGGCTTAAATAAAGCTACGGAACTCCCAACCGACATCGTTAATTTACGCTTAACCGTACCGTTTGGGAATTATTGTACCTCCTGCAATGCAGAAACTTTGTAATTGGATGTTTTGTAAATCCCATATTTTAGTTATGTGTAGCTCTATTTTCATTTCATATAGCTTATGGTGAATCATTTTCTTATTCCAATACACTGAAGATGTAAATATATTGGGAATAAATAAATATTTTACTGGCTCAAATGTGATAAATTCGACTAACAAAATGATCCTCAGCCTTCGGAGAAAGCAAACGATGTGCTAATATAGCAACTATAGCAAAGGTGTCAACTTTAAAAACATATCGAGATACATATTTCTAGCTTTAGACAATTTCAACTAATAATGTTTAAAGATGATGTGGTATAAGATGGTAAAAATACTAAACCTAGAGTGGAACATATCAATAATTGCGTCCGCGTAACCACAGATCACGCCGCCGTGGTCTGGTGGTATATTTCGTTCCCGTACACCAAACTAGCCCCCCTAGGCAGCAGCTCAAGCCTAGATCCGTTCCCCCGACGTGGAGCCCGTGATACAGTGACACAAAATTTTACAACATTAGACATATCATCCCCAGGCACGTGCACGCACATATGCTTACACATAAATGTGGAAGAGTTTTTGGTTTCCCTTATCGAACTGGAATAGTTTAGAAAATTATTCGACACAAAATACATATAAGAGTTGATGAGGTATGTGTGCTTGGTACACATGTATGTTTCAATAACTCATATAAGTATGAATATGTAGCTTAGCTTAGGTTGGCTCAGATAGGTCGCGAATTGCATGAATCAGGCAACAAACAGCCCAAGCCGAGGTGTACCGCGCACCCTTTAACTATTCGTCGAAATAAAAACGGTTGAATGCCTTACGCGCTCGCCTTAGTAGTCCAGCGAAGCTGTTACCTTGCCAAGTCAATAGCGTAGTCAGTTCGAAAAAAAAAATCAAATTAACTATTCCACATGGACGAACATAAGCGCAGAGTATAAAAAACAACCAACTGAGGTACCTTAATCACTCATAAACAACTACCCATATACATACATTATCCGCATTGTCTATATTTAGTATGTAGCCATATATATAAATCAGAAATATGAGTAATAGATATGTATTTCCTCGTTGTAAATGATTTTCCTCGTTCCGAATCGGTGACAAAAGAATACCGCGTATTTTTTATCATAACAATAAGCATACAGTCAATAATACTTCAACGGTTGATGTTATTACTAAAATTGCATTGCTTTAATATATAAAAAAAACCAGTGTCATTATATTTGTCCATGATAAGCTCCGAAATAAACTACTCAACCGATCCTTACGAAATGTTGGAATTTGTGTAGAATTTGGTCCAACTTGAGTGATACGATAATTTATATTTCAATTAATGGCGTCAATATTTCCCAAATTACAGACTAAATAATGTCAATGTTGATTATTGTTAGAAATTGTGAGTTTTATCAATCTCGAACAAATGGCGCTTTAAACTAATTTGTTAGCACAAACCTATATGAGCGACTGTTATAGATACCTCATAGATGGCGACACTATTTACATTTAAAAGTAGTTCATCATAATTTCAATTTAACATGTAATAATTGAGCCACAGCAACGCGAGGCCCCGTCAGCTAGTCTATACTAATATTATAAACATGTAAAGTTTGTGAGTTTGTGACGTTGTAGGGGGTAGTCTCGGGAACTACTAGTTCGATTTGAAACCTTCTTTCAGTGTTATATGTGTATTATCGAGGAAGTTTATAGGTAAGACCAATAGGAGCGAAGCACTTATGAAGAATGTTTCAAAATCGGGGTTTTTTCCGCCGAGCCTCCTTCCGCAGCTACCACCTCTTATAGTCTATCTCTCTGGGAACCGTAGGATCCCCGCCACGTCTCCTCGCCACAGTGAATTTATACACGGCAGCGAGAATTCTCACTTCCAGCTCCCAAGGCAGGGCGCCGTCGAGCGCGAAGACCGCCGTTGAAGACACCATGCGATATGCCCGGTTATGTACAATGCCACATTGGGTTGCGCATTGCGCACATTGGCGGCACCGAGAGCGTCAGTCCACACCGGTGTCCCGTCGGCGGCCATCGCCAACACGACTCCCATATAGAGTCGGCGGCACCCGACCTCTTACATTCAGGAACAGTCGGCCGAGCAGGGCTCGAACAGCCAGCGCCCATCTAGGGTGAAGCCCACATACTTCATCTGGGTCCTCACCCTGATACGGGCATCCACAATCATGTGGACTTCAGATCGTGGCCCTGGTCTCTAGAGTCCTATGAAATAATATGACCTCGGTCTTCTCAAGGGTTGTGGCCATCGTGGCCAGGCGCACGAGTTCTTCCCAATCCCCCGCCCGGGCTACGATTAGTGTCGTCGGTATAACATATGAGGCGCGTTTATAAATCTATCTCTTGTCAAAGAATATCGGTGAACGCGACTAAAGAAGTTTTCACTTCAACAACATAATTAATATCAAACTAAGTCCTGTTCAACACAAAACCTGATAACAATTATCGAAGCAAACTAATATTTATTAACAACAGTTTAATAAGCAATGATATATATATATAGCATAGTTATATAGTTCTATGTAGAGTTGCAACGATATATCGGTAAAGAGTGAATATCGACAGTACATATTTATATTTTTTTTATATTTTTTGTAGCAGTGAGACGTGGGTCTAAGATCGGCTCGTTTCGGTTTTCTAAAGCGTTCTCTCTCTAGTGCCCAGCGCAATGACTGCCATAGACAAAGACAGCGCTATACAAAACCGAACTAAGCCGACTATATTTGTCTTCTACCCACGGGCTAGATCAAAAGACGGGTACCAAAAGTATTCCTTCGTGTTCCATAAAAAAAAACAATACGTATTTGACTGTTTATAAACTATACCTCATTCCATTATGGCTTTGGAAAATCAATCTGATATTCGCAGGTTCAAACTTCGGCATGTTTCAACGAATTTTTCGGTATTCCCGTACATCTAGTAATTTAAATTGGTAACAGTCTCTGCTGCTGGTGAAGGAAAACATCGTGAGAAAACCTGAACCTGAGAAATGTTCTTGCAGTACTACTGTAAGTGGGAAAATATAGTAATAGATTTGTAAGATTTCAAATCTTGAGCCTGATGAGATATCTTCTTACCCCTAGGTACCTATACCGATTGTGACTTAAATCCGGTAGCTAGCTAGTTACATATGTCTTTTAAGAATACATAGAAAAGATATGGTTTCATCATGATGTTTTCCTTTACCCAAAAATTCCTTAATCGAAAGCGAGGTCAGTCGATATTGTATATACTTAAATGGACGTGATGATTATTAAAAATACTAAGAATAACTATCATATCGAATTAAATAAGTGGATATATCGTTTATCGATGCTTCATGCCTTCGACATCCTTACCGATATTTTTTATTAATATCCATCCCTAGTTGTATGCATTAGACAACTGAGCTTACGCAAACAAGACCCATATACGATGTTATTCATTTTGTTTACTTCTACGATTCCATTTGAGATGATATATTCATGTATGTGAGTAATATACTAGCATAGCTTGCGGCTTCGCTCGTAGTAAGTAAGAGTAAAACTATGACAATGAGAACTTTTTTTAATTAAAGTGGGGAAATCTCTTATGGATACGCCTCCCTCTCGGGTGAGAGTGAGGATTATGACTAGTACCCCACAGTGTTTCGGCAGACCGTAATTGTTGGAGCCGAAAGGAATCGTACTCTCTACTCGACCTTGTAGAGCCGTCCCAACAGTCCGCTCGGTGGAAGGGGACCGCTGGGCTCCTACTTATGGAGAGACAGACTGGGTACACACCAGCTGCCTCCCCTCGTCCGCCGGAACTGTGCAATGACAAGGAGACCTGGCGTCAGCGTACTGTCGTCTTTGAAAACGACGACAGTTTTCAGCCAGGCCTCAAATTCCCCGGCTAAATTACAAGTAAGCATCACTTATTATGACAAGGTCAGAGAAAGAAGATACATTTAACCGTTTTGTCTCTGACTATTTATATACGGAATAATATGGAATTGGACAGGAATTTCCAAATTTTTTCATTCCGTGACGCTCTTTCAAATTCGGTATTTTGTCATGGTACCAATAATACCAATTGGATACTGTGTATGCTGGGAATTGAATAGGATACGCTGTACCGGACCGTTTATACCAAGTTACCAAAGAAAGGTTAAGAAGAGTAGTACTTTATGGCGCCCCTCATAACTTTGTACGACACATTAAGGCACAGGGCACACTTCGAGAAACACTGGAAGAGGATGATTCGTTTCGAACGACTATATTGAACTAAAAACACATTGAGGCGCGTTGAGCGGAATTTAGCTGGAACGATTTAGTTTCGCATCAGCGACATGCTAGTAAAGCGTGCCGAGTGAGGTACTGCACTTGCGTCAGAATAACAACGCCTGTGTAAATGTAATATTAATATGTTGTATTAATCTTGTGCAGCACTTCTTCCGTGTTATTACAAAAAAGTTAAATACATATTGAATACTTGCTTTAAAACATTTTTGGTACTTTCGTATTAAATGCACCGCGTTTGCCGACAGCCGCCAAGGCAAGTTCGCATTATCCTTTTTCGCAAGTCTGACCTAACCTTACCAACGTGACACAAAAGAGCAAAATGTCGAACGTTCGGCGAGCGCGGTGTATTTCATACGAAAATACTCAAAAAAATTTAAAGCAAGTATTCAATACGTATTTAACTTTTTTGTAATAACACCGCATATGTTTAATTAGTTAATGAACTATATAAAAATGTATATAATTATTACTCGGAGAAAATGTGAAAACCATTATAAAACCAAATTAACGTTTACAATTCCAACTGATAAGTTATGAAATATAAATAATTTATACTATAATTGATTTAAAGATTCAAATGAGAACAAAGTTATTCTATTGTTTCGAGTTTTCACTTCTATCTGCAGTTTTTATGATTGCCGACTTTTTTATATTAGCTTACTATAACTCCTACTCGTGTAGATAAGAACAATTCTTATTAGTACTTGCAAAGAATCTCTTATTGTTTGCAAACAGCATTACCATAACATCTAATACCGCATAAGTTATCAAAAGGTCCTAAATTTCTTAAAAGGAAAATTTGTAAAACAAACAAGTTATTGTCTTACCCGATTAGGCCTCCCACGGCAGCGGCTCAAGCCTAGGTTCGATCTCTCGGTAGGGAGCCCTTGAGTGCGTTGCTTACGCGATACGGTGACACACAAATATACATCACTGCTACAACACTACACGATCACCCCCACACACGTGCACGCCTACACGCTTACACATGAAAGTGGAAGGGTTTACTTTTTTTCCCTTATCGACCTGAAAACCTCTCAATTTTCCGATAATAAATATATGGAGGAGTTGTTGAGGCGTGTATGCTTGGTACACATATACGTTTCAACAAATCATACATATATGAATAGTTAGCTAGGTTAGCTAAGATAGGTCGCGATTTTGCGTGCAACAGGCAAAATCCAAGCCGAGGTGTGCCGTGCACCCTTGAGCTGGTTGCCAAAATAAAATCGGCTGAGTGCCTTAAGCGCTCGTCTTAGTAGTCCGGTGAAGCTGTTAAGACCGTGCTCGGTCAATAGCGTAGTCATTTCGAAAAAAAAAAACAAGTTATTATTAGAATAAAAATTTGAGAATTTTTTTTGCAGTATACAGAACAATATTTTGCTAGAGAATTTAAAAAAAAAGTCGCACAAAACAAATGACCCTAACATGGACAAAGAATATACATTTCTTTGGATCGAGGCAGTAATGCCAACCACCAAAATATATTCTTAAGAGACTGTCCATAACTTTTTTGAAATATTTTGACTCATCTTTACAAATCTCGAAAAAAAAAAATACACAGCAGAGATGCATAACAAATCTCATCTGAATGTTTAACTAATTTACGTCAACGGACTCGTTTGCATTTAGAATAAATAATGAAGTACAATATCGGAGTTGAATTGTCAATTATACGTGTCACCTTCAAGTTAAAAACTATTACTAAATTCTAACAGCTGCCTACGAGAACCAATCCCTTATCAAGGTCTCCCGTAGTAACCACGCTGTTTTCACTTCTAAGAATCGGATTTGTATGGAAAATCCTTGCCTATTTTTGGTTATCGGTTCGCTATGTAGATGGCTCTTTATGCTTTTTTTTTGACAAGTTTGATAACAAAACATGGTGGACGACAATTACTTTTGACATTTCAAACTGACAACTTTCAAATATTTATTCACTTTACGTTTCTGTTACGTGAAAGTGCTCTCTTAAATTTTTTTTGTCTCCCACAAACTATACTGTCTATTTACGGACCTACTTTTAAACATTGACTCCTACATAATACTTGGATTTAGATTTGCCTTTCGATGAATATATTCAATACAAATAAAAATGATCAATAGCTTGTATACGATTTACACAGTACCGCTTTATGCGTACATACATAACTATATATATATATCTACAACCCAACAGATATTAGTTCGGGACTTGTAATATAGAGGCGCTGATTGAAAAGAACGAGTGCGACCTCTATTTATATAAGGTACTCTGTGGTAGTAACTGCTGTGCGCGTGACATTGCTCGCTTGAAATGATGCATATAGCTACAATTTACATAGTCCTCTGCCACGTCTGTCTGTTCATAGTAAACCCAAAAATTACTTAATGGAATCTTATGCGATTTTCTCCAGTAGATAAAGTGAATCATGAGAAAGGTCTAGATGTGTAAATTGTCAAGGTTTTTTTTATATCAGGGCGGGACAACGAACGCCGAGCCCATTAGTTATACTATATAATATTATAGATAACCGCTCAGCTGATTTATGAGACCGGATATCAAAATAGCGGATCGTATCCTATTTTTTTTTTTTTAAGTTTCATGACATCGTAATTTTAATGGCTTAGTAAGAAATAAAAAAAAATAATGAAAAATATTTTAGATGAAAATTATGCTTTTACAATAAATCATTTATTATTTTACAAAGTTTTGTTACAAATTGGGTGATTTTTTTTTGGCTAATGCTGCCAACAGTTTGTTGATCCGTGACTTATGAGATCTACTTTTGTTTGTATGCAGCTTAAAACTTTAATATTGTTCATATCAATTTTTGTCACTTACTGCTAATCTAAACAATTGCCCACAATATGACATTGGTTAATAATATATTGCAACAGAACGTACTGGAACTCTTTGTGTCGACATAATTTACTTTTAGCTTGATATCTCCTTCCATATAAATAACAGAACAAAACATATGTTTACAACTGACCTTGGTGTCTACATATCACATATAAATAATTAAAAACTTATATCTTTTATTATTTACATAAGACATATATTTTGTAAACAGAAAGACTTGAATAACTACCTTGAGTATATATAATAGATATAACTTCACAATTGTAAAGAGAGATTTACTTCTTATTTTTCTCTAACGCGTCAAAAGTGTAACCTTAAAAATCATGTAAATCACATACATTAATATGTATTATATAATTATTATCCAGGATATATAAACATAATTGGAGCAGGAAATTGCTTTCGAATCGATGCGTTCAACTATCACGACTTATCACTTGGCACATAACCGATTAATACACGAATATATGGACACTGAGGAATGCATTGTTCTTTTGACACTTACAATAGAACCTCATCAACAATTATTTATGACAAACAAATGATTTATAGATCCATGAATCTATATACGCGTCTACGCGCGTTTACGGCGTCCGCGCAACTGTAGCGCTGTGCGAGAAAATGGTAAACATCGGGGTAAAGAAAGACAGCCGTATACGGGGAGAAAGGGATAGACACGTATTTGTTTATGCATCGTCGAAGATTGTTTGTAATGTTTCCTGTAGAACAAACCACGGGCAGACGCGACATAAATTTGATAGTAATTATGGATATGTTGAAGATGTCTCTGAGAGACAAGAATACCGACATCATCTAAAAAATAGAAACTGTGATAAACTAGTCGTCCCATATTTCAAACTCGTTTAAAAACAATAACAGTTTTTAAGTAGTAGTGTTAGGTTTTATGACAAAGACCCCAAAGCGTATATTCGGTTTCAAAAGCCTTTTTTTTTTGTATTGAAGCACGACAAAGTGACTGCACTATGCCTGATGGTAAGCATAGTACAATTCAAAAACATCGGCAACCACCGAGAGACAGATTATCCATTACCGCTGTCATGCCGGCCATAATGACGAAAGTCACCCGGTACTGGATATGCACAGGCTGATCCCGAAACGCGACGCGCAGAAGCGATTCACTATGACGGGCTTTTTCGTCATATATATGTAGAGAAGGTAGAGAGGTACAATGGTGATGTCTTTAATTTGCAAATCCATTAAAAACGATTGTAACATGTAATGTACTTTAAATATATATTATGTTTAAAAGATAAACCAGACCGAGTTTGTTGGGGGTTTTTCTCGATGCTAGGTTGTTTGTCCAAACGGTGGTAACTTTCGTCCATAAGCGCCTTTGATAGATATATAGCGAGCATTTTAACTTTACATGTTTCATAGCTTGTAAACTTATGATAACCAGTTTTGACCATAGTTTTGGTTACAGACTTAAGTATTCATACTACCAAATATTATAAAGCGAATGGAGGTTTATTGTTATGATTGTTTGTTACTATGCCTTAACTACTTAACGATTTTGTAATAAACAAAGTATGTTTTTAAAACTTATTTTGCCAACAGTCTTCTGACTAGTGCATTATACGGTCTACATTAATTTGTATGGAGCTTAAATACAAATCGTTTTGAGAAGTCCATAGGTAAAACGTGTTATTTAATCTTTTGAACTGTACTTTCATTATTTGTACCGTTTAAAAATAATGAATCTGAAATAAAATTTAAAAACAAACCGCACACAGCTTACAATGCAAAATACTCTTTTGAAAATCCCCATCATACAAGAGAAACAATTAAGTACCGTTCTAAATTACACAGAATTAACAGTTCACGTCAGATCCACTACACCTGACACTCGAGTATGCACCTCACAGTTACACGAAAGCTTTAGGAAGACGAAACTTTGCCAAACCGGCGACGTGAACGATACTTCCATAGCGGTATATTCGGACAGGAGGAGCAAAAAACTTAGAGTGCAAACGAACGGACGCAATAAAAAAAGGGAAACAAAAAATGACACCATTAACCACTTCACTCGGTGTGGTTTTAAAATTTTGAACTTGCGGCTCGACCTCTCCAATAACTGTTACACATTTTACGACACATATTCCGTGAAAGTTTTAAAACAAAAGCGGTTTTCATACTCGGGAATTTTATTAATCGCTTCACATTTTATGACATTGCCAGCCTCATCACGAGAGTTGTAACACTCACCTGGGAAGTTAAGGTTTATAACGATTTAAATTTTGCCTGGACAGTACGAGTATGAAATAACTGAACTGTTGAACAAGTGGGCGTCAGTGGGTCAATTTTATCAACGTTTTTGGAAACCTTCTTGTTGTCTTCTGTGTCACTCATTCATTTTTTTTGAATACAGATTGTTTAACCATAATATTTCTGTTTCATACGATTTTTCAAATACTCCTTTTCATACAAAATTTGTCCTGACAATTACACACACAATAACAAAAAGGATTAGCTAGTTAATTGCAGCCATTGAAGTAATGCGCTTATATACATGCATTCAGCAGTTGATTGTTAGTTATATAGATAGACCATACAGTATATTCGTGTAACTTTAATGGGCTTTTTTTCTCGAACTGACTGACTACGCTACTGACCTAGCAAGGTCTTCACAGCTTCACCGGACTACTAACTTTAATGGCTTATATACACATGTATGTGTATGTATGTATCTCACGATATCCTTCCGATGACAGGATTGTTTTTAATTTACTCGATATTTATCATTATATCTTGGTCAGTTTAATTTATAGCCCGTGTGTTATTTAATGTATAAACTATATTACTGTAAAGTTTCAATAAAATACGTTCAGTAAATTTTTCGTGAAAGCGTAACAGTCATTATTCCATTTCACAAACTCTCTTGTTTATATGATTTTTCGTGACCATTTTTGCTAGTATGAAATAAATTATGCTATTTTGAATAATGATAATGTCATCAATATTATTAGTATTATACGAAATGTATCCAAACATAAAACATAAACTTCTTTTATATTAATGTAGGTATAATGCATATTCACTTTTTTACAGATTCTTGAACATTTGTAGGGGTACAAAATATTACAAAATGGTTGTTACTAATTATCTAACTTAAACGTTATTCTCCCATTTTTTACAATACCATCTATTCGTTTTTAAGATTACTTTACAAGATTATTAAATCATTTTCTAAAAAGTATATATAAATACAAACACGTTCGTTTTTTATAAACGGTTTTCCAAAACTATATCTTGAAAATAATGTTCCAAAACGCGGAACGCATAAAAAATAAATTTCACACATTCTAAAATAAACTATATCATGATATAAGTTTTGAACAGTGATATTTGTCGAAAAATTAAATGGTGCGTCTGCGCCTCATGCTTAATTATTCTTTGACGCGTATGTTTACATTAAGTGACATGTCGGGTTTTATTGAGATGAATCTGCGGCGCAGGATGTTACTGCTGTACCAGATTTATATATACATACATATAGTGTATAACACGACTGCAGTTATAACCTATATATGTATGATGGAAATATAATTCATTAATAATAAATTAAGTGAAAACTACTGAAAACTACGGAGGTCCGTTACGGCAATATCGCGTCATGGATTTGTATCATTCGGTTTTTAAATATTTATGATTTTGTTAATAAATGGCTTATAAATAAATTAATAAAAAAAAAATATCAAATTGAACAATAATCAAACAGTTAAAAGTTTTACTTCAATCGCGTGCGACTGTTACACGAACTTATTTTGTTATAAGCACTACGCTTTCAGTGAAGTGTACTTTCCTACCATTAAGTACATAGAATATATTCTTTAGAAAATAAACGACGCGGACGAAACCGCGGCTATCAAATAGTTACAAACAATCCGCACGTGTCATTTGCGTTATTTTATAAAAAAAAAAAAAACAAGTTTTATTTTATTATTGTAGCACGAGAATGTGACTGCACTATGCCTGATGGGAAGCATAGTACAATCCAAAAACACCAGCAACCACCGAGAGACAAACAAAAGTTTCAACACTAGAATATTTTTCGAAACGCTGGTAAATTTACTAATTTTAAATCGGTAACACTATCCGCTGACCATGAAGGAAAACATCGTGAGGAAATATGGCCCTAAATAGTTTTGTTAATCAATAACAAGAGTAACTCACATTTAACAAGATTAATAAATTAAAAGCAAAAAGACGGTACGGACCATGAATCTGGCAAGAAAAAACATGAATCTGAATAAATGTTCTTGCAGAACGTACGTGGGAAAATAAAG
The DNA here is from genome assembly GCA_014332785.1 of Antheraea mylitta. NCBI lineage: Eukaryota > Metazoa > Arthropoda > Insecta > Lepidoptera > Saturniidae > Antheraea > Antheraea mylitta. The sequence goes on along the minus strand of JACEII010000007.1, from coordinate 2,348,144 downwards.
AACTGGAGAATTCTCAGAGTTTAAATTAGCTAATACTTCACGAGCTGACGTGGTGCTAATGTCCTTACCTGTTTGAGAAGAAACCTATGGCCAGTAGTAAACACGGAAGGATTAGAACAATCGATACGAGAAAGAAACAATAATACGAAGTGACATACCGTAATGATAAATTCTCCTTATCTAAATTACATAATTATAACAGCGTTAAAAAACAATCCCGTCGCGTTACCAACACATCGTTGCTCCCATTGTTCTGGTAATATCGTTATGCTACACCTAAATCGTCTATAAACACGGTGCTATGGTTCAAAACACTCATAAAACGCGCACCGCAATAAAATTGTCCGGCCATGTAGGTCGACGACATGATAATAGAGTGGGACGTAGGTACTATCACGGCAAACTATGCGATTACATCATAATTCGTTCAAAGAGTAGGTACGTAAGCGCAGTTATGCCAAAATGTGCTCTGATTAGTGCCTATCCGCATAGAGCATCTCCGATCTGCGCATCATTAATTACATTTCAGAACCACTATATGGTTGAATAAAATAGATTTAAACCGCACCGTGAAACTAAAACTCAGTTTGAAGACAAATTATGATGTAGTCAAGTACATAACAATTATATTATTTAGTAAAAATATCAGTGATTTTTTAAGTCAGCGCCTGTAACGATAAGGATTCGAACTAAAACCTTATTTCTATATATGGAGGGTTAGAGATAAGGAGAACTATCTCATATGGGCTACATATTGAAAAAGTGATATATGTATATATATATATGCCTGGCAGATGTGAAACATTGAAATTGTTTTATATAAGTAATATGTCTAAAATAACAGATTACGACAGCAGTCAGACATGGCATAGTGAAAAGATAAAGCACTACAAATTTGTTCCATAAAATAAAAAAATATTCGAATCTTATCTTTATATCGATAGGGTTGCAAACAGTTTCGAGTATTTTGTTAATAGTGTACAGTTCGTGTCTTGCGTCGCCACGTGGCGCAAAGCCAACAATCAGGCTTACCCGCGCCTGTAGATGTTCACATCAAAAAATATATATGCCTTAACAGAAAATGAATAATAGAATTACTTGGAAATATATAAATTGATATCAAAGACGTAAGAAGACCGTAATCAGTAACTAGACGTATATTTGCAGTTCGTGACTTAATGCTGAAATCGGTCACGTACAAAATCTCGTATGGATATTTGTAAAACATTAAGTTCAAAGTATAATATTTAATAGGTATAAAATGAATCAGACGCGTACGTGTTGCTTGAAATGTATTAGACCGGCGGAATATCAACCCGATGTCCGCAAATTCGAGCGGTGACGTATACCAAAGAAATATTCTAAATTCACCTCAATATTATAAATAGATTAAATAAATTCATTCTTTCACCTAAATTCACTCAAAAATAAATTCAACTTAAGAGGCGATTTCTATAACATAACCCGTTAAATTATTAAGAGTGTCCAGTCAATAGTGTAAACCGAAAGGTCAATAGTACAGCATCTTCAAATGTAAAATTATATTAGTATTAGACAGAATGACAGTCTTTTTCATTTACGAAGTTTTAAAAAGAACTTATTGGACTTACGCCCTGTACTGACGAAAACCATAATTTTGTCATTTAAACTCCATAAAACGAACGTAAACCTTACGATTCACTGCTCAGCAGACATATTGGTTCGAAATTTGATAACATGGAGCGCCATTGTGAGATCTCTGTCTTAAAAAACTACCGAGCATTATGGAATTTATTTAAAATTGGGTTCCATTATATCGATAATCCTATCACTTAAAACAACTTAGAATATTACACATTACCTTATGGAAGTTAATTTATTATGATGCATCGAATTGCGATTACAACTGCTTCAAACAGGTAACAATATATTACTCTCAGGGATTATAGCGAATGCCGAATAGTGATCCAAATAAAAATCAGAGATATGTCGAGTCTTTGGAAAATATAATAATCTATGCACGTAAGTCGTTCAACAACTGCATGTGCGTACAGGTGTAACGAACATACGTACAGAGGAATTTACTTTTTTCGGTTAAACTACTGGAATTTAGATTCCTGTTGCAACGACTTAAGAATTCTAAGAAGCGGCAGTTATTTATTTACAACGCCATAAAAATATCATAATATGTACTTACATATACGACGAATTCTGATACAAATAGAACGGATGTCTGACTAACCTGAAACAAATAATGTGTAAAATTAAAACATTTTTTTTATATCAAAGGAGGCAAACGAACTGGTTGGTCACGTGATGTTAAGTGATCACCACCGTCCGTAGACACTAGCGACATCAGGGACGTCGCAAGTGCGTTGCCAGCCTGTATATGGGAGAAGGGGGAGAGGAAGGAAAGGGAACGAAGGAAAGAGGAAGGGACGTGGGCCTCCGGCTCTCTCACTGACCGAACGAAACTCAACAATACAAGCACTGTTATTTTACGTCGGTTATCTGTGAGAGGGGTGGTGGTACTACCCCGGAGGAGCCGACCTATTCATGATGAAACCAAAAATAGCTTCAGCGGGGCTCTACCACCTACAACTACTACCTTCGCCAGTATATTAACATTGATTGCTAGGACTGCATAATGTAACGTTTATTATACTATAATTTTAGAAACTGCATCGAAAGATTACGCATCTCACAAACTGATGCGAAATACATATCGAAAAATTCACAAAAGTTTTTTTTTTTTTTTTTTCGAAATGACTACGCTATTGACCCAGCAAGGTCTTAACAGCTTCACCGGACTACTAAGGCGAGCGCTTAAGGTACTCAGTCGGTTATATTTTGGCAACCAGTTCAAGGGTGCACGGCACACCTCGGTTTGGCTGTTGCTTGTTGCATGCAAAATCGCGACCTATCTTAGCTAACCTAGCTAAATATTCATATATGTATGGGTTGTTGAAACGTACATGTGTACCAAGCATATACGCCTTAACTACCGTATATTTATTATCTCAAAATTGAGAGTTTTTCAGTTCGATAAGGGAAAAAGTAAACCCTTCCAATTTCATGTGTAAGCGTGTAGGCGTGCACGTGTGTGGGGGTGATCGTGTAGTGTTGTAACTGTGATGTATATTTGTGTGTCACCGTATCGCGCAAGCAACGCACTCAAGGGCTCCCTACCGAGGGATCGAACCTAGGCTTGAGCCGTTGCCGTGGGAGGCCTAATCGGGTTTCACAAATGTTGTTGATGTTGTTTATAACTGCGATCAGTTATACGAATTATTTTATTATGATTTGATGAATCACTTGCAGCTGCATTGAAATTACACACATCATTTTTGACATATCAGCACCATAAGATGTATGTATTATGCATATACACGTTCCTCTTGAATCACTCTATCTATTACTGAAAACTGTATTAAAATACGTTGAATAGTTTAAAAGATGTAAGGGATCAGAGAGCGGAAGCTTCTTTTCTTTTTATCCCATGTAATGTTGTATAAAATTGAGACAACTAAGGATAAATCACTATAAAGTTTAAATTCTTATATTAATAACTAGGCTCTGCCCGCGACTTCGTTCACGTGGAATAGATACACCAACACGCAGCAGTTCTCAAAAGGAAAAATCATCCCATTTTGAAACATTTTTCATCTGTGCTTCGCTCCTATTGATCTTAGCGTTATGATGAGCCTATTCCTAGCCATTCTCGATGAATGAGCTATATAACACTGAAAGAATTATTCAAATCGGACCAGTAGTTTCTGAGATTATCCCCTACAACGCCACAAACTTTACCTCTTTATAATTTTAGTATAGAAGTATAGATTTAAAATTGTTTCGTATTAAGTTCTTGATTGTAACATGCTCAAGCCTGAACTTAAGTTTATGTATATTCAGAGCGACAAAAAAGATTACACGAGGACTGCGCTAACTGATGCGAGATACAGGTCTAATAACTTTCAATACATTGTCGTACGTATAATAAACGAAATGGCGAAATTCTGACCGATATGCGTCGTACAATTTCCGCCCGGATGTATTAGATTTACGACAAATTTAGTGGAAGAAATGTTAATTTCCTATGAGAAATACACACGTATTAACCGGCTTGAGGATATTTTTAACTATATTAATACCGTATTAACTTATACTAACACTTGCACGCGGCTTCCCTCGCCCTAATATACAAACGTAACGCAGTTTCTATAGCCGCATTGAGCGATTTTTTGGTAGGGTAAAAATTTGTTGATTGGCGTCACCGATGACCATGACATGCTCGTGACAGATTAAATTCAAACAATTCAGAATATCATTGATTTAAAAATTGAAGGTTCGTGCAACCTAGTGGCTACAATTATAGCGAGATAACATAATAAAAAGTCAAGACAGTAATAAGGACTGCCGACAGAAGTGAAATTTCAAAACAATGGAATAACTGTGTTCCGATTTCAATTTTGAAATCAAAGATATTCTGAATTGTTTGAATTTCATAATTGCCTCTGCCCGCGACTTCGTTCGCGTGGAATAGTTACATTGAGCTAACGATGACTCGCAGCGGAAACTCAAGAGGAAAAAGCACCCCGATTTTGAAAAATTCCTCACTTTTGCTCAGCTCCTATTGGTCTCAGCATTTTAATCTATAAGCTTCCTCGATAAATTAGCTATATAACACTAAAGGCATTTTTCAAATCAGACCAGTATTCCCTGAGATTACCCCTTACAACGTCACAAACTCACAAACTTTACTTCTTTATAATATTAGTATAGATATAGATAACGTTAACGTAATTTATACTGTGATTTAACCCGATTTTTAGATATTTTTTACACAAAAAACAAAACTAACCTGAACTCAAATAAATCCTATCCAACAAAAAAAATATCATGAAAGTAAAGCCACGGTCTTCACTTAGTGAATTAATAAACAACGTAAACCAAATATGTATTTTTTAATCCATAAAATTAATTACCGTGAACTGTTCAAGAGCTATAGTAAATTAAGTGTTGCCAGCTGCATCGCGATAACGGCAAATCTAGGATTTCTCGATTCCGTGACTTTTAAATCTAACAAATAATATAAACAAGAAAGTTTGTGAGTATTGATAAATATTAGGTATTTTTGTACGTTAAACTATGCAATAGATATTAAGTAATATTAATTATATATCAGAATAATATACCGCTAGTTTAATAAAAAAAACTGATAATTTACGTTTTTTTCACCAGAAACTAGATTAACTATGCGAGAAGTATACCTCCAACTCAACAGCCACTTCAGTACGCTCAAAACTACGAAAAAAACTTTTGTTCCCTTTCTGATCTAAACGTGTGAAAAACTAGTTTCAGATTTCACTTAGTTAGTTACACCTCTGACAAATAAGTAAGTAAGGGGGTGTAAGGGGTGTCGCGTAACATCTTAAGACTTGAGACACCCAAGCCAACCTCTCTTGCACGTGGTGCACCCTGCTTATCAACGAACAAGGCAATGGCGCTAGCGGGGTGGTAGGGTTATATAGCCCGACTGGGTCGCAACCACCATGTACATGGCGAAAAAGCCCGTCATAGTGACTCGCTTTTGCGCGTCGCGTTTCGGCATTAGCCTGTGCATATCCAGTACCGGGTGATTTTCGTCATTATGGCCGGCATGACAGTGGCGACCGACGATGGATGATCTGTCTCGCGGCGGTTGATTGTACTATGCTTACCATCAGGCATAGTGCCGTCACTTTGTCGTCCTTCAATAAAAAAAAAATCAAACGTTTTTCATTACAGTGATATTTAAAAGCACTTGAAAAAAGACCGCATTAGAACTCCACGTTAAAATATAGGTCATACGGTTTGCGATTTTCTCTAAACTGGCAACCCTATAACACACCTCACGATGCCCCATTTACACACATCCCTAACGCCCCCCGGCCCTCGAACTCACCTACGACCTCAATGTGTAATGTGTAATGAAATGAACCTTCCATCGGAATTGAATTTAAAACTTCATTTACTCTGACGTCATTGATCTGTACTGAGTGCCACTCTTCGTTTACATAACGTTTGCGCTAGAAGATTCCACCCACTCTTTAACTAGACTATAGGCCAGGGGTGACCATTAAAAAAACCCCTCTGCCGCTCAGCGTGAATGTGGACCACGAAGCGGTTTTACGATAAGCATACGCCTCAACCCTGACCACGCGGTTGGGTCACTCGTGGATGTTAAACCGGGGACCCTCCTCCCAGGAAGTAATTCTTCTTGTGGAGCGGCGGCAAAAACCTTCGAACACCCCCGCGTTCGTCACCTGAAGTCATGTTACGGAGGCGTGGGTTGAGACAGGATTCCATCTCTCCTTTGACAGCCTGTTGTCCTGTGGCGCCCCCATAGGAGCTTCAGGAACCATATCCCTCAATCTTACGGCCTCCTCTTTACGCCGAAACACGTCCTCGCAAAAACTAAGGACAGTGTGTTATAATCTCTCACTGTCGATAATGTTTTGTACAGATCAGGGGTGACGAAGCTTCTTCATAGTCAGAACCATTTTTCAAAATTTGAAAATTTTGTCGAGACTCAATTAAATGCGTATTTAAAAGATTTTTTTTAGTATATTTTCCCTATCCTATCCTATATAATTTAGAGGAATTTTCCGACACAAAATACATATAGGAGTTGTTGAGGCACGCATGCTTGATACACATGCATGTTTCAATAACTCATATACGTATATCTAGATGGCTTAGCTTAACTCAGATAGGTCGCTATTTTTGCACAAACCCGGCGACCGAGGGGTGCCGTGCACCCTTGAGTTAGTTGCCCAAACATCCTAAATCGGCTGAGTGCTTTTAGCGCTCGCCTCAGTAGTTCGGTCAAGCTGTAAAGACCTTTCCAGGTCAACAGCGTATTCATTTCGAAAAAAAAAATTGTATTAAAGAATTATACAATTGTGAAACTATGTACAATTATAGAAATGCTCTTTAAAAACATGTAGTGTGTATATTAGATATATAAATACTATACCGACAAAAATTTTAAAAATTGCATTTTTGTTATCAGAAGCGTGTATACTTTCATACCCAATCGGTCATTTTTTTAAATTTTGATATTACATACAGACACTTCATTTTTATTATATGTATAGAATAGATATAGATAAAGAAATTATATTTATTGAAAACATATAAATAAAAGTTGGCCGATTACGTTACTGTTCATGTTCGTCCACATACTTTTTGGTGAGTCATATAATTCTTAAGTACGGAAATGAAATTTGTTACAACGTTGCACCTTACTTTCATATTTGTTGTTAGTAATTTAAAATACATTTTATTACATACGGAACGATAATATATTTTTTAAATTTTAGCACAAAGATGAAAAAGGAATTAGAGTACATTTATCGAGAGTCACAAACGATTCAAAGAGCCGCATGTGGTTCGCGAGCCGCAGGCTGGCCACCCCTGCTATACCTATTACAGTGAAACACCTTGTGACTCAGTGGGGTTGAACGGATTCATTACCTTTCTAAAAGAACCAACTCCGAGTTTTAATCGTTCACGCAGAATCTTTGACCAGAAAAGTCACGATAGTCTAGTGCAGTGGTACTCAACCATTTTTAAAATGGGCCACAAATTCCTTAGCTAGGTTAACTAAGATAAGTCGCAATTTTGCATGCAACAGGCAACAGCCAAGCCGAGGTGTGTCGTGCACTCTTGAGCTGGTTGCTAAAATAAAATCGGCTGAGTGCCTTAAGCGCTCGCCTTAGTAGTCCGGTGAAGCTGTTAAGACCTAGCTGGGTCAATAACGTAGTCATTACAAAAAAATAAAAAAAAGACACAAATTTGTTTCACTCATGGTGTCGCGGGCCGCAAACTACAAATATTTAGGTATTAAAAACAAAAACGTAATTTCAAATTAACAACAATGGATGTCCAATAAAAGAAGCTTTTTTTAACCCTTATATAATAAGAAACGCTTCATCAGGTTATCTGGGATCTATTTAATTTACTTAGCTTGCCCATAGTTTTTGTGATGGGCCCGAAACTTAAAACATTTGAAAATAAAGTACAATCGGGTAGGCCAACTACAAAGACCTCGCGGGCCGCAGGTTGAGTATGGCTGATCTAGTGGGTAGACCTGAACCTGAGAAATGTTCTTATGGTATATGGTGAAAATTGGGAGAGCTTTTATATTCTGATCAGTAGTATTTCTGTGTGACGAGTGAGACGGGTACACACTGTGTCGGGTAGAGTGTTGAAAACACCGGTTGTCGTCCGATCACCAAAGTTAACCAACGCGAGTGCAATAAATACTTGGATGACCGTCTGAGAACACTGCGTTAGGTGTTTTTTTATTATTAAGCTCTCCTCCCCCCTCCCCCACATTATCCGAGACTTTATTTACAGAATGTCCTCTTCTTTCACCTTTATGTTTTTTTTTCTGCAAACTTTGTTAATTCCGTTTTTTATCTAGTTCTTTGTTTTGCTTTTCGCACCACATGTTCCATAAAGAACAGGAGCGGTTTCCTGATATTTGTATCCGCCATTACTTTGTGTAATACCCCTTCTGAGAGTTTGAAGCCCAGCTGGATTTGGAGGTCTCACCAAACCAACCAAGTGCCCCAAACGCGGGACAGTGGCATTTTGTTGTATTTTTTTTAATTAAAATGTTTCTGTAATACAAATGTTTCAATTCTATCGTGTCTTTACGACACACCCTGGTTTTTGGCCATGCACTGGTGTTCACATTGCTTTGTTACAATTCGAAGGTTATTGTTGACAGACTTTGGGCTATGAATCGTTCCAAGTCACTCTTTAAGAGTAGTTCACTTATGAACAAGCCTCAGGACTGCGACCACGTTGAAGGTTTAATTTAAACATAGACAGACGTCTGTGATGTCATTTGACACCTCCCGAGAGACGATATGCGAAATTTCCATTTACTTATTGACCTCAGTAAGGCTTCTACCATCGACTTCATATGTACACAGACGGTTAATAAGTTTTATTGTAGTGCAGTACAATTAAAGCATGCTTTCTTTTGTTTCTCTCGCCTTGATATCCTGAATAGAAAAACTCTCGATATTCCATCGCACTCTTGTATAGCTTTCAATAAAGGACGATGGATTACTCTACAAGCTGACCTCATTATTCGAACGATTTGACAGAGTTAGAGGCGGACATATTTCAGATCTCATTCTTTCGGACTCCCATTGATTAGGCAATCGTGGCTCATTGTATCACAAGTATCTACACTAAATGTAACATGTAAATAAAACGAAAGTTTCATGAAATGGCTTAACCAATTTTAACGGGAATATACCTTGGCAGACAGAGAATTTTCAAGAAATTATTTAGAATATATATAATTATAATTTGTTGTTGTGGTTAAGCAATGACAATATGTAACAATCCATAAAAGTTGATTAGTACTTCATAATTAAAACATACCTATCAAAGAAGAAGGCTGTCTACAATAATTAATTCAGCTACAACATACACAGTTTTCGCCAACCTTTTAACAACTCTTAATATAGTCACACCGAACACAAATTTAGGTATAAATACGTAGTACGTATATCTATAACATCGAGACAACTTAGAGATAAATAAATGCCCAGTTTTAGATACCTATAACGATATATTAACATTGTTTCATATTAAACCTTTGATTATATTACACGCAAGCTGGAACTTACGGTATTATTTAGAACGGCCAAAAAGATTGACGACTGACTGACGATTGACTGCAGTTCGCATTAAAATACAAAATCGTTTCCAGGAGAAAGAAAGCCGCAAACATAAGCTTGTTTAATTAACAACTCATTGAATAGGCGTCTATCGAGGTAAATAGCCGGTGGGAGTACTGTTTTTCTACATCATTAATCTCATAACATACGGCCGAGTTTAAAATTTCATACCAGGTGTGTTTATTCGCGAACGTCGTTCATTATTCATATGCAGGGTCACTTTCAAGTCTTCACCATATGCGTATTGTCAGAACATATGCAATATTCGTTTGATACAACTACCCATACCAAAGTTTATAGTCAATGAAGTTGGCTAGAGTCAGATCCTGAAACGGACACTTAAATTTAATTTATATGTATATACTGTAATAACAAACAACACATCGTGGAAATTAATAAGCGTAACACGTGAACGAAAGCGGAACATAATACAATAGGATAGATAGTTTTTATTAATATGTAAATTTCCGCACTAGGAAATAAATCCCGTGTCTCGGATAATCGACCAAAACCGATTTGAAGAATTAACATCGTAGTTAAAGTGCAGTGAGATATTTTGAAAAAAAAAATCTAATTTAAAAATAATAGTGTTACTATAATAAAATTAAAAGGCAATTAACCTTTTACATTATATACTATTATCTGTATACATAGATGTATAAGCCCGTCCGCGTGGAATATTGCCTTTGGGCTTAATCTACACGCAGCGAAAGCTGTCGAAAGGGAAAACCTCCGATTTTGATTCAGCCTTCATTGATGCTCCGCTCCTATTGGTCTTAGCGTAATGAATAACGTAATAGCCTATTGCATTCTCCGATAAACGAGCTATATAACACTGAAAGAATTTTTCAAATCGGACTAATAGTGCCTGAGATAAGCACGCTCAATCAAACAAATAAACACCCTCCAGCTTTATAATATTAGTAATTTAGTATAGATTTAATCATATTTCAACCTGATCAAATTCATAATCCTCTGTCAACCTGTGAACGACGTGAGCGCAATGATAAGAATGAAAAACATACAGCTCATCATAATTCGGCCTGTTAATATCAATACACGGTGTCCGGACGGATGAGTCCATTAACTCGTATCCATAATCTGGCCGGTCGCGTCGCGCTACGTCGACCCTAACTGTAAATATGTGGTGCGATACATAAGCGATAGCGAGTTATAGTTAGAGGCAATTTTTTTATTGCGAAAGGCAGTAGTCCGGTGAAGCTGTTAAGACCTTGCTGGGTCAATAGCGTAGTCACTGCGAAAAAAAAGATTGCGAAAGGGTCACGAATGAAAAGGATTTTCAAAACTCTATACATGCCTCTATTTTGGTAGGAGAGGGGGGGGGGGGGGGGATAAAACTCAATCTTACGTTATATTAATTTTAAGTGGAATTTTAATATTAGAAATATGGTTGCATTTCGGATGTTGAATAACAAGTTGTTCATTCCATGCTTCACGCTCACTAAGACCCGTAACAGTTTTTTAGGTAATAGTTTTAGGTTTTATAACAAAGTCCCCAAGCATATTACCGATTTGCCAGATTTACTATCTAGTGAGAGTGAAGCATGGAATGAACAACTTGTTATTCAACATCCGAAATGCAACCATATTTCTAATATTACAATTCCACTTCAAATTAATATTACGTAAGATTGAGTTTTATCCCCCGCCCCCTCCCCTTCCTACCAAAATAGAAGCATGTATAGAGTTTTGAAAATCCTTTTCATTCGTGACCCTTTCGCAATAAAAAAACGGCTTCTATTTACGTTTGAAATTATACGTATAATAAACGTTAAAAAAAAAATGGGTTTTTGCCGGTTCTTCTCAATGACTGGGTCGTTTTCCCCCACCGGTGGTTAGTTCATAAGCACCTCGCCTTCACCGGGCCTAAATTGAATAGAGTATTTTTGATTTTGATTCTAAATTGTGTTTACACCTTATAAGATTACTTAAAAACCTATTTTTAATTGTAAGAATGATAACATTCCAATGACTAGATAGTTGTCTAATAATATTATGATAATCATTAACAATAATTGTTAGTAAAAAAGAACCTATAGTATAAAAATCTTTGGTTTATGTTAAACTATGAGTTTTAATGTAATTGATAATTTTCTAACAACATTATATTATCCTGAAAAACGAGATAGAATCTTACGTAACAAGAGGGAAAGGCGTTCGAGAAATCTTATGTCCCTTACATGGAGTTAGTGGAGTCAAAAATCGACAAAATAATCCTTACGTGAATGTTCCCAGATAGATTGCTTAGAAATAAATAATGTTATATTTTTGTAATTTATGTATGTTTATGTCTTTAACAAAAATCACACAGCCCTCGGAGTACGCAATATGGTTAAAACGCAGTACAAAATATTTTCTTCACGTTTATTAAAAAGAGATTTAAATATAAACGTTCTACTCGTCCACATGCAACTTCATAATTGTAATTTCTAAATACAGTAAAATAAAGTTCTTCGTAAGTGTTACATGATAATTACTATCTTTTTTTAATTACAATCGATTACTTATCACCGTTGTATCGTTACCATGTATACAATAAAATCGTTTTTATACAAGTCTACGGTTGACGTTCAGATCTAGTTAAAACTGTATCGACACGCCAACTTTTTGGGCGTCATGCACGGGAACGTCAACAAATAAAACAAAAAAAAAGAGATAACGTGTCAAGCAGTGTGGTTGTTGTTTCTTATCGAAAAAATCTGGATTGATCATATCAATCATCAAAACATTCATATACCAATCAGCAAAATATCGGAACAATGATCAAATCAATCATCAGCATCGTAAATATCATCAGAATCTAACATAAAGACACATCCGTGGAAGCTCAGCGGCCAGCTGCAACACAAACAATATCACGAGGTCCGTGCATTATATCTTTACTATTGTTAGCTGGATCTAAACGAAAACATTTGAGTTCTCGAAGACCTTCCGGGGTCCCCCAGGGTAGCAGGAAGCCACCAAAAGGCATTTCGGCGGTGCGCATGCTACAACCATAATTATAATTAATCGCCATTTAATCGCAAAATTTAAAGACGGGTGCATAAATGACGAAAGACATCGAAAAAAGCGCGAATACAACAGACAAACAGCAGGGATTAAAAAAATCATACAAATACTCAATTATATAAACTTATTCATAAATAAAAAAGTTAAATTATTTTTGACGTCGGTTTGTATTTAATAATTTACTTTGTTAATTTATTCAAAATAAGAAAAAATATCAAAACACAAAGATATTATAACTATAAAAGTGTAGGTACGTTACCTACATGATATTTTGACAAAATAAATGACATGATAACGCACAATAATATTGTAACACCACACAATGTTAGATAAAATGTGGAAGTAAGATGGCATATTCTTAATATCAGTGGTGAAAAGTAAATAGTTATATGTTGCTTAGATACGGGTGGGTTGATGTCGCAGCAGTCAAAAATAAGCTAGCTAGACAAGTTTTAACAAAGCGCTTTTTTTTTTCGAACTGACTACGCTATTGACCTCGCAAGGCCTTTATAACTCCACTGGACTACATCAAAACGTTTATGACGTATCTTGTTAGTCGTCATAGTCAAAACATATAATAAATCCGCTAACGCTTCTAACTCGGTGCGTAACTAATTACCTCGCTTCGTGTGTCGAACAGTGGCGACGAGAGAAATCGGTCAAGCGTATTTCGAGTAAATTTACTTACATTACAGTTTAAACAAACTATTCACCCGGATTTTCATGAGAAATTATGTTTTTTGATAAATAACTTCGCTAATAATAAATCATGTGATGAAATTATTCTAAACGTTGATGTTGACGTATTTCGTGCTAATATATGTATACTTACTAACCCCTCGTTTCGTTTTACACTTTACTAACAGCCGCCCGTGATTTCGTCCGCGTTAAATTACAATATAAGCTTAATAAGATACAGTATCGCTTTATCTAATTGTGTGTCTAGCCAATAACCTTCAATACCCGTTGGATAGTTAGCTATAACAATACATGGAGATTATAAACAATTTAATGTAACTATATCACCGTTATTTATTATCACTGTTAGTTATAACACAGGTTATCACAACCAGTTACCTGTTACATCTGGAAATAAATAATTATTAATAAACAAAGAACCACGACAGGATACGGCGACGACAAATAGACTGCTAGCGAAATCATTTCTCATATTCACAAAAATATTTCAGAATTACAAAAACTGCAAATAAAATAAACCCTAATAGTGTTGTTAACTAAAGCTTTAAACATATTCTATCTTGTATATAATTATACGTCTTCATGTGATTTCACCTTCCAGCTTTGTTATTATATTGAAATGTATGGCACGAAATGTAACACGTGTTATATAAAACATTAATGAAACGTGAAACATTTTAAGTAGACTCGCGTGATTATACTATCGGTGTATATAGCAGCAATTACGGATGCATGTAACGAGTGACACGTGATAAATCACTTATTATATAACCAGTTATAGGTGAAATGTTTTAAACCCATCAATCATTTCGAACATAATCGACCTAGACTTTCTAATATAGAATAATCTGGACACGGAACTCCATCATTTCTCATGGTTACAACAATACACGACCCCATTCAGGTATTGCGGTCTGCAAGCGTAACATTACGAAGAAAGCCTTCAGAAAGGTCAGGCGGAATGAGTTAAAGATAATTCGTCACGACCGTTGAATTATTATTCGCGATAGTGTCAGCAGAAACGGTCACTTTCCACCTTACAGTAATCGACAATTCGAGAAATTTCAGGAATATTGTCGTACAGGTCGTCACATATTTCCGACTCAGTAAAACCAATATTATTTAGGTAATAGTGTTAGGATTTACAACAAAGTCCCAAAGGATATTACCGATTTACCGGAGTTATAGCGCCATGTCCAGCTGGTTTTGGTGTCAAAAGGCATTTTTTTTTATATCAAAGGAGGCAAACAAACTGGTGGGTCACGTGATGTTAAGTGATCACCACCGTCCATAGACACTAGCGACATCAGGGACGTCGCAAGTGCGTTGCCAGCCTGTATATGGGAGAAGCGCTCCCGCTTCTCCGGGACGGAAAGGGAAAGAAGGAAAGAAGAAGGGACGTGGGCCTCCGGCTCTCTCACTGACCGAACGAAACACAACAATGCAAGCACTGTTATTTCACGTCAGTTATCTGTGAGAGGGGTGGTACTACCCCGGAGGAGCCGACCCATTCATGCTGAAACCAAAAATAGCTTCAGCGGGGCTCTACCACCTACGAATATTATAGAATGGATCAATCTGTGAACGATAGTGATGTCTGGAATTGACTTCCCTCTATGCATCCACTAAAAATGATTGTAAAGTTAAAGTATTTTAGGAATATGTCGTTAAAATGATAAAGCCGATCGAGTTTCATGCCGGTTCCTCTGGATAACTGAGTTGTTTGCACAAACCGGTGGTAATTTTGAAATTCATAAGCGCTTTCTTGGGACCTAAATTGAATAAAGTATTGTCAATTTTGATTGTTCTCTTTAATTGTAATCTTTTTTTTTATGTTATAGGAGGCAATCGAACAGACGAGTCATCTGATGTTAAGTGATCACCATGGTCCAGAGACACTTGTAATACCAGGGGAGTCGCAAGTGCGTTGCCAGCCTGTGTTTAGGGGAAGGGGTAAGAGGGAGGGACGGAGAGAGGCGAGGGGAGGGGAGGTGGACCTCCGGTGCTCTCACTGATAATGTGAGCACTATTACTTCACGTCGGTTTTCTGTGAGAGGATAGTACTACCCCGGACGAGCCGACCCATTCATGCTGTGGCTCTACCACCTACAAAAACATTGATATATCTATACATATATATAATAACCAACTTAATGTAGTCCGGTGAAGAGTGTGTGTGGTGAAGTGTTAAGATATTGCTAGGTCAATGGCGTAATCAGTTCGAAAAAAAAACCATGTTAATCTAACGTGTGAAGTGTTTTTTAGATTTTTGTAAATTGCTGTAGGTGTCTTGGAATAAGTAATAAAATATATGTCAATCATTTAAAAAAATACATATCTGCCTAGTTGAAAATCAAAAAGCTTATCCTGGAGTAACAGTCTTGATTTCATTACAAATGGTTCAGTCTATCAAAAGTTCTTGTAACTCTAATGACGACGCGACTTAAGTACGAGGGAAAATAGATAAGTAAATGGACTTAATACACTCAGATGATTTTATTTCTCACTGTTTTTTTTATATTAAGTCCCACGCGGACGGCTTCGCGGGCACATCGAGTCTATACTAATATTATAAAGAGGTAAAGTTTGTAACGTTGTGGCGTTGTAGGGGATGATCCCAGAAACTACTGATCCCATTTGAAAAAATATTTCAATGTTATATAGCTCAGCTCATTTATCGAGGATGGTTATAGGCTATATCATCACACTAAGCATGATAGGAACGGAGCATCAATGAAGAATATTTAAAAATCGTTTTTTTTTCTCTTGAGAGGTTTCGCTGTCTGCTAGTTAGTATTAGCCTAAAGTAAGTATTCCACGCGAACGAAGTCGCGGGCAGAGTCTAGTAGTAAATAATTTTGTAAAAACGCTTGCAAAGTCGCAGTCATTTACATGTATAAAAAAAACACAATAGTCGGTAATTTGTCGCGCAGTTTGTTGATAAGTATACTTTTACCGGCGACAATCGAAAACTGGTCCATTTAAGCCGGAAAAGCTTTCAAAGGTCAACGATATGATAAAAAAAACACTTGAAGGACGCAAAAAACGTCAGTCGCGTTGTCAGAATGAGAAATTACTCGTTGTAGCTCGACATTAGAACTGAGATAGCGATCGCACGCGACTCTGACCATATAGAACTATAACACTGCCGTCCAAAATAACAGGGGATTAGAGTTTTTGGCGGGATTTCAGTCTGTCATGTAGTAGATTTTATATTTTATTCATAATCTTGTGTTACTTGACTCTATATTGTGTAAAGTTACTGGTTTTATGTAATATGGTTAGTTTATTGTGCATATGTAAAGTGAATGAAAAATAATACCACGGAGCATGAAATTCTGAGATGCCACAAGAACTCCCTGGAAGGTTGTAACAAGGGATCCACCACCTTGTTAGAATATGGACTCACACGACGCTTAATAATTAAGTGATCGCACGACGCTTGTAATATTATTGACTACGCGACAATGGCAGTAATTAAATCGGAAAGATTGGTTGCCAAAAATAAAGTAAAAAAAAAACATGCGATTAATATTAATTTTATGTACATATGTACTAGCTGAATCTCAGCTGTGGCTGTTACTACATGTTATCTATACACATAATAAAATTGTAAATCTAACATGTCTGTACTTTTTGATTCTCATGAAAAAAATTGTTGCAGGCGTCTAGGAAATAAAATACATTACAATCATTTTTTGGAAATGTGTATCTGTTTAAAATACTAGGTTTTCAATAAAACCTCACCAAAAAACTCATAAAGCATATTTTTGAGAAAACCTTAGTCTTTGTTTCATTAAAATCGGCCCACTGTATCAAAGTTTATTGTAATTTTAATCACGACGCGGCGTAAGTATGACGAAAAGTATATAATAAGCTTCCATGCGGACGAAGTCGCGGGCACAGGTAGTAATAAATAAAACACGAACACCGCAAAATAAACTAGAGTTGGAAAAGAAATTCAAAATTAAAATGTGGCGCCATCTATGAGACATCTATAACAGTCGGTTCTAAAGATGTGTGTCAAGGAACTAATTTAAAGCGCCATCTGTTTGAGACTGATGCAACTTACAATTAATAACAATAATCAACATTGACAATCGTTTGT
This sequence comes from Antheraea mylitta, assembly GCA_014332785.1. Classification (NCBI taxonomy): domain Eukaryota; kingdom Metazoa; phylum Arthropoda; class Insecta; order Lepidoptera; family Saturniidae; genus Antheraea; species Antheraea mylitta. The sequence goes on along the minus strand of JACEII010000007.1, from coordinate 2,330,582 downwards.
AATTAAGAAATTTTTTTGGCAATCAATCTTTCTGATTATTACTGCCATTGTCGCGTAGTCAATAATATTACAAGCATTGTGCAATCACTTCAATATAAAGCGTCGTATGAATCAATATTCTAACAAGATGGTGGATCCCTTACTAGAATCTTCCAGGGAGTTTTTGTGGCATCTCAGAATTTCATGCTCCATGGTATTATTTTGCATTCACTTCACTTATGCACAATAAACTAACTATATTACGTAAAACACTTCCAAATTTACAAAATATAGAGACAAATAACACAAGATTATGAATAAAATATAAGTGGGTATTATATTTTATTTTAAATGACAGACTGAAATCCCGCCAAAAACTCCCAACTTAGACTTAATTACATAAATACATATTTATACGTAAATACCAACATTTATGAAGATCGGTTGAGTAGTTTCGAAGTTCATCGTGGACAAATATCATGACACTAGATTTTTATATATATTTAGATATACCACTCGGTATTTTTACAATCCCATCGCGCCTCCTTCCGTTTTATGCATAGCCGATGCGTCACCATCGCGGCTTTGCACGTGTTTAGTCATCGTGTTGCATTCCTTTATTGCATACTCAAAGATTTTATACTTATGTTTAGTTCACTTTATGTTCACAAAGGCTAATCTAAACTAACCAAGATCGAAAATAAGGGAAAAAATAAAAACACACCATATGTGAACCTGTGTGTACGTGTGCACGTATGTGGAGGTGATATGTGAAGAGTAATTTAAATAACAATCAAACTATTTAAACTCTGAACGTTTCTGCTGACGAGACTGTAAGTTATAGTGTGAATAAGAAACGATGGAGGCGGATCACGGCCTCAACTGTCACCTTTCGAGGCGGAAATACTTAATTTCCTGTTTTTTATTAAACGGAATTTGCTTTCTCCGTTAATATTTAGCTTGGGCGGCTTCCATTTTACCTTCTCCTACGTATTTCATATCTGCAATTGGCGTCGCAGTGTTATTGGCCAATGTCACCTATATTAAACAATACATAATATATATTTTACATAATATATGTTAAGTGATCACCACCGTCTGTAGACACTTGCAACACCAGGGGAGTCGCAAATGCGTTGCCAGCCTGTGTAGGGGAGGGAAGGAGAGGAGGGGAAGGGGCGGGTAGGTGGGTTTCCGTCGCTCTCACTGACCGAGCGAAACGCAACAATGCAAGCTGTGTTACTTCACGACAGTTTTCTGTGAGACGGTAGTACTACCTCGGGCGAGCCGACCCATTCATGCTGAAACCAATAATAGCTTCAGCTTGGCTCTACAACTTAGGAAAAACCACCAGTCAGTTTTTATTATTGGCAACCAATCTTCCTGACTATTTAGTATCATTATCGAGTAGGTAATCATCATATTACAAGTTTCTAGCAATCATTTCACTGTTCTTAAAAGGTGGTGGCCATCTTGTAAGAACTTTCCAGGGAGTTTTTGTGACAAGTCAAAATTCATGCTCGACAGTATTATTTCTCGTCAAAAAACTCAAACAGAACGTTCTAACAATTGGTCATAATCTTATTAGAGCATTGGAATTTTAACAAGAAACTTATAATACCATTACCTACTACTAACAGTGGCAGTAATATCAAAAAAATTGATGGGATAAAATACCCCATAAAATACTCTTTTTTTTTATCGAAGCACGACTTAGTGACTGCACTATGCCTGATGTTAAGCATAGTACAATCCAAAAACATCGGCAACTACCGAGAGACAGATTATCCATCGCCGGTCGCCGCTGTCATGCCGGCCATAATGACGAAAGTCACCCGGTACAGGCTGATCCCGAAACGCGACGCGCAGAAGCGAGTCACTATGACGCTTTTTCGCCATATGCATGGTGGTTGCGACCCAGTCGGGCTGTAAAACCCTACCACCCCGCTATCGCCATTGCCTCGTTCGTTGATCAGCAGGGTGCACCACGTGCAGGTGAGGTTGGCTTGGGTGTCTCAAGTCTTAAGATGTTACTCGACACCCCTTACACCCCTACACTCTCTTGTTTATATGGAGATTTTCACCCCAAAATGCTCTCTAATCCCCGTAAGTATTCTCAAACATTCTTTTTCATATAAGCCTTGTCCTGGGGGTTACAAACATAAAAAAAAAAACTTAAATAGGTGCGACCTCTCTGAAGTGAGACGTTTACATACATTCAGCAAATTGATTTTTATCTATATAAACCAGCTGTGTCCGCGACTTCGTCCGAGTTGAACTTAATATGAAAAAAAAAAAGCCGAGTCAAATAAGATCATCTGAATGAATTATCGACTTTTCCCACGTATTTAAAAGTCACGTCGTCAATAAACTGAACCGATTTTAATGAAAGTAAGACTAAATGTTACTAAAGGATGTTCCTTATGATTATTTTGGTGAGTTTTTATCGTGAACGCAGTACTTTAGCAATGCCATGTGTTCATACAAACAGAGTGACATTTCTAAAAATGTTTATATTTTATTACTTATTATAAGACACGAGCAACATTTTTTTTTCACAAAAAGTACAGACACGTTAGATTTACATTAATATTATATATACAGAAAAATTTAGTACAAGAGTCCCTTAGTCCCTTGTACCATAATGCCGGACCGTATGAGTCTTCCGTACGCAAGTTATTTACATATGACAAGAGCATGAATCGATTGGCTTCGCCTAAAATAGGCGACAATTGGCACCTGTTGGAACATCGATACTTCCGTTAGAATATCTTTTGTTCTATTAATATACCATTGGTTGTCTATTCAAATAACTTGCATTATATATTAATTTCAGCAATAATATTTGATATACAGAAGAGAAAACATGAAAAAATCGTGCCGTTACATTTCAAAATCAACTAAATCTAATTAATTTTAATCGCTCATATAAAGATCTTTCTATTTTAAGACTTCCAGTTTCTATGCACCGAAAACGACTAAGTTAAAACTTTGCAGTTCATAAGGGTATTAGTTTTTTTTTTTCATCTTCTTATTTTACATACGTGTACAAAATTTGAAGATCTTCAAAAATAACGCAAAATATTACCAACGGCTAAAATTATAAACGGATATGTAATGTTTGTAGGTGGTAGAGCCACGCTGAAGCTATTACTGGTTTCGGCATGCATGTGTTGGCTCGCCCGGGGTAGTACCACCCGACACACAGAAACACCGACGTGAAGTAACAGTGCTTGCATTGTTGCGTTTCGTCAGTGAGAGATACGGACGCCTACCTCCCTTCCCCTCCTCCTCCCCCAATACACAGGCTGGCAACGCACCTGCGACTCCCCTGGTGTTGCTAGTGTTTATGGACGGTGGTTGTCACTTAACATCAGGTGACCGACCTGTTCATTTGCCTCGTATAATATTTAAAAAAAAACGTAACCACGCAATTGAAAGCAAAGTAGTAAAGATTTGTGAAACTGAAATGCCTTTGCTGACCTGCTTTACTCTCGTATTTAACTCGCGTCGTCTTTAAATTATAACAACTTTTGATAAAATTAACTGATTTTAATTAAACAAAGGCTGTTACCCAAGAATATGTTTCGTGATTTTCTTAGTATGATTTAATCATTAATTGAGTACTTTTACAGTGATGCTTGCAAAAATAGACAGGCAGACATTACCAAAGTCAAATTGGAAAATGCAATAACTTTTTTCACAACATTCTGAAACTACATACATGTTTAATTTACATTCTTATTATACGTAGGCATAGACAAGTGCTCGTTAAGTGGTCGAAGTTCGACCATAGAGAAAAAAAAAATGTTTTTTTTTTTTCAATTTATTTAGCGTAATAGTAGACCTCCTCGATAAATGAAATAATTTTTCAAATCGGACCACTAGTTCCCGAGATTAGCGCGTTCAACAAACCCTTCAGCGTTATATTATCATTTTTTTCTCGAACTCACTACGCTATTGATCTAGCAAGGTCTTAACACCTTCACCGGACTACATTATATTATACATACATTATGTACAGATGACATTAGACATTAGCGACTACTAAATATTTCATCAAATATCAAAATTCTTCAGAGCGCTTGCAACCGTAAACATAAACTCTAGACCATATATATGCAACGAGGTCGGAAAGAAATTATAACGGGACAAAGCAAGCCTCCGGAACCATTCCTTTTTTGCATAAAAGAGCGAAAAATAATTTAGAAACCTTCTGTATCTCTTCGTATATACAAATCTTATTTATTTACTGTGTTTTGCTCTCGGCATCATTCGAGTTAATGTAGATTTGAATTCTATCTCTCGAAAACATTACTCCTTTTTCTAACTGATAAATAGATACTCTATCTCATTTCTGTATCCCTAGAAATGTACATGCAACATTTCATGACGATCTGTTGAGCAGTTAACGCGTGAGTGCGTAAGAAATAAAAAAATAAACAAACTTAAATTTCCATTTAATATTAATAGTGAGTAAGGGTTAATTGTAGGCCACTTTTTCAACATTGTTATTAATACTTAACCCCAACAGCGGATAAAAATAAAGAGAAAAATAACACCGAAACCAATGACCACTCTGAAACTCTATGAATGTCTATGTCTCGACAGCTGTTTTTAATTTTTGTGTATACTTAATTGTGCGACATTTAACGCACTATAAGTTTTATGGTATTTTTGAGAGTTAAACGGAAAGACGCAAAATCAATATTGTTTTAATGTAAACCAATGAAAGTCAGGTGATTTCGGCATTTTATGAAGTCTTTCTTTAAATCGAGTAGCGTCAAATCTATACCAATATTATAAAGAAGTTTGTGACGTTGTGACGTTGTAGGGGGTAATCTCAGGAACTACTGGTCCGATTTGAAAAATTCTTTCAATGTTAAATAGCTCATTTATCGAGAATGGTTATATGCTATATATTATCACGCTAAGACCAATAGAAGCTGGCACCAATGAAGATTGTTTCAAAATCGGGTTGTTTTTTTGTCTTGAGAGCGTGCTAAACTTTGAAATTTTTTTTTAACAATTAGTGACAGTCTCGTCAGAATCGGTTCAACCGTTTACGAAAATAGCCCATATGTTTGACCACAGACAATTTAATTATATCTATATGTGTAAATGATATAGTAATCTATACAAATAATATAAAGTTTGTCAGGTTGTAGGGAGTAATCTCTGGAACTACTGGTCCGATTTGAAAAATTCTTTCAATGTTATATAGCTTATCATTTATCAAGGATGGTTATAGGCTATATATCGTCACGCTAAAAACCCAATAAGATCGGAGCACCAATGAAAAATCTTTCAAAATTGTTTTTATTTTTCTCTTGAGAGCTTCTGCTGCGTGTTGGCGTTAGGCCAAAGTAACTATACCACACGGATGTAGTTGCGGGAAGAAGCTAGTCTTTGATATATTTTACAAATTAGGGGCGTAGTAAACGCCACCGCGCAAAAAACAATATGGCGGTTACGACATCGACTAGAAAATGGAGGGAGATAGCGTGTTCACGTTTAAAAAGTTAATTGTCACTAATCATTATATCCGTCGGAATTAGTAAGGGAAGTGCTCAATTCTCTATATATTTTGAATGCAAACGGGCGTTATGTTAACTAATGTCATGTGTAGATAACCAGACTTGTGTAGTAACAGTCAAATGGGTCCGTTCTAATAAATATATGGAGGAGTTGTTAAGGCTCGTATGCTTGGTACACATATACGTTTCAACAACTCATACATATATGAATAGTTAGCTAGGTTAGCTAAGATAAGTCGCGATTTTGCACGCAACAGGCAACAGCCAAGCCGAGGTGTGCCGTGCACTCTTGAGCTGGTTGCCAAAATAAAATCGGCTGAGTGCCTTAAGCGCTCGCCTTATAAGTCCGGTGAAGCTGTTAAGACCTTGCTGGGTCAATAGCGTAGACATTTCGAAAAAAAAAAAAAAAGGTCCGTTCTCTTTGATAGATATTAAAGATTCATAAAATATAAATTATTGTAATAAAATTGTAATATTTCAATAGAACGTTGAGACATCTGCTAATCTAGATATATCTTATCTTATACATACATATAATAAGAATGTAAATCTAACGTGTGGCTATTTTTTCGATTTTCGTGAAAAAAAAATTTTAGGTGTCTAGATAATAAAATACATTTTAAACATTTTTAAGAATGTCTGTATCTCCATTTGTAAGAACACGCATCACTGCTTAAGTACTGGGTTCACAATAAAACTTTACCAAGAAAATCATAAAGAATGTCCTCGGGAGTAACTTAGATTTTGTTTCATTAAAATCGGTCCACTCTATCAAAAGTTATTGTAATTTTAGTAGCGGCTCGAGTTAAGTATGAGAGGATAGTATCAATACTAATTTTATAAAGCTGGAGTGTTTGTTTGTTTGGTTGAACGCGCTAATCTCAAGAACAATTCATCCATTTTTTCAGTATTAGATAGCTCGTTCATCGAGGAAGGCTATAGGCCATATATCATCACGCTAAGATCAATAGGAACTGAGCACCAATGAATAATGTTCCAAAATTTTATTTCCTTTTGAGAGCTTCCGCTGGGTTATTAGCGTTAGCCTAAAATAGCTATTCCACGCGGACGAAGTCACGGGCAGAAGCTAGTATATAAATAAAATTGAAATACTTTAGTTTTTCATTTTTGCAAAAATACAAAATAGCAAAATACCCAACAGCAGAACTGCCAACCCTTTTATAACAGCTCTTGGTGTCAAAAAATGACAAAATCATCATTATATTGTCCAAATTATAATATTATAGAAAACGGTTAATTACCAAAATATATTCATTGTAAAATAACACAACAGCGTCATAGTCATACCAGATAACTTTTTTTTCTCGAACTGACTACGCTATTGACCTAGCAAGATCTTAACCGCTTCACCGGACTACAATAGCAGATAACCGTTTATGGCATCCATACATGTATACATATAATAAAAATGAAGTGTCTGTATGTAACAGCAAAATAAAATTTTATCACTGATTACGTGCGAAAGTATACACGCTTCTTATAATAAAAATGCAATTTTTAAAATTTTTGTCGGTCTGTCTGTCTGTCGGTTTGTTCCGGGTAATCTCCGAAACGGGTAAACCGATTTTGACGGGAATTTCATTGGCAGATAGCTAAAATTACAGCGGGTGACATAGGCTACTTTAAATTAGACTAAGTGTTAAACGTGGCTTCGTCTGCAATGGTATCTCAAAAACGGTTGGACTAATTTTCACGAAACTTTCACCAACAGATAGTGGGCATCATAACAAGTAATTAAGTCTTTTTTAATTTAGACTAGCTGTTAACCGTGGCTTCGCCCGTAATACTATCTCCAAAACAGTTAGACCAATCTTCACGAGACTTTCACTGGCAGATAGCTGACCTTATAAAAAGTAATTCAGGCAATTTACGTTTGTACTAGCTGTTAACCGTGGTTTTGCCGACAGTACTTTCCCCAAAAGGTTGGACCGATTTTCCCAACAGTACTTTCTCCAAAAGGTTAGACCGATTTTCCTGGCTTCGCCCGTAATATTATCTTCAAAACAGTTAGACCAATCTTCACGAGACTTTCACTGGCAGATAGCTGACCTTATAAAAAATAATTCAGGCAATTTTAGTTTATACTAGCTGTTAACCGTGGCTTTGCCGACTGTACTTTCTCCAAAAGGTTAGATCGATTTTCATGTGACTTTCACCTTACCTTATAAAAAATAATTGAGATTATTCTATTTTAGACTAGCCTATACGCGCGACTTTGTCTGTATGAAATTTAGCAAGATTTCAACTCATTCTTTATTATTAATTAGAGAAATAATTCTCAACTAATTGTTTATAATTGGATATTATATTATTAGTAACTTTGAAGATAAAAGAGGTCTTCCTAATAAGATTTTAGACCATAAACGTATTACGTAAAGATGTTCATAATACAATTTCTTGCAGAACAGACAAGCGTTTATTTTTTGTATAGACACAAAATCGTAATTATAATGACAAGTAATGTAAATGTAAATTTTTATGATAATATTTTTAGTTATTGTTACATTAGTTCCTTACACAGTGTAAATGAGAACAAAGATAGTTATATGGTGGGTTAAAATCCCAAATATGTTGCTGATGGTAAACCCCACTAGGTGCATTGTTAGTATTTATATATCTATTGTATACATTACATACTACTGTAAGTGGCGTGCGTGTCGTACTTAGAATTGTTTTTAAAGAGCATTTCTATAATTGTACATAGTCTCACAAGTTTATAATTCTTTAATACAATTTAAAAAAAGTGTGCGGAGCCGCGGGTACAGATAGTATAACATATGATGGGTTCCTGTAGGTACGTCAGTTACAACACGTACCGAAGGACATACATATAGATAGTATGGACAAAATATATGTTTACATAATACAACTTGACCAATTTAGCGTGCACGACCGTTACAAATATGAATAATTTATAGCCGCTGCGATTACGTCACAGCAATAGGATATGTATGAACGAAAAAAAAAATCCAAAACAACGGTTTGTAGGTGGCGACGAACTTAGGTTTCTATATACGCGATAGTTTTTAATGTGAATCTCCTTACAGCGTGGTAGTGGTAGAGCCACGCTGAGGCTATTGCTTGTTTCAGCATGAACGGGTCGGCTCGCCCGGGGTAGTATCACCCCCTCACAGAAAACCAACGTGAAGTAACAGTACTTGCATGCTTGTGTTTCGTTTCGGTCAGTGAGAGCGCCGGGGGCCAACCTCTTTCCTTTCCACCTCCTGCCCCTTTTCCTTTTCTCTTCCTGCCCCCACTCCCACCCTCCCCCAACACAGGCTGGAAGCGCGCTTGCGACTCCTCTGGTGTGGTAAGTGTTTATGGACGGTGGTGAGAACGTGACCCACCTGTTCGTTTGAATGGCATAAAAAGGGAAAGTATCTATACCAGAGGACTTCGTATAGTTTATGAGTATTCTCATCACAACATTTAAAAAAAAATCCTCTGTCACATACATAAGGACGGCCTTATGTTCGCTATAAACTCAAAAACAAATGAACGGATATTCATGCTGTTTTCACTAGATATCCCTGCTACCCCTATTACCTACCACAGTTTAGTTATCGCACGGGATATTGTTGGGCGTGTCATCAAAGTGGAGCTACTGGCAAAAAATTAGCTTGATAGTAATCAAATGCAAAAATGGACCATGGATCCTGGACTATAATCCTAACTAATCATTGCATAATATAAAAAAATAAAGTCGCTTTCGCTGTCTGTTGTTCACTTAGATCTTTTACAGCGGATTTTAATACAGTTTTCAACAATAGATAGAGTGATTCAAGAGGAAGGTTTATATGTATAATACATACTACATATTATAGTACAGAAAAACCGAAAAATTGAGAGATTTGTAATGTGATGTCGTAACAAACATGTATTTGTTCGCTTAAATCACAAAAGCTGACAAAACCTTACGAGATAGATCAAATAAATGTCCTACAGAATTTAATATTTTAAAAAGATGATAGAAAAGTCCGCGATTATATATATTTATCTCTAAAAAATAGTCCACAGCAAGCATTTTAATCTTTTTATAAAAATAATTATATGTTATTTACAAAGCTATTTTATACAATACAGTATTATTCTTTATCCAATTAAATACATTACATACGTTGTAAATGCAATGTAGATCAAAGCTGCCCTTAAAAGTGTTTGACTATAATGGATATCTACGTTGCACCCGAGCGAAGCTGGGGTGAGTCACTAGTATATTATAAATACAAATATCAGTATGTTTGTCACGCTTTCACGCCTGAACTAATCAATCGATCACTATACCTACATATGTCATTTTTGACAGCTTGACAGCTTCACCGGACTACCACAAATGTCAGATTTTTTTTCAATCTGACTACGCTATTGACGTAGCAAGGTTTTAGAGTTACAACGGACTACCACATATGTCAGATTTTTTTTCGAACTGACTACGCTATTGACTTAGCAAGGTCTTAACAATTTTACGGAACTACTACAAACGTCAGATTT
>JACEII010000007.1:2240828-2320544 GCA_014332785.1 Antheraea mylitta | reverse complement strand
AACGTCAGATTTAATTTTCGAACTGACTACGCTTATGACCTAGCAAGATCTTAATAGCTTCACCGAACTATCACAAATGTCAGAGGTGCAGAGAAATACATAGTAACATTCAAGTATTGTTCCCGTCATATTAGACAAGTCTATTTCAATTTCACACGAGCGGAGCTACGTCCGAAAGTCAGTTTACGATGTTCTGAAACCAGTGAGATTATTATTTTTGCACTGTTTATATCTGTTTCATGTATTTCAACATGGCGCATACCTAAATCATGGAAGCTGTCAAATACGGACGAAATTTTGATATACAAGTGTTTTTTTTTATTATGAAGACTTGCTGAGCCGAAGTGGGACCTATGTAAAAAAAACAGTGACTATTAAAGTCGTCTGAATGTATTAAATCTATTTACTTATCTACTTTTTTTCGTACTTAAGTCGCGTCGTCATTATAATTACAATAACTTTTGATAAAGTGTATCGATTTTAACGAAACCAAAACTAAATGTTACACGAGGATATGCTTTATGTCTATCCTGGTGAATTTTTACTTTAGTATCGATGCCTGTTCAAACAGCCAGACAGACATTTCCAAAAACGTTTAGAAGTTTGTTTAGAAGAGAATCTAACTATTTTTAACCTGTGTTAGTTCACTACTGAATAAAGCTTCTCCCAAATTATACATTAGACCTTAATGGTCAGCCATTCTCAACCAATATCTGTCATTAATCTTGCCTGTCCAGTGTATAACAGAGAGAGAGCTAGAACATACCTCTCTACAACTTCTCATGTATCATCAATGTGCAAATACTAGGTGCTGTCTCTTGCTATTTACCCTTCCAGACCATTATACCCTCAAAAAAACTAAACCTGTTAAAACCAGTCTAATGAAATGAAACACATTAGATTCGTTTTTAATACGATTGTCAAGTAAGTAAAGATAAAATTTTTTTTTGAGATCATTTCAATGTTCTAACAAGATGGTGGCCGTCTTCTTAGAACTTTCCAGAGAGTTATTATGATAAGACAGAGTCTATGATCCATGGTATTAATCCCCATCCCCTTCACTTTATTTTTTTGTATATTATGGGAGGCAAACGAACAGGCAGGGGAAGGAGTGGGGAGGAGAGGGAGCGGAAAGGAGTGGGGTAGAGGAGGGAGGGGGAAGAGGGAGGTGGGTCTCCGGCACTCTGAGTGACGGAACGAAGCGCAACAATGCAAGCACGGTTACCTCACGGCGGTTTTCTGTGAGAGATTGGTACCACCCTGGGCGAGCCAACCCATTCATACTGAAACCAATAATTGCTTCAACTTGGCTCTACCTCATATGTTACAAAATATAGTGTCAAATAACACAAAATTATGAATAACATATACAATTCACTATATGACATTCCAAAACTCTGCCAAAAACTTCAAATTGTATGTATATTGTGATACTGTATTGTTTCATTGGCAATTACTTTGAATTAAATAATCAATTAAATTATTAATAAACTCCTGAACTAGTTCAATATTTTTTTTACTTTATTTTTGGCAATCAATCTTTCCGATTATTACTACCATTGTCACATAGTCAATAATATCACAAGCGTCGTGCGATCATTTCAATATTAAGCATCGTGTGATTCAATATTCTATCAAGATGGTGGATCCCTTACTAGAACCTTCCAGGGAGTTTTTGTGGCATCTCAGAATTTCATGCACCGTGGTATTATTTTGCATTCACTTCACTTATGCACAATAAACTAACTATATTACGTAAAACACCACCAAATTTACACAATATAGAGTCAAATAACTCAAGATTATGAATAAAATATAAAATCCATTACGTGACAGACTAAAATCCCGCCAAAAACTCCCTAGATCAATTTTATTAGTTCCTATAATTCAATCAAGTAAAACATGTTTTAACACACATTCCTAGATTCTAAGAACAAGTTAATTCAACACTAATCATTATGTCATCAGCTTGAAATAAGCCCTACAACACTGCAAAATTTTCCATGAATCATAGAATATGATGATGCATATATTTAGTAAACTATGATTTTGCAAGATCTTATGTTCCATGAGTATATTTAAATATATAATCTATGGTTATTTCTATATTATACTCTGTAAATATCTACATATTTATTCAAATCTTGATTTAACATAAGGTTAACACATTTTAATATCACAATTATAAATTTAAAGAAAACCTTTTAAAATGTCAAGGTAACGTTATTAGTGAAATAATTAATTAGTAGCCTTGGAAAAATTACCAAGAATTACAAAACAGTATGTTTTGTAAAAAAAAACACATTATTTTATTTTCCATAACAGATTTAGAAATTGTAAGTCATATAACTCCGGTGAAGCTGTTAAGGCCACGCTAGGCCAATAGCGTAGTCTGTTTAAGAAAAAAAAAAAGAAAAAACAAAATCATATAAACATACTAGGCTAGTTTGACTCGGAGATTGTGATAATAAAACACTGAGTGCGTAAAATAGACTATATATATTTAACTTCATATATGGTATGTATAGTTACAAGCAGACAACAGCCCAAGCCTAATAGTGACATGTATACCCTTAAGCTAGTTGCCCAAATAAAATCAGCTGAGTGCCTTAGGGTTCGCCGTAGTAATCTGGTAATGCTGTTAAGACCTTGCTAGGTCAAAAGCGTAGACAGTTCGAGAAAAAAAAGAAAAAAAAATAGTTACAAGAGATCTTCAATGGTTTGAATATCATATTTGATTTACAATACATTTAAACTGTAATAGAGTACTAGAGTAATAGTATATTTTTATTAACTACATGATCAAGTAAGGAATGTAGATTTCAGTAGCACTAGCACTGCGACTTGGAAAGATGGCATAAAACTGAAATGTTAAAATGGTGGCTGGTGAACTAAAACTATAATAGGAAGGGTGGTTATTTACAAATCAAAAGATGTCAGCTTTTTTTTTATGAGGAAATTCCTATTGGATATCCATCCTGCAGGACAGTTAAGGATGGGTTATGTCCGATTTGCATAGACTAAAATCCCATGGTACCTTCTTACACCTTTTGCACGGGGAGCAGGGACTGCCTAATCTACTCTACATCTGTTCCCTTGACAGGTGTTCTCCTTCTATGGAACCTCGACTTTGGTCTTAAGGGTCAAGATGGTAGTCTGTTCCAGGGGTGTGGGTGTTAAACCCCCCCATGACGAACTCTAGGAGTTGCATCGGTACAATGCGCCTCCATCAAATGGAACTGTGCAGTTTAACTACCAGTAGATATCAGATGCCCGCTAATTAATTAACAATTTATGAGAATCAAAGACCTAGCTGATATTACTCAGAACCAGGATGAGTAAGATACAAGAAGGCTTATGATCAGCCGTAAGAAATTATGTACTGAAATAATAATGAGAGGTCCAAATTGAGACAAATGCCTAACAATACTTAAATCCTAACTTATCCAAATTAATTACAAGGATTTATGTAGGTACACTGGTGAGTATGATAAATACATGCCAATTAAATTAAGTAACCAGGTAAATACCCTTTGTTTATAAGGTAAATTTATTAATTTTAATTAATAACCATCAATATTATTAATTCCTCAATATAACAATGTTTTTAATTATAAAAGTTAATTGGCACGAGATTACTATGCAAAATAATATATTTAAGCTTATGGGTTAAAATACTGTTATTTTTTTATTTCAGATAAGTCAATCGACTGGAATCTGGAGGATGTGTGAGCCCATTTCTTCGGATGTTTTCAGAGCACTATAACTCACATTATATTTTTTATATTTGGCAATAAAATTATATGATTACTCTTAGAATACATATAATTAAAAATAAAAATATGAAAGTTCTATCTATTTACCTATTAATGATTAAAAAAAACAAAATGCTTACAAAAGAGGCCATCTTAATCCCTTCCCATCCCTTTAAAAGGGAGAGACAGTTTTCAGAAGCTACTAGTATTTTTTGTAATCCAAGTGTGACCATATGATTACACTGTACCTGACTGTAATGCTAATGTAGTCCAAAAACAAAAACAAACTCTAGGAAATCAATAACCTATCACCACCAAATATTTCTGCACCTGGACATACAAATCCCAAAAGAGATTCACTAAAGTAGCTTTATGAATGTATATGGTAGATGCTGTGCAGTCAAGATAAATCCCTAACACACTTCTTGATTAATAAATGCCAGAACTCAATATGCCTGAGCTTATCACTGCACAATGACTGCATTGTGCAGTGGCACAATAGGCACTATCTAGTCCAGTTAGATGAATTCTAGATCAGTGATTCCTAGGATTTTGTAAAACTCAAATCCTGTAAAAAGTCACTAATGTTGCATATATCATTACATTTGTTCTTAAGCTTTAAATAGTTTATTAAATTAATTGTAATGAAAGTGAAGTTATCCATAAAATTTAAAAGATTTTTTAGATACCAAGTTAAAAGTGTAGTGACTGCTGCTTCATCCTAAAATATTCTATAACATCACTAACATTTTTTTTTTTAGTCCGGTGAAGCTGTAAAGCCCTTGCAAGGCCAATGGTGTAGTCAGTTTGAAAAAAAAAGACAAAAAAACACTAGCATTCGAAAATATGTAACTTGTTATATACTGGGTACCTTTGATACCAAAAAAAATTCTACCTATTTAATATATGACGCCTTAAATATTTAATCCATTAAAATCAAAGGAAAACATAGCTTTTGAGTGTATTTTGTACACTAAAAAGGAGTCATTGATAAAGAATTATACAAAAAAAGAACAATAAGTTTTGTTAAAATGTTAGAGCTATATAAATTCTTATGAAATAAATTATAAAAAAGTAGTACTGTAGATAATTCAAGTCTCAGTATAATAGAATTATCTCTACAACTCATATGTAAATCTTTTGAAGGATATTAATCTTGAAAAAATATATATATATTGAAAAGAGGATAAAATATGTTAATAATTGAATACCTACACAAAAATAAAATTATTGGAATAACTGATGACATATGCTGTGGTCACATACTTCACATCATATCACATACTTTTTTTCTTTTATTATTACATACATACATTATATACATATTGTAATTTGATAATCTGTTTATGCAATCTTAGATAATATATAATTATATTATTGGAATGCATTTGTTATCATTTGCAGATTTTTTTTTATCATCCTACAGCTTTGCAGTTCATTTACCTATTTAATTATATATCTGTTCTGATAAAATGATATCAGATAACATGTATACACGAAAATACTTTCGCACTTCGTAATACAGGGTTGGGTTAGTCTTTATTAGTCATAAAGAATTTCGTTATTAGAAACACCCTAACAAGGGGGGTCGAAAGCCACCCCATTTCTACGAAACTATGAGTACTGTACAATCCCTACAGAATTCGTATATGCCCCCATTAAAACAAAATTGTTATTTGAGAAACTACAAGGTCAGTACGAACCGTTAACCAGTAAACAAAGGGAGAAAAATAGCACGAAACGCCGTGTGGGGTATGGATGTTGCAATGCAAATGAAAAATCAATGCCGATTTTTTTCAGAAAACGAATCGCACTGTTCGTATAATCAAAGCTTAAGTCATAATTACAAACAGCCTACAATCACAATGTCATTCATAAATAGCCAGTAATAAAATTCAGTGTCAACTAATCGATGATACGTTAGCACGCCCGTACTGTTTACGTTGTTATTATCAGTGAAAAAACGCGAACCGAGAATAAAAATGAAACATAATGAAGCAATAAATTCTCTCTGGGTATAAACATATCGACGCGTTTACGATAGTTTCAGTAATTATTTATTTGTTTTGCTAACTAAAGGATGGTGCGATGAACTCGCTACATACCTCATTTTGATGCTATCTATCCTTTGTTGAGATTTGAGATCAATCCGTATGCACTATTGCACAGCACGTCACAATTGTTCTCTTATAAAATACATTTTTCACTTCACCAATAATAATTTTCTTTACCGACTGGCATAAACGTCTACAACTTTATGTTCGGTGGCCATTTTTGTAAAAAAAAAAAACACTTTTCCCGTTTTCGAGAGTCGCAAACGAGATGACGCTAGCGCCTCACTGAAACGAATGAAAATAAATGGATCATTGAACCGGGCAACCGGGGCAAGGCGGGCGCAAATGCCGCAAAATTCGCCTTCGTGCACTATCAACTAATCGCAGCAGGTCCGAATCTCACTATCATACATAGAACAATTTCGGTCGTTTTTTGTTCCGAATGATACTTTCGAACTCTGAATGTATATAGTTATAAAAGTTGTTTATATATTTCATACCTCGTAGTCATAAAAGCCTTATTATTTAAAAAATAAAATATAAAAGTTTCTCTTATTATGGAAATATGATAGCTAAACTAGCAATTTATGCCTAATAATATATATTTTTTATTGCAGCATGAACTCATTGCAAGTTTCTTTTCTTTCAAGTGTAGGAGAGTTCGGTTCGGAATACCCCTACTTCCTATTTGTTGTAATCGCTCACTTACAAATCCTATAAACAAAATATTGTAAGTCGAGACTGATGAATCTTGTGTGTTTTTAATGTCCTAGACCTCCATTTCAAGAAAGTTAGCATTATGCCCATAAAATGGTAACTTCAAATATAATCGTAATTGTTTCTTCGTAAAAATCTAAGCAGGTCTTACATTTAAATCAACACATGCTCTTTATGCCTGTGGTACATTTAAGTTGAAACACTGGTACTGGTTCCTATTATGCCTGTGATATTTAAATTGCGCATAAGGAGATGCAGAGTTTGTGAAACGGTCAATTGTTCCACGAAGAGTACTATTGTCATGAACTACATTACGGGTGCATAGTAAATGTGTATGTGCTTTAACCTTTTGCATACGAAGTTTTTTTTCGTTCTTATTACCAAGAACTCGTAACCGCGAATATCTGCTGTTATAGAAAGCATAACAATCCGCGAGTCACGACCGTCATTTGTCACCAACATTTTAAATGGCTCCGCTCCGGAGCCCTCAAATACAAAGGGTTAAATTACCTATGAAAATGGCATTACATAATATGTGGTGACAAATCTATTTCTTAAAGGGGGAACTAAGGATCTAGGCCTATATTGTGTAACAGAGGTAGCAACACCAAGCATCACAATCTGACACTTGAAGGTTTTATTCAGCGTTGCCAGTTGGTTATCTACATCTCATTTTGTATTTTGTAACTTTGGTCTTATCGATTAATATTTAAGAGTGCACCTTTTGTAATTTAGATCTTTTTAAATAAATGTTTAACATTACGCATGTAATTAATAACGCAACGCTACAAAAAATACAATATGACAAATTAAATCTCGTATTTTTAAATTAAAATCTAGTTTTATTTAAGCACACGTGTTTAATGTACCTATATATTTATATCAAAGAAACATCTGATTACATTTTAGGTACAGGCAAATAGGCGCTACTTTGCACTTTCGCCTGGTAGCGTCCACTATAATATTTAATTATGGATTTTTGTAAAGTAACGCCTTCTTCAATAAAACAATATTTTTGTCGTCTCAAACCTCAAATGACACTACTTTAAAATAAGAAAGTAATACCAAGCGTACATGTAAATTGTTCTGAAGACTTTATAGATATCAATTTTGTATCTATTGTAAGACGAATGTAACTCATTAGTACACGAAACGCAGCTTTTGATTCAAAGGTTCTGGCAATACTAATTTTATTTTTCGTGAAAAAAAAATCAGCCTGTTTTTCATAAAGATAAACAGTTCCTTATTTAAAAACAAAAAAGAATGGTGGGCGCTATGCCTGTTAACTTATTGCCGAAATTTTGCAACGGCGCCATGGATAGCCACAATGGTGCTGAGGAGACTGATATTCAAGTACACATTGGCAGCAGGATTAAATGTAACGATGATTTTGGTACTGTGAAATACATTGGTGAGGTGCAGGGCTACAAGGGGATCTGGTACGGTGTTGAATGGGACGATCCTGCAAGGGGAAAGCATGCTGGCTGTGTAGATGGAATTCAGTACTTCAAAACGTCTAATCCTTGTGCTGGTTCTTTTGTTCGACCTAATAAGATCACACCGTTCAGGACTTGCGCGGAGGCTATCAGAAAATATTACGGAGATCGCGAGGTACTTAAAAATCATTGTTATTTGCAGTTATAATTAATAATTGTGTGAGTATTGTAATGATGAGTCATAGTTCTAGATTTAGTGTAGGAGGGAATGTATACAAGACTTGATTCTTAAAGTTAGACCTTGGACTTCCGTACAGTGGCCTTAATAAATAAAATGAAGCTCTGTGTTTTTACTTTTAGATTTTTGTTACATCCCTTAGGGTTACAGTTAGAAATTTTGAGGTATGTTCAATGTAATATTATAATAAAATCAAACACTGACTTTGCAACCGAAACTTTTAATAACCACTTCTTTTCTAGAGGAAAAATTTGCATATTTATGACATCGAATATGTAGCTGTTTTCAAAAAGGCCAGAGACAATTTTTATGGCCAGCACGCTACAGAAGGTATATCAGCTAAAACCTTCCTGAGTAAAAAAACGATGAATACAATACAAAAAAAACTATTTTGAAAAAGAGTATTACAAAGAAATAAGATATGGCTTACTAAAGCATACTCGCCTTCACCTGGTTTTCATATTATCCTTGGAAGCAGTACTTTTTGTTTGGATGGGATGATTATATTCTCTCTTGTACCAGTAAAAATAATTATAACTTAATAAGTATAAATAAAACTGGAGGTGGCATTAGAAATTTGCATTACGAGTTTGGGGTTATTGAGGGTTGTTTTTATATGGATTGGTTCCCCCTTTCAAGAGACACACACCCCCACCCTGCGGTGACTCATAGTTTCTTTCTACATGTGTTTAAAGTTACTTGCAATGGAGTGTGATTTTCCTTCAGCGCCTCATTTTTAAGGTTCCCAATACTATAATTTTGTTATTTTATACATTTTTTTTTTTTCGAAATGAAAACGCTATTGACCTGGAAAGGTCTTTACAGCTATACAAAACTATTGAGGCGAGCGCTGAAGGCTCTCAGCTAATTTGGGATGTTTGGGTGACTAACTCAAAGGCGCACGGCACACCTTGGCTTGGGCTGTCATATGTAAAAATTGCGACCTATCTGAGCTAACCTAAGCTAAGCTATCTAGATATATGTATATGAGTTATTGAAACATGCATGTGTATCAATCATTTGTGCCTCAACAATTTATATATGTATTTTGTGGCAGAAAAATTCGTCTAAACCATGTAGGATAGGACAGGATAGGAAAAAATAAGGGTAGAACTCTTTGTCGTTTATTTCTCTGTAAGTGTGTAGGCGTGCACCTGTGTATAGGTGATGTTGTAGCAGTGATGATTTGTGTCACTCAAAGGCTCCATGTTGAGAGAACGGATCTAGGCTTGAGCCACTGTCGAGGGGGGCCAAATCTGGTGTGCAGGAGCGAAATTTACTCCCAGACCACTGCGGCGTGATCTGTGGTTACGCATTTTATACATATTTATAGTTGTTTTATACTTCTTCATTATTTTAGAAAAAAACAACAAAGAATCAAATATAAATTATGTGTATGATAAACAGAATGTTTTCCAGATCTTGTGTTTTTTGTTTTACTAGTACTATATTTAATCCATAATTCAACTGTCTCAATCATAGAAAAGAATACAATATAAATATAAAATTCTCCTGTCACAGTTTTCGTTGCCATACTCCTCCGAAACGGCTTGACCGATTTTGATAAAATTTTTTGTGCTTATCCGGTATCTATGAGAATCGGCCAACATCTATTTTTCATCCCCCTAAATGTTAGGCGTAGTCCACCCCTAAATTTTTTTTTTATTTTTTAGACAAAATTTTTAATTTCTATTTTTTTACGATACAACATACAAAAATACATACAATCCTCAATTTTCACCCTTCTACTATCAACCCTTATTTTTTAATAGCCATTTTAGTAATTATTCATTTTTCACCACTTGGTAAATTATCCCAGAGAAAGAGCTAATTAAAACCAAGTTGTTGTCTCTTTTGTGAGCGGGTTTTATGCTTACTTTAAAATATTTCTCACATACCAACTGGGTATATGTTTAAGTAAGTCCCTGTATTGTTCGGATTTACAAATGCAAACGGTTGAGGTCTCTAAAATCGGGTTTTAGGTTAATTACGATTTTTCGCGTTTAAAAATATAATTGACACAGGTTTGAACCAATTTGGTGCAGACGAAGTTGCACGGGTCAGTTAGTACAATATAAATTATTTGTATGATCATAAAGCCTCTCCACAAATAAGACGGGCGAGTGAGCAAGCGAACTCATCCGACTGAGATATGTTAGGTTAATAGAAGAATAGGGCTGTAATAGAGTAATAAGGGATAAAAAAGTGTAAAAGAGAAAAGAAAATGAGAAAAGTCTTTACAAATAAATAAAATAAACAAGAATCCCAAATAATATACACGGACTGACATGCACTTAGCACCTTGTACTGGATAGTGACATCCCTGGCACAGTATAAACATGAGAGACAGTATGGATACTACCTTTAAATGCTCAAAAACAGCACACAAATATGTGCAATGTGCATTGGCGAAACCCCTAAGTGGTTTTCACGTTGTTGTACATAGAGTATCTTTTGATTGCACTGTGCTAACCATCAGGCACAGTGCAGTCACTTTGCTGTGCTACTTTGTTTTTTTTTTTTTTACTTTTGCTGGTATGAACATCTGTAGGTATTGTCCATACTGTCTCTTATATTTATACTGTGTCTTTGGGCTGATAAAGTATTTAGTGTATGCTCTTATTTTTGCTTCCTCTTGTATAAAGTATTTCTTATATCTTGGAGGTTAATAGATGAATATAAGCGAGAGAACAAAAACATATACAGCATAATTTCTCTTATATTTAACCCCTAGGCATTTTTCTTATGACTAATGAAGTAAACGGGATTTAGCTAGTTTTGAAAATATTTCATTTAAATTAGATAATCTTGCATGACTGGCTAGCTCAACATACACAACAAAACATAAAACTTTGGACATACATGATTTAATTGAAGTAGTGATTGACATTTGACAATAATTCATATTTTTAAATATGAATATTTAGCATTGGTTAACATTACCAAAGAGTTAAAAGTAATGTTAAATCAAAGTATTTGTCTTCTTTGTTTTTATAATGCCAACATATAGAAATCTTGAAAAATGTCTGCATACTCCATTTTCAATGAATTAGATGCATATCAGAAACACATCACACTATCGAAGTACAGATTTTAAATTTGCTTTTAGGGGCCAAAAAATAAAATCTCCCTCTTTACTAAGTTTTGTTTACTTGGGATAAAGATCTACACTTATACATTCACTTGTATTCAATTGAAATTTTTATCCCAGTATTTGTTTTTTTTTTAGTATTAATGTTTTGTATTTTTATTTTTTATTTTTTTTTAAATAAAACATGTATTTGATTTGACATCTTTATAGGATGAAACAGTTGCAGCTCATCGCAGAACAGTCATTAATGAATGGAAAAGAGAGATGGGAGCTCCTTTCATAGAAATGGTTGGTTTCGAGAAGATACATCAAAAACAGTGAGTTATATCATTGTCAGTAATATAAATGTATTCATACTAACACAAAGGTAGAATAAACTCATTGTTACAAAGAGATCAATGACTATAGTATAACATGTAAGTTCTCTACTAGATTTGTTCATTATCCTGTAGTCCAAATTAAAATTATCATAGGCTACAACCAGGGGTGCTCAAAGTTGATTGCTGGTGAACCACCACAATATTGTTAAAGTATGATCTATCGACTCTAAAATATTGCAAGTATGTATGATGCAGGATTGTCTAAATAGGTATTCAAGCTAGAAAATAATTTGGGCAGTAGATAAAACAAATTAAAAAGTACAATAAATTTTTGTCAATCTTGCTAATTTTTCAAAATTTGTAGGGATTCCTAATTTTAAGAAGAAATATTAACTTTCAGAATTTTTTAAAGAGCTGATATTTTGATAGACCAGGAATAAAGATATAAAATATTGATATTTTCATTTAGCATGCTAAATGCTAATTTTATTTCGAGGGTGATGAATATTGTTTTAATCTTTTCCTGTCTGGTGCGGCGTTTTCGCCGGTATATACTAGGAACTAGTACTACGATATCTATATAAATACTTAAAAGGTTAACAAGATAGCTTTTTTTTTTTTGAAATGATTACGCTATTGACCCAGCAAGGTCTTAACAGCTTCACCGGACTACTAAGGCGAGCGCTTAAGGCACTCAGCCGATTTTATTTTGGCAACCAGCTCAAGGGTGCATGGCACACCTCGGCTTGGCTGTTGCCTGTTGCATGAGAAATCGTGCCCTATCTTAGCTAACCTAACTGACTATTCATATATGTATTAATTGTTGAATCGTATATGTGTACCAAGCATACACGCCTCAACCCTCAACCCGGGGCCTCTGTCGAGAGGAGGCATTGGAGTGACCATATCAGATTTGAGAGTTCGCGCTAGAGTTCAGTACGACAGGTGAGACGGCTGGAGACCCTCCAAGAGTCTGTCCCACCTGTCACCCCGGATCTCAGAAATACGAGACTTGACTGTTTTTCGTAACGAACGTAAACGATCGCGATTCTCTACAGACGGGTAAGCGTCGTAAGCTCGAGTCGCGGCGTTCTTTTCCGTGATCAATGCTCTCACGTCGTCAGGGAGTATAAAACGGCGATCGTTTGCCGCTTGTACCTCTTTCGAGGTCACCCTGACGGCGCACACTGGGCTGAAAATCGGCTTTCATAGACTTAGGGACTTTTATTTTTAAGTGTGGTTTTTTTTTGCTTGGAATGGCTTCAGTAGACTATTATTATACTCATATATTCACTTGAGTTAATTTGGCTTAAAAACTCACAAGTGATATTTTTTTTACGGAAATTTTGTATGAAGTTGACATGAAAAACCAGCATATCTCTGGAAGCGCAAAGTAAACCATAATATCCTTTCATACGGTTATAGTACTAATTATTTATGATTTTCTGACATACTTCATATCACGGTCACGACTGCGATTTTTTTTTTAAAAAGTCAAATGTTTTATTTCATTCTTTTGTGACTCGGATAATTTTTAGTGTTAATATTTAGAGTTAATTGTTACAAAATTGTATTATCATATCCTCTAGCATTATATTTGGAACAAAAAACTATCTATTAACATTTTTTTTCTGGATTAAAAGATGAAGATAACTTTTTATTATGCATTCAACATACAATTTATACAACACATTTATAGTTGGTCTCAATAAGTTATAAACTTGAAATTAATTCATTAGTTGACTTAAAAATAATATATTTAAACAAAGAAATCAATAAGGAGGAACTGTCAAACAAGATCTCATTAATTAGTAAATGAGTTTAAATAGTTACTTCATGGGCTTGTAAAATCTACGTTTGGAAATCTTTATTGAGTTGTACTCTAGTATATAGTGGTAGAAAATGATTTTAAACTTTATAACTGCTGTGCTTATGGCCATAAATTATAAAGTTTATAAACCTATTTGGGCTTTGTGATGCTTAAAAATCAGAATAACCTATTTAATTACGAAGCATAGTTTGAGGACTCATAATTCAATTGGACGACAGCCTTTCTGAGGAAGATAGTGTTACACTAAAGGAACTTTGTCCAAGGTTCTCTTGACCTTTAGAGAAAACGAAAAGCGATTAGCGTTATACTGAGATTTTTAGAGACAATTACAAAAAATGACTAGAAGTAAATGTGAGTTGAAAGCTCTAAAAATCAATTAAAAGATCAAGAAACTGAACCTTCACTAAGTTTTTCACTCAAAATAGCGAAAGTGTTGGATTTATCCTTAAAACTTTCTAAGCAGAAGACAGCTATTAAAGCAGGTGCTAAAGACAATCGTTTGTTTTTCTATAAGGTATAATAACCCAAACTTTAGGATTGCAGAGTTTTTGGATGTGTGCAACATAGAACCGAATTCAAAATAAAAGTCCGAAAAAAGTGACACACTTTACTACCTTATTACATTTTTATCTTCTAATTTACTTGTTTATCATATTTTATAGGCTTATTGATTCTATGTAAAGACATTATTTAGTTGTTACTGTAGATTTTCACTTTTTAGAATGCACTTTCTTAATTTCATACATAAAAAAATTTATAGCATCACGCCAACAATCTACACTTTTCAATTCGGTGTATATTTTTTGTGAGTAATTAATCTTAACTAATCTAGATAGTTGTTATATGTATTATGTATGTTATGAGTTAATGTATTATAGATTTAGAATATACAAATTTTGTAACACATTAATTCGTCTTTGTTAACATACTTCTCGATTATTGTATCTTTTTCATTTTGCCAAGATCATTATTATTATATATGTTTATATATTTATTGCCACCATAATACCTTGATTCTTTTTTTTTTGAGAATTAGATAATTAGGCATGAAATATTCAGATCTCAGGGTATTAAAAATCATCCAAATCAAAAATAATAAATATAACATTTTAGACCTTTTTAAAAAAAAAACGCAATCGTGACCGTGATATGAAGTATGTCAAAAAATCATAAATAATTAGTACTATAACCGTATGAAAGGATATTATGGTTTACTTTGCGCTTCCAGAGATATCCTGGTTTTTCATGTCAACTTCATACAAAATTTCCGTAAATAAAATATAACTTGTCAGTTTTTAAGCCAAATTAACTCAAGTGAATATATAAGTATAATAATAGTCTACTGAAGCCATTCCAAGCAAAAAAAACACACTTAAAAATAAAAGTCCCTAAGTCTATGAAAGCCGATTTTCAGCCCAGTGTGCGGCGGTCTGGAGATAATCAACCAGGGAATCTATGGCCGAATCCGCGTCGGCTTTAGACACCAACACGTCCGGAATCCTGTCTAAATTACTAGACGACGGATTTTCTTTAAAATATTGAAGGCGTTTCGCGTAATCAGCCACCTTAACCGACAGCGGGGTGAAGTCTTAATTGTAACCTAACTGTAAAACAACCGGGCGATGATCTGAATCAAGTTCGTGTACGACTTGTATGAGTCTTACAGGAAGCCTGATATTTTTAAGAGAGCTATGTCTAAAACTGTGGGTCGGCAATGATCTTGATAGTGCGTGCGTTCCGAAGGGGCTATGACGTCAAACGCGAGAACCCTACCTAGTTTCCCGTTACGAGAGGTACACGGACTATTCCAGATAACGTTCCCGCTATTGAGGTGCCCCGCTATAATAACTGAATCTCCTAAATTAAGTAGCGCCTGCAAATCGGATCTTAGCAATTCTTTGTTCGGTGGCAAATACGCGGAAACTAAAATAATATTCGAGTGACTGGTCATACCTAATTTACACACTGACACTTCCATATTGGTTAGCGCGGGCGGATCTAACGGCATGCAATACAACGAACGCCTAAAATAGATTAAGGTGCCGCCCCCGCTGGTGGCACGGTCGTATCTTACTATGCAATAGTTCGCGATTCTAGGATTACGCATTTTCCGTTTTAAAAGCGTTTCCTGGATGAGGAGAACGTCTATCTGTCTATCGCGTAAAAAGTCAGCTACTAGATCGCGCTGTGTCCTAAGGTTTCTCGCGTTAAAGAACGAAAGAGATAGACCGCGTGGTTTTTTTTATTTAGACCCGCAAATTTTAATTTTTGTTTGGATGGTGAAGCACGGGCGAGACGCTGTATTGTGGCTCCGATAGCCGGATAGCGCGCTAATGCGTTAAGCAAACCTAGCTCCTTCTCCGACGTGAGGACGGCATGGAATTCGAGGACCTCCTCGAGGTCGTGCTCGCGGAGCAACTGGCTAATCCAATTAAACTCGCTAGTGGCAGGGGGGACAGTAAAAGCTGTCTGTGGCGGTAGCGCCTGCGACTTAGGAGCCTGAGGCTGGAGACGGGGGGCATAGGGGCCCACCCGGGTTGAGCCGCGTGCGATACGGAGGGTGATGAGCGCGGTGTGGTCGCGGGCGTGGGCACTACCGAGGCGCAGGAAGCGCCCGGCAGGCCCGGGAAGGCCTCCACGGACATGAGAGGTGGAGGCGGAGGGCGGGCGAGGCCGCAGGCGCCTTGAGCGCCTGTCTTGCCTGACGGGGACGTTGTGTGCGCGGTGCTCCGGGACAACCGCGATAGTTCGTGGGATGACCCGCGTTATCGAACAACACGCAACTCGGAGGTGCAGGAGTGCCGGGAGTGTGCGCGCACTCCTTCGTGGCGTGGTCTCCCAGGCACTCGACGCACCTGGGGCGGAGGTGGCAATTCCTCGCCAAGTGACCATAACACTGGCAGTTATGGTACTGCGACGGGGTGTGGGTCTTGCGTGGGGGCTCAACGGTGATGCCGTTTAGATCGCTGACCGATACGAGGTTGAAGATGGCCTTGCCCTCCTGCGAGCGGTCGAGGAGGACTAAGACCATGTTGTACGGGGCGCGGGTGCGTGTATGGTACATCCGATGTACCTCATGCACGGAGAAATTTTTCTCCTTAAGGGAGAGGGTGACGTCATCGACCGAGATCTCGGCCGGGACGCGGCGAAGCACTACACGGAGGAGGCGTTCCTCCTCGAATGCGAAAGTGAAATAGGCTAACTTTGATTCCCTAAGGAATTTTATTAGCGCACGATGGTCAGTAGAGGTGGGACATTTAACTTGAATGCCCGCCGGAGTACTGAGGGTGGACGTATAATTAACTGAACGTGTCTTAAGTCGATTCGAGATAGAAGTCCACTGGGACTTGTCTTGGATCGTGACAGGAGGCGGGGGGCGCTGTTTCCTAACTGTGGAACCCATAAGTTGTGAAGGAGCGACGGAGACGGACCTAGGTCCGCCCACGCGTGGCTTAGAGGCTGTCGGTGTAGTCGGTGCTGGCACCCGGGCGCCATTTATATTAACTAACTTTTCGGGGGATGTGGAATCCGAGTCAAAATCTGACGAACGCGAACCGCGGCTTCTAATGTAAGTGACGGTTTTATACTCGTCATTATCTAGCTGGAGCTCTGTATTGGGGCCTCTATTAGGCCCCTATCTCGGGCATCAGATGGCGATTGTGACAAGAGAGTCGCGTAAGAATTTGCAGTTACCACGCGGGGCACGTACTGCGTAGTTTCACCGAATAACGCTACATAGTTATCGAAACTAGCAACGATATCCGCGTTTGGGCCCTGTTGTAGAAGAAAATCTCTAAAATGCACTGCGTGTTCCATTTTAATAACTTAAGGGAAAGGGGGCGCCGCGAACCAACCTCCCTGCCTTAGAGGCAGGGGGCACGCGGGCACGCGAAACGGTAATCTACGGCACTATTCACGTTTATAATATATATACAAGTAAATAAAATGTGTAAATAGACAACAAATAAGTAAATATATAATTAATTAAATAAATAAATGAAGAGTAAATAAATGTATAAAGAATGACTGAAGAACTAAAGAAATACGTAAATATATACAAGTAAATAAAATGTGTAAATAGACAACAAATAAGGAAATATATAATTAATTAAATAAATAAATGAAGAGTAAATAAATGTATAAAGAATGACTGAAGAACTAAAGAAATACGTAAATAAATAGATAAATAACTGAGTAAACCAATAATTATACTAAGAAATAGATAAAGCAATAAATAAATACAAAGGAAAGGTCTTACTCAATTTCTGGGAAAAGCACGCAGGTGTGCAGTGCACGTGTGCCCATAGGAACAATGGAAACGAACACTCCCGAAACTGACGTCACTAAATTACGAATATCGAAATCGCTGCGCGTAACAAAGCGAACGACTGCTCGCTTTGGCAGCCGGGACGGAATTCGTTAATATGATAGCTTCATCTATATCTATTAGGCTTCCTTTGAGGGGATGCTTTTTTCTCGCTCCATTGACAAAATATTATTCAAAACATATAAAAAAAGATTCCCAATGTATTTGAGCACCTAATTTAAATTTTTAATACTCACTACATGGATCTGAAAGTTTCCCACATAACAAAAACATTTTTTTTTTCATTTATAATTTTCTATATTTTTACAATATTTCACGCTATTCAATTGACCATGCGCGAAAATTGTAGAGCAATTCTTCCTCTTTCAAAACTTTTATAGCTTATATTCAATCTACGAAGTTCGTCAGCAATAAGAAAATTGTGAACTTGATTTTTACTTAAAAAATCATGATGTTTTCTATTTTTCTTCAATTTCTACCAATCCTCGATTTACGCAATAAATGCAACGGATTTTTTTTCTTCAATGTTTACCCATACTAATATTATAAAGAGGTAAAGTTTGTGACTTTGTGACGTCGTCACGTTGTAGGAGGTAATCTCAGGAGCTACTGGTCCGATTTGAATAATTCTTTCAATGTTATATAGCTTATTTATCGAGAAGGGTTATAGACTATATAACATCACGCTAAACCAATAGGAGCGGAGCATCAATGAAGAATGTTTAAAAATCGGGGTGTTGTTTGCTCTTGAGAGCTTCCGCTGCGTGTTAACGTTAACCCAAAGTATCTATTCCACGCGAACGAAGTCGCGAGCAGAGGCTAGTAGGCTATAAACTAACAATTTGAATAATACCCGAGTCAAAAGAGCCAACTTGTTAAATAATGTGCACCGTAATTCTCAGGTCCTACTATTTACTTTCAGCTGATCGTCGGATATACGTAATATTCATTTGTTCCACTCCGACTAGAAATCTAATGATCTACATGTTATTTAATTATTGAATCACAGATATTATTACTTCTAGAAAATTCGACCGCCTTTTGGAAGTTTGCGTTCACGATCAGAACGTCGCGAAGGCTGGTAACGTCTCATCTCTATGCCCCAACGTGCGGAGTCTCGACGTTTCCTGTAACCTCTTCTCGAACTGGCGTGAAGTTATACAGCTGTCATCTCAACTCCCAGATCTGCAAGAGCTTGATGTTAGGTAAGTAAACAATGTAATTAAAAAAATATAGTGTTACAAAATAAATATAGCTGGTTGGTCGGTCAGTCAGACAGGGAAGCCAATTATCACTCTGCACACACCGTTACTAATTACACGGGCATAGCTTCGCCTTACTGTAACTTCGACATAGAAGTTGTTTGTAAATCAACGACATTTTGCTTTTTATTTATATAAGTCAAAGCACTATTTACTGAAATTTCCCCAAAATAATTTACTGACATAAAAATAAAAATAACTATGAATTTATTTTTAAGTAATCCTGAATAAGACTAAGTTTAACTCCCTTCAATCCTTTGTTAGTTCATGGTGACATTTAACATGTGAAATAATCATTTCAAAACAAATACTAACAAACAACAAAAAGAACCTTAGACAAAGTTCGTTCTAAAACTTTTAAAAGTATGGGAACGATTAACGTAAAAAAATCACATCTAGGTTCAATGAACAACATTAAAGGGGCCCTTCTCAAGGTTGATCATTACGTAACTGCTTATCGTCGGAAAGCGGGACGCGGTTCGAGGTGTGGGACGCGAGTGGTACTACGCGGCACGGTGTGATTCATTGCTTTCCTTATTATTATTACAGTTCCTTTCCGAGTAAATCACCTGGTGTTTAGTGTATATCAGTTTTGTTATTCTCTAGATAATTAGGTCAAATATTAATCATCTATTTTTTTAAATTCATTTAGAACCAGAAATTCTTAGTCGGTAACTCCTGAAAATATTGTCGCTGTTTAGTAACTGTGTATGGATCCCATCTATAGAATGTAGAGAGTAATGAATGTAGGTTTTATAATGAAGCCTCAGAAAATGTTCTTCTATCGCTCCCATTATTATTTACAGTAAGAACCGAATGGCCATTGACATGCCAGAAGAAACCTTGACACAACTGTCAATAAATTTTGCCAGTCTGGAGAAGTTAAACATATCCGTCTGCGATTACGAGTGGGCTGACGTCCTTGTATTGTCCCACCTGTGGCCTAAAATCACAGAGATAATCGCGGCTTATAACCGTATACAGAGAATAATCCCACCGGGGGTCACTCTACGGACCTTGACCGTTCTGAGGCTTGATGGGAACCCGATAGACTCATGGAGGGAGGTTTTGAATCTGGGAAAATTGAATTTGAGGGTTCTGAGTATGAACGACTGCCTCCTCAGCGAGATACGGTTCAACGATGACCCAGGGAACTCTAAAATTGACGAGTTTGAACATTTGGAAGTGCTGTTCCTGAATCGTAATAGGATTAATGATGTGAGTATTAGATTTTTATATTAAATCCTTGACAATTAATAGGTTCATCCATCGGGCCGTCTACGCTCCGGCACTGGACATTTTTTTTATATCATATAGGAGGCAAAAGAACAGGTGAGTCACTTGATGTCACCAAGGGAGTCGCAAGTGCGTTAGCAGCCTGTGTTTTGGGGGAATGGGGTGAAAGGGGATGGGGAGAGGAGATGGAAGGGGGAGAGGAGAGGAGGGGAGATGGGCCTCCGGCGCTCTCAGTGGCCGGACGAAACGCAACAATACAAGCACTGTTACTTCAAGACAGTTTTCAGTGAGAGGGTGGTAATGCCGAGGGCGAGCCGACCGATTTATCCTGAAACCCGTAATAGCTTCAGCGTTGCCATACCACCTACAATATATTTTACAAACATAAATAGTTACAATCGTTTTTGGTGGATGGGCAGAAAGGGGAGTCATTTCCACACGCGACACAGATACACCCACGTGAAGTAACAGTGCTTACGTTGTTGCGTTTCGTTCGGTCAGTGAGAAAACCGAAGGCCCACCTTCCCTCCCCTCGCCCCCCCTCCTCCCCCTACCCATACTCTTTCCCCCCCAAATACAGGCCTCGTAACGCACTTGCGACTTCCCTGGGGTTGTACGTGTCTATGGACGACGGTGGTCACTTAACATTAGATAACTCGTCTGTTCGTTTGCCTGTTATGACATATATATTTATATGTATATAAGATATATATTGATGAAAAGATAAACCAGATCCAGTTTCTTGCCGGTTTTTGTTAATGACTGGGTTGTTTGTCCGAACCAGGGGTACCTTTAACGTTGCTAAGCACATTCTCAGGGCCTAATTTAAATAAAGTATTTTTGATTTTGATTGAAAACACGCAGAATCAAAACTACTATTAATATATCATTTCTGGAAATATATAAATTGGTTTCAGTGGAGATCTCTGAGTGAACTGAACAAACTACGAAGACTGAAGAAGTTGTACTTCCTGAAGAATCCAGTACAGAATACTGAAAACTATGACACCGGATCACAGCTTATCGTTGCAAAGATTGGCACCTTACAGGTATGCTTGTTTATTCTCCTTCTTACTATTTTAACCACCAATCCTCTTTATTGACCTTGTTTAGATGCTAATACCTGTCCGCTTTATGGGGTATACTCCATATCGTTCTTTTAATCAAAGAATTCGTATAACCATGCTTACACATTTCATTTAAATTTTCTATACATATAATATAACATGTATCGTGTTCGTAAATTTTTAGATTTTTATGTAAAAAAATGGTTGAAAAGAATTGTCTTGAAGTAAGTGATAAAATACATTTCAATAATTTTTTAAAATGCGTTTCTATCTGTTTGGATACATTCGCGGTAAAACCTCACTAAGAAAATCATAAAACGTCCTCGAGTAATTTTAGCCTTCGTATATTTAAAATCGGTGCACTCTATCAAAAGTTATTGTAACCTAACCTTTTTTTAATTTAGCTCCACGCTGACCTAGTAGAATATAAATGAAACGTTTTAAGTCAATTCTGAAAGTAGAAATAAATAATTATACTGCTATTATGTCGTACAAAATATCATCGTTTGTACAGAAGTTTAAATAAGCATTTTAAAAAAAGTTCGTAGCTAATTCACTTATTTATAACATTTCTTATGAAATAATGTTAGTGCAGACAGAGTAATGACATAATTCGCTACAAAAGTTTTTTTTTTCCAAAAATTGAGGAAATCAAAAACCGGATGGTACATAAACGTGACGCCATATTGTCGTAACGGACTTCCGTTGCATTGGTGTTCAGTTACCTCCTAATCCCGCCTAAAGAGGTTTTACTTCAAAAAGCTACGTACTGGTATTAACGAGTCTCTGTTTATCCTTTAATATATTAGGAGCTCTTATATATACTTAAACTATGTCACGCCTCCTAGTGTTGCCAGTCTCACACTCACTATTAAATTACCAAGTCTGAATTAATGCATTTCTTAAAATAAATTAAAGTAAAAAAAATATTACCTTTTATTAAAACGTGGACTTATTTTCCCTCAGTTTATTAATTATGTTTAAGTTTTTCTCAAGTTTTAATCAAAAAGAGAACAACAGTCATGTATTGTCGTAGTTTTGCTTTTATTGGCTGGTGGTGGTTGGTGGCTGTTGATTTGGACGTATTCTTGTCGCAAAGTAGATTCCCTTTTAGGTGAAAACTCAACATATGTAAATTTTGATATTTGAGATATATATAGGTAATCAAATCTATATATGTATGAATAGGCAGCGGGAAAACGGTTAGGAACATCTCCTGCCTGTTTCTTAGCCAATTTTCTTTCTTCTTTTAGAAATGGAAAATGCTATTGGAATGAAAATTTCTTTGGGCGTGTTGAGCGGTATTTTTTTGGTAGGAGATAAACTTATGATTTCGCGTCATGACATGCTAGTAAGTGTGACCTACCGTATTGCGCTTACGCGGCTTGCGTTAGTCTAGCGGCCCGTAGTGTAATGACTTGCGTACATCGATATTGATATTTTATATTAAGATTTTGCAGCTCTTTATATGTTTGATTGGTTAATAAACTTTATATAAAAGGTATATAATTATTTTTTGAAGTTCCCAATAGATGTAAAAACCAGATTAAAGTTAATATGTCAATATAAAAATTATGGAATATAAATATTGTCATTTACACTATAATTAATTTAAAATTTCCAAAGAGAGAAAAAGGGTATTTTTATTTCATAGTAGGCAAACGAACAGGTGGGTCATCTGATGTTAAGTGATCACCACCGTCCATAGACATTTGTAAAATCAGAAAAGGCGCAATTGCGTTGCCAGCCTGTGTTTAAGAGCAGGGGGAGAGGGGACGGGGAGGAGAGGAAAGGGTAGTGTGTCTCCGGCGTTCCCACTGACCGAACTCAACGCAACAATGCAAGCACTGTTACTTTACGTCGGTTTTCTATGAGAGGGTGGTACTACCCCAGGCGAGCCGATCCATTCATCTTGAAACCAGTAATAACTGCATAATATTCATGGTTTTGAGTTTTCACTTGTAACGGCAGTCCTTGTGACTGCTTCGATTTTTAATTTCTGTGGTCTAAGTTCGAGCATTCATATTACTAAAATCGTAAACATTTAAATTTTCTACCTGTGCACTTTATGGGGAACAACCCATATGATATGACACTATATTGTTTAATAATGTTAATATTGAATTTTTATAATACTTTACAGGAGCTAAACGGTTCTGCTATTACGAGGGAATTACGTCGCGGCGCTGAATACGATTACATGAAAAGATACGGTGGTGAGTGGAAAATGGCGCAAACGGATCCGCAAACGAAAATCACCTTTGCAATTGAACACAACAGATTCCAAGACCTGGTCAATAGTAAGTCTTCGTTTTATATGTAGTGGGAAACGTCGATATATTAAAACTAGTGTGTCCGACGGACGTTGTCCTACCTTGATGATAAAAAAACTAGAATTCAACCGAACCCCGCCTGCAGGCTCCAATTGTGAATCTAAACTATTTTTGAATCCAGCTGAACACACAAAAATCGTCTTCAAAATTTGTCTAGACATTTAGGAGGAATTCAGGCTGAAAGCTTAGACAGTTACAATATTTATATAGGATATAGCGCACTCGATGCTCGTTTGAAAAAAAAAAATAGGCGCTTAATATTTGACCTAATTATTTAGAAAAATACAAAAATTATACTGAATCCTCTACGCGTCTGTCAATACAATGTCAATGACTATCGGGTGAAGTGGAAGTGAACGTAGAAACGGTATGAACAAAACAAAAGTGTTTATTATCAGTTTTATTAGCGAAGGTAATAAACTCCGGGTTACCCCTTGCAGCTTTCGGCACCGGTCATTGCACCTAGGCTTATTACGCTTATATCTATACTTTTGAAAGTCTTAGATCAAACTTTAACTTAGGTTCTCTTTGTTGTATATTAGTATTTGTTTTGATATTATTGTCTTATATGGCAAATGTGACCATGTACTATCATCTCTTAGAACATTGTAAGCGATTAACCTCACATTTTGTACACAGACGATATTTATAATTAACACAACTTATTTTTTAATTTACCGCAGTAATATATTATATACTGTATGCTTATTGTGTATTTAAGAAATATACGTTTTTATTTCCTCCAGAATACGGCATACCCGAGGACAGTTTATTAGAAAAACAATCAGTCACAAAAACACTCACATCGCGTCTCTTAGAAATAACGTTACAAGATGGCAACGGGAAATCCTTTAAAAAGAAATTCCCTGCCTCAATGACGGTACAGAAATTGGTAACACTGGTGCAGAGGTTGTTCTCGAAGGCTGGCAACACCGGAACACCAATTCTCTACGTAATCGACGATGAGTTGGCAGGAGCAGAGATTTATCTCGACAACACTATGAAAGATCTCGCTTTCTTTTGTATAAAAAACGGAGACACGATTAATGTGAAATACAGATAATTTATTTAAAAAAATGTACAATCAAATATATATTTACTCGAGATTTGTTATTGTCAAATATGATTGGTAATTAAACGCATTCCTGAACATGTTATGTGTGATCTGACTTAAATCAAACAAGCTAATATTCTCATAAATGACGTAATTATTTTAAAAAGTTTTTTATTTTTGTCCCGTATAATAATGACCTACAAGTATTAGTTTTTGGTGGGATCTTATTCTGACATGTAGTGGCTTTTATATTTTATTGATTATACTCTATGTTGTGCAAGAGTGAAGTGGATAGAGAGGAATACCATGGAGTATGATTTCTGAAATGCCACAAATACTGTCTTGAAAGTTCTAAAAAGAGAGCCGCCATTTTGTTAGAACATTGAATTTATTTACTCGACAATGGCAGTAATAACCTAGAAGATTAGTTGTCAAAAAAGAAATTGAAAAAAAGTATTAATTTATATTAATTGATTATTAATACTGCCTTTGTGGTAGATTTTGATGTAGGCAATACTCTCTGTTCATATGTAACACTGGCATATAACAAATTCGTTGAGTTTTACCTCAACAAAATATTAAATGGGATTAAAAGGTTTTGGCGAGTTACAATAAAATAAATTGAGATATATAATGATATATTTGTTTGTATTTTGGATATTTTTTCATTTCGCTAAGCTTACCTCTAATTTGGCGAGTCGCCATTATACTCTGATTAGTATAATTTTAGTATATTTTTGTATAGCCTGGCAATACTCATGAAGTTATGTAATATTTAGATATCATTTAATATAATCAATCACAGTTCGGTGAAGCTGTAAAGACCTTTCCAGGTCAACAGCGTCTTTATTTCGAAAAAAAAAATTAATATAATTCAAAAGACGGATTACTTCAATTGCTAAATTAAAAATAATATTTGTACTAATATAAAATTTTAACTTTATTGTACTAAGTGCAAGAACGTTGTTTTTACACCTATCTATTGTCCATGTATGCAAAAGTTTTAAGTAACAGTAACTTTATTACAGAAATTTTACAGCTATGTTGTAGTTTGACGTGACTAGATGAGGATTAGTTTTAGATATTACAAATACTAAGAACATTATTTTTGTTATGAAACAGTTTTACGGCTTTCCTGGTAGTCGCGACTTTCATATTGGAAACTGAAATTTGACTCCCAATATTTAATTTTATGTAAGTCAATAATGCATGAAACATTTTCATTATCTGATATTAACGGACGTGATTAATTTCGCGGTAAAAGAAGAAATATTTTTTATTAATTATTCATATCTATGACATCATCATTATAGCAGGATTAGTCACTACAACAACATGTGTGACCTTCATTGATATCTTATGCAAATAAGAACAGAAAACACCTGTTACCTTGGATTATCATATTTGTGTGTATTGCCATATAAAATTGAAAAAATACAAGAACATCATATATTTTGTATAAAGTATTTATTCGATTTTAACAAAAGTACCATGTAGGTTTCTATCTCGCAACAGGACAATATTTGGAGATTCGAATATTTAGTTTATCTCAAAAATACGATACTGTTTTAGTATATTACTTGGTACATATTAATTCAAGTTAATTTACCATTTTCCTTCTAATTAAACCATGTAGGTTTGACTCTTTCGCTTCTGTCACTGGCCACACAGTCGCCATTGACAACCGTTGTGTCAACATAACTTTTTTTTGTTTAGTTTACATATGGTGTCAATAGAGTAGAAAAAATTTGAAAATCTCCACAAATAAAACGTGATGTGATAGAATATATTCTTCTTAAGTGTTTAATCATGGGGAATTGTTTTGGTAGAATTTTTCGTAGGCGTAACATACGTCGGCATATAGTACTGATACTGATCGGTTTGGATAACGCGGGAAAAACGAAAACAGTTAACAATTTAGTCGGCGACAATGACGACAGGGTTCTGCCGACTGTAGGTTTTAAAGCGGTGAACTTAGCCCACAAGAATACACCGGTCACAATTTACGATTTAGGCGGCGGACCGCACTTTAGACAGATATGGCCGCAGTATTATAGTGAGGTGCATGGAATAATATTTGTTATCGATTCCAGTGATTTTTCACGGTTGGACGAGTGCAGGATTGTTCTCGAAGAGGTTTTATCGCACGATAAAATATCAGGTAATATGTTAGTGTGTTTTATTTGAATATTATTAGTACTAACAAGGGACAAGAATGTATCAAAGAATTCGCGTATATTTACTTATTTAAATTGGTAACACTATCGGCAGACGCTGAAGGAGGACCTGACACCTGAACCTGTGTAATGTGTTTGTAGTACTTCTGTATATGGAAAAACATAGAACTGTGGTTTTCTCAAAGTTTGAAATCGGCGATACGTCGTCGCCTGGCGTGGTGCTTATGCTTACACCTTCCTTCGGGGAGAGGCCCATAGCCCTGTAACGTTTCTCTTACAGGCTGATGATAATAATTGTGTTTAAAATGTATATCGAGTAAAAGTAGCAATAACAAATAAGCAAAACACCCGATTAGGCCTCCCACGGCAGTGGCTCAAGCCTAGGTTCGATCCCTCGGTAGGGAGCCCTTGAGTGCGTTGCTTGCGCGATACTGTGACACACAAATATACATCACCGCTACAACACTACACGATCACCCTCACACACGTGCACGGCAACACGCTTACACATGAAAGTGGAAGGGTTTACTTTTTTTTTCCTTATCGAACTGAAAAACTCTCAATTTTCCGATAATAAATATATGGAGGAGTTGTTGAGGCGTGTATGCTTGGTACACATATACGGTTCAATAACTCATACAAATATGAATAGTTAGCTAGGCTAGCTAAGATAGGTCGCGATTTTGCATGCAACAGGCAACAGCCAAGCCGAGGTGTGCCGTGCACCCTTGAGCTGGTTGCCAAAATAAAATCGGCTGAATGCTTTAAGTGCTCGCCTTAGTAGACCGGTGAAGCTGTTAAGACCTTGATGGGTCAATAGCGTAATCATTTCGAAAAAAAAAAAACAAATAAGCAAGTCTTTTTTTTTCTTTTTACATATCACCGTAGAACACATATTTAATTGTTATTATTAAAATCGTAAACTCTTTTATATTGTAATATGGACTATTTTGGAAATAAATATACACTAGTTGATTTTACAACACGATAAACTAAGAGTGAATTAATGTTGTTATTATATACTAGCCTCTGCCCGCGACTTCATTCGCGTGGAATTAATACACTAACACTAACACGCAGCAGTTCTCAAAAGGAAAAAACATTCCGATTTTGAAACATTTTTCACCTGTGCTCCGTTCCTATTGGTCTTATCGAGATGATATATAGCCTATAACCATTCTCGATGAATGAGCTATATAACACTGAAAGAATTGTTCAAATCGGACCAGTAGTTCCTGAGATTACCCCCTACAACGTCACAAACTCACAAACTTTACCTCTTTATAATATTACGGGCCGGGATATAATCGGGTACCAACAGCAGTGCCTTTTTTCCGAGGGGAAATCTATTATGGATGTCCACCCTCCCTGGGAAAATAGTGAGTTATGTCCGACACCCACGGACAACCGCCGTACGCCGCCGTTATGTACAACCGCCGCTATAGTTGGGGTAGCACGAGATCTCCATAGACCTTCATTATGCCAACCCAGCGATGGGCCCTCTGCCAAAAAACTGCTTCCGGGCTCCATCCAAATCAGGAGACGATCACGCACACAACGACCGTCTCCTCCTTCCGCCGAACCTGTGCAATGACAAGATGGACCTCCTGACCCATCTTCCCTAGGTCCGGCTATTTTTCTAGAAGGAGACAGGTATAACGTCTTCTCTTTCCATCTCTCCTTCGTTGGCGGATAGGGCTAC
Source organism: Antheraea mylitta (assembly GCA_014332785.1). NCBI lineage: Eukaryota > Metazoa > Arthropoda > Insecta > Lepidoptera > Saturniidae > Antheraea > Antheraea mylitta. The sequence continues at coordinate 2,291,944 of JACEII010000007.1, read as the reverse complement.
TTATAGGATCCTACACGCGAGCCTTCTCCGCCGCCTCCTTCCGCAAGATGACCTTATTGCAAAAGCAAAGGGGTGGATACTGAATTGACGACTGACAGAGAAAAATTGGTAGAGGAAAACGTGTACGGAGGGTCCGCTCTTATAAACCCTCGACTCATTTTTTAAGGCCCACAACTCAATATAGCGGATCATTTTATTTTGATTATAATGTTGCATTACATAATACGCTATTGTTTAAGTTATTCAAATTTTGTTATAAATACGGTATGTTTTAAACTTATGCCGCCAACAGTCTGTTAAACCGTGCATCATAAGGTCTAGATTTGTTTGTTTCGAACTTAAACCCTTATGATTTTGGACAGTACAGAACTGAACGTGGTAAAAGAGCGTAATGAAAATTTCACTGTACTTGAATTACTCACGCGAACAACGCTTAATGTTAACGGTCAACGTCTTCTATATTAGATTAGTAACCTTATGACGTCGTTCAAAATTAGTAACCATGTGGAAGATTGGCATAGTGTTTTAAAAGGTCGATTGACACAGTCACTACCTTATTACCTCAGTCACGAATACTGTGGTTTAGAATCCCCTGCAGGATAATAACTAGTAACAAACTCGATAGCATTAGCTCTGTTCAGTATCCTTCTTTTTAAAAACAATACACTTTGTTCACGTTTGTGTATTATTTTAATGAAAGTGACTCATTCCCATACGTAGGAATAAATATAATAACACAAATGGTACAGAAATACATAACTAAAATATATTAAGATGGATATATCCAACAACTGCTATTTCAGCTACATGCAGCAGTTTTTTTTTCAAACCGACTACGTTAACTAGAACTTGTCAGATAAATCAGTAACGTGCTAAGAGATATTGTAAAGTGAAAAATGATTCGTAAAATGCATTCAGTGTTATTGCAAAAAAGTTAAATACGTATTGAATACTTGCTTTAAACAGGTAACGTTTTTCATACACCGTATACGCTCGTTAAATGTTCACCATCTTGCTCTTTTGTCTCGCTTTGGTTAGGCTAGGTTAGACTTGCGAAATAAGGATTGCGCGTACTTTCCTCGAGCGAGCGTGGTGCATTTAGTACGAAACCTTTTTAAAGCAAGTATAAACTGGTCTTCTCATGCTAGCGACTTAGTAAAACCAGTAATAGTGTTTTAACTGTTAGGATTTATTATAAGATCTAAAAGAATATTACCGGTTTGCAGGACTGTAAGTTTAAGCAAGTGTCAAGCGCATTTTCATGTCAAAAAGCTATTGCAGGATGGATCAATATGTAAACGATGATGATCTCTGGAATTGACTATTCTCTTTATGCCTCTTTCTTGACGGTTATTCTCAGTTACTTAGATGTTGGTCTAGACTTGGTAGTTTTGGCATTCATAGGTACCTTCGCAGGGCATAAATTAGATAAAGAAAGGAAGAAAGATACATTTATTCACTACATACAATACATATTTACAAGTATATAGATATTTCAAGTGACATAAGTGCTGCATGAAGTGAAAAAAGTCTTTGTCTCAGTATAAGCTGCAGGTTTGTAAGTGCAAGCATTGCAGCGCTGATTTAATAAAAAAAAATTAAAACGACGGACGGACGGACAATCTATATAACACTGTACACAATACATCATTTACGAACATACGTATTACATATTACGTACATATACATACATATCTATTGATATAATAAGGATGTAAATATAACGTGCCTGCACTTTTTCGATTTTCGTGATAAGCACTGCTAGTACTGGGTTAACAATAAGACATCATCAAGATATTCATAATACATACCCTCGAGAGTCTTTGTTTCATTCATAATTAGGCTACTCTATTAAAAATTATTATAATTTGAATGACGGCTCGAACTAAGTATGATAGAAGAGTATAATATTATAAAGATGGAGGGTTTATTTGTTTAGTTCGTTGAACGCGCTAATCCCAGGAAGTACTGGTCCAATTTAAAGCTCATTTATCAAGGCTATGTATCATCACGCTAAGAACAATAGGTGCGGAGCACCAATGAAGAATGTTACAAAAACAGGGTTTTTTTATCCTTTTTAAAGATTCAGCTCCATACTAGTGTTAGCCCAAAGCAACTATTCCACGCGGACTAAGTCGCGGGCAGAAGCTAGTTATTAATAAAGTATTTTTGATTTTCATAATTTCACCGAAGACTTTATGAAGCTAGAAACTGTGGAAATTTCGCAGACTGCTTGGTAACAGTTTTCACATTAAGGATGGTACTGTGGCAATCGAGTGGTAGTTTCACTTATTAATGTTCGCAAGATTAAATGGTTGTTCTAACAAACTAACAACTGGATTTATTAATATTTTTACAATTACAAAACCAAAGTGTAACAACAACTGTAAAATACAAGGGTGCGCGGTGGTGTCTAAAAGCGTACTGGTGGGAGCGTTGTAGGCGCGCGATGCGCGTGACTCGCCTCCTGCGCCTCAGCTGACGACCATGTTGCTTAATAAGATGCGGCTTACATGTAGCCTTATTATTTTATATTCGATTTACATTATATATTTTTATTTGACTGCAGGAGGCGGCCACAGTACTTAGGTAACTAACTAGGGCGACTACCTGTCTCTGATATCGAACAGACAATACTGTATGGTTATGACATGATTATATCGCAATCTTATCCTTTACGGAGAGTAAAGTCTTAATTTAACGACCTACTATCATTATAGTAAGACTCTCTTCTAAAATTATTTTAAATAAATCTTTACTTAATCAGGCAAACCTGTTCTGGTGCTAGCGAACAAACAGGATAAAAACGGAGCCCTTGACGATATAGACGTCGTGGAGAAACTGAACATTGAGCCAATGGTCAATAAGTACGTAGTATTTCGTAGTATTTAAAAATCGATTATTTAAAATTTCTTATAAAATTCATAGTACCTTGCCATGTACACTCGTGCTTGCTTAGCAGCCCTTATAGTATCTTGTATTACTTTATATTAGGACGACTATAGGTCCTGCCATGAGTGCGGTGCTGAGAAAGATACCGCACAGCACATTCTCTCTGAGTGTGCTGCGTGGGAGGTGGAGCGCCGCACACTGGTGGCGGTGGTAGGAGAGGATTTATCGCTGCCGAGCGTGGTCTCGTCCATGCTCGGCAGTGAATAGGCGTGGCGAGCAGTGGCCTCCTTTTGCGAGGAAGTCATCTCGCAAAAGGAGGCAGCGGAGAGGGCCCGCGAGGCGGACCCCCTCAGTGACCGTCTTCACCATAGGAGGACCGGTAGGAGGAGGCGGCGCTTTGCCCAACTCCTCCTGCTACCGTAGCCGGACCTGAGGGAATGCAGTCGGGGGGCTCATCCCCTCATTGCACAGATCCGGCGGACGAGGGGGGGCAACTGGCGTATACTCAGCTACCTCTCTATAGGTAGGAGCCCGGCGGAAGGTTGGACCGTTGGGGCGGCTATTCAAGGGGAATAGCATAGAACGATCCCTTGCCGCCCCAACATCACGGTCTGGCGATACACCGTGGGGTTTTAGTCCGTGCGAGTCGGACATAACCCACTCTCTCCCCCGGGAGGGTGGGTATCCCTAAGGGATTTCCCCACGTAAAAAAAAGGACGACTATAGGTCTTTTTATTGTTATATCTCCACATTTTTATTGTTTGAAATCTTGCAAATGAGCTGGAGATTTAAGTAAAGGAAATAGAGGCGATGAAACCATATGTAGTAGATGGCCTTTTTCTAAGTCAGCAACCTCAAGTTGAAAATCTGTCGTCAAGCCTAGGTGCCTTTCGGCAGTTATACCTGAGAGCCAGTCCTCTCTAGGCTTAGCATATATACTATCTGAGACCACATCATCCTTTCACATCAGATGAGATTCTAGGCAAACGCTAATATCCCTATAAAATATTGTTAGGAATTTTTGAAAAACAACATTTATTGATTATTAAAAACATAACTGGGAAATGTACATAAACTGTTAAGAATCAATTCTAACAATAAATCACAGTTCGGACAGAGCTACTGCAAGCTTCGACGGCCACCAAAAGTGTATCAAAACTTTTTTTTTCTCGAACTGACTACGCTATTGACCTAGCAAGGTCTTAACAGCTTCACCGGACTAAAAATGTGTGTCAACACGACAAGCGTTGCCCCTTATATGGACCGTTCGCAGTATTACTATCCGACATTAAAACATAACATCGACCAATGGCGCCTCAGGTTATTAATAACACCCCCGATATAGTATATTGTAAGTCATTAGTAGCACGGAGAGTAGCTATATAATATATATATAGGTTTTGTCACAATTTTACCACCTCCATATTTCAGATATCGTTGTCCAACTTTAGTGGAATCGTATAGCGCATACACGGATACGAAATCGAAAAAGCCGAAAATCGATCCCGGACTACGCAAGGGCTACCAATGGCTCCTGAACTACATAATCCGTCGCTACGGCGACATAAACTTGCGCGTACAAACCGACATACACGCCGACTTGGAACGACGCAAGCAAATGCTGCACAAATCATCCAATACGGTCTCACAGTCTCAAAGCGATGATATCGCGACGCAAACCGGTTTCGAGAATCCGAATTACGATTTGGGAATCGATACGAAATCGATTGACAATGATCGATTGATCGTCGTTAAACCGATAAGCGATAATCTCGGAAGTATCGATTCGGCTATAACGGTTGTCGATGTGTCGAGTGTCGATGACTCGGAAGTCACTAGTGGAGCGAGGCCGAAACTCTCGCCGCTGTTCGGTCGAGAGAGTAACAGCTCTAATTCGGACACAGTACGAATAGAGTTGGAACGGAAGGACGAATATCGGAAACTATCGCCGATTGTTCGCGACAAGAGTAGCGCGAACCGGCATATCGATTTTAAGAATCGGCCGCAATCGAGTCCCACTTATAAGAAACACTTTAAGGTAAGCTTTTCCAATTTTTATTTATTTACTAGCTGTGACCGCGACTTTGTCTGCGTGGAATCTAATATAAAAAATAAAAAAAACTAATAAAGGCATCTGAATGTATTAAGCCCATTTACTTATCTACTTTTCTCTCGGACTTAAGTCGCGTCGTCAAAAAATATGTGTAGACATATATATAAAAAAACATACATACACATATAAGAATAAGGATGATACATATCCATTAGCAGACTGAAAACCGAAGTAGGGACTCGTCGATACAAGAGGACGACGATAAGCCCATTAACGACATGACGATGTACATCGGCGACCGGAATCGAACCTGGGACGCCGACGTAAACAAGAAACACCGTATCACGACTGTCAACGATTTAGAACTGTCCCATATGAATATGGAAATTATTTTGAACGATAGAGGTGAGTGGATATACAGTAGGTAAATAATTTTATTGTTATAATTAATTATAAAGATAATAATAATTAAATTATAATATGGCGTTTATAATATTGTTAGTAACTAAAATAATTTAAGAGACTTATAATCTACTTCCGGTACTGTATGAACACACCGGAACATTAACACTAGCGCCACCCTATTAGAGATTTCGACCTATAAAAGGAAAGATTGGAGTTTTTGGCGGCATCTTAGTCTGTCTTGTAGTGGATTTTAAATTTTATTCATAATCTTGGGACCTACCTAAGTTGCTTATCGACAATATAGCGCTCAGATATGTCATCTCTATACATTTTTTCGTTTTCAATTTGCGTTAGTGATTGTCGATAAGCAACTTGGGTAGGTCCCCTTGTGTTATTTGTCTCTATATTTTGTAAATTTGGTGGTGTTTTACGTAATATAGTTAGTTTATTGTGCATAAGTGAATTGAATGGAAAATAATACCACGAATCATGAAATACTGAGATGCCACAAAAACTCCCTGGAAGGTTCTAACAAGGGAGCCACCGTCTTGTTACAATATTGATTCACACGACGCTTAATATTCAAATGATCGTACGACGCTTGTAATATTATTGACTACGCGACAATGGCAGTAATAATCAGAAAGATTGATTGCCGAAAATAAAGTTAAAAAAAAGATGTCGTTGATCGGACACGCACTTTTATGTCGAAATTATTGTCGAAGCTGTGCTCGTATACTTTTTTTTTTACTTTATATTTATTTTACTTTTTCACATTGCCTACAGGGTGTTAATTGATATCCTTGACTGATCGAATATAAGTTGTTCATTACACATATTTATTTAGGTCTTTATCTATGAAATTGCCGTTTTGTATGAAAAAATTTAAACGAATTTTTTTCATGTATTTTTTATTTGTATTAATCGAAGTAATAACAAATGCAATCAATGCATCTTTGCCAACGCAGTGGCAGTTTATTGATGCCCTTCTTAAAGAAATCAGCTGGACGGGAGGCAACAAATTCTTCAAAGGCATTTTCTACTCTCGGGTATTGAATTTTTTTCCCTCCAAGGAGATATACAAATTCTGAAAAAAGTAATAGTCTGTAGGCGCAAGGTCTGGTGAGTAGGGCGGATGACGGAGAACTTCCAACCTTCAACCAATTCTTGCAACTTGGAGACCGTAGGCCGTGCAGTATGAGGTCGCGCGTTGTCGTGTAGGAGCAGCGGAGACGAGCTATTGACCAATGCTGGTTGGAGATATGCCAGCTTCTGCATCATTGTGTTCAGTTCTTCACAGTACACATCTGCAGTAATAGTTCACCCCGTTTTGTAAGAAGCTGTGATGATTTATACCGGTGCTAGACGACCTAACAGTGGCCATCACTTTTGTAGGGGTAAGTTTTCGTTTAGGGCATTGTTTAGGTGCTGAACCAGGATACAACCAACTTGCTGAGCGCTTGCGGTTATCAAACAGAATCCATTTTTCATCGCAGGTAACAATGCGGTTCAAAATTCCTTCATTTGTGTGTCTGTTGAGCAGTGCAAGGCACGTTCGACGCGTACTTCGCGCTGGCGATCATTGAATTCGTGGGGCACCCATTTGTCAAGCTTTTTTACCTTGCAATTTGATGTAAATGGACCAATATTGTTTTGACGCTAACGTCGAAAGCTGCTGCTAATTCAGCCATAGATTGTGTATCATCAGCTTACACAATCGCCTTTAATTCGTCATTGTCGACCAAAGTCTTCGGACGACCGCGAGGTTCATTTTTCAGGTCGAAATTCCCAGAACAGAAGCGAGCAAACCAATTGGGTTGTAGTGTTAGCTCCGTAAACGTCGTTGATGTTGCGTGCCGCTTGTGCCGCGTTGCTGCCACGACGGTACTCATATTCCATAATTACTCGAATTTTTAACGTATCTATGATGACAAAAAACATTGAGATGCGATGAAAATGTAACACTAATCAATAAACAAATGACTACTTTTGGAAAAATAACTCCATGTTTTTAAAATAAAATTAATTTGAAATTATAATTCTTAGCCAAACAAAAATTATTTAGATTTGAAATGACCAGTACTGCAGGACGGCAATTTCATAGGTAAAGACCTATTATATTTAGTGCTTTGCGAATGTTTGACGCCCGGTTTCTGAGGTTTTTTTTTTATTGTAACACGGCAAAGTGACTGCACTATGCCTGATGGTAAGCACAGTACAATCCAAAAATAATAGCGACCACCGATTGACACACTGTCCATCGCCGGTTGTCACTATCATGCCGGCCTGTAATAAGCTGGATATGCTGTAACTGTCACTTTGTTGCAAAAATCTTCAATTAAATAATGTTATCTCTTTCCCACGCTTAGTTTTGTTATCAAATGGAGAAATTCTACTAACTGTATTTTAGCTTGGCCTACAGAAATTGAAATAAAGTTCGCGTGATTTAGTTTATCACTCGTCGTATAATCAGTGATGTATATAACTTTCTATGCTTATAACGCTTTCTAAGTTTCACTTCTTTTTCTTCCATATTTAAATGCAAGCGCTATAAAAACAATAACGCCATTAAACCAAAAATAGTTAATAATAATTGAACAGTTAATATTTAATAAATTACTAATTTAAAAAAAAATACGCTCACGGATACGATTTTTACGTATACAAAATACTACATGTGAGCAAAAGAAAGGTGCAGACCAAGAGTCTGCGGAATAGAATATAAAAAAAAAGTTTCATTTCAATCGCATGCGAATTATACACTTGATCTTTTTTCCTTCCTGACAGAGTACAGTAACAAGACTGCGTACTCTGACGTGACGGCGGGCGTCGTGGGGGCGACAGGGGCCGTGGGCGTTCCACTGAGTCCTCGACCGGCCTCCGCCTCTCAGCTCGTGAGGCGACAGCTCGAACTGACCGGACACAAACGACGGCTGAGCCTCAAACGTAAGCCTTTTTTTATTATACAGCTATTTTCCGAGAAATCTTTTTGGTACTTTATCACTGTTGCGTTTTGTTCTCATTAGCATATTCTGGCAATTATGTGATTCATCTTTAATTTCTCTATATAAAGTGATTACAGCCAAACACCTGTTGAAGCGATAATGGCCAGTGATAATTTGTTTTAGGCACAAGTTAATGAAATGAATTAAGCACTAATTTTTGAAATAAACAATAACAAATCAACTCGATTTGTAATTGCATAGTCGTATCAAAGTTGGCCGTCACAGGACGCCCGGCATATGTGAAACGATCAAGTTACATTTAAAATTTGTCAAGTGTACTATAGTCGGATAGTAATAGTATGAGTCCCACACATAGTAACGAAGTGTGTAGTATATGTGTACACACACAAGTAAGTGTAGAGGGGTTGAGATGGTAAAATAGAGCGTCATCCCGGTTGCCGTGACGGCATACGCGGCGATTTAAGTTACAAGTCGTGCCAATAGATATTTCAAATCAGAAAGAGGTATTCTTTTATTTTACTGTTGAATTATTTATTATAATTTAAAAAATCACACTGGGTTGTATGTATGGGTAATGGGTAAATGGGTAAATAACAGACATGCAGCGGAACAAGACAAGCCCGGAGCGTGTCTCGATGCTGATATATGAGCCCGGTAAAGCGCCTCAGCGACATCTCGATAAGGGAGACTTTGAACAGACCGCCGCCACTTTACACTGAGTGAGTTGACAACATATTTGTTTTTTTTTTATATCATATAGGAGGCAAACGAACATGCGGGTCACCTGTTGTTAAGCGATCACCGCCGTCCATAGACACTAGCAACCCCAGAGAAGTCGCAAGTGCGTTTGCCAGCCTGTGTTTGGGGGAAAGGGAGAGGGTTTAGAGGAGTGGGGAAGAGAGAGGGGAGGGGAGATGGGTCTCTGGCGCTCTCACTGCCCGAAAGAAATGCAACAATGCAAGCACTGTTACTTCACGTGGGTGTTTCTGTGAGAGGATGGTAGTATCCCGGACGAACCGACCCATTCATGCTGAAACCAATAATAGCTTCAGCGTGGCTCTACCACCTACAAACCTGCTTAATTGTTTTCTTTCAGTCCTTCTTTTCCTACGTTAGCAAGTTTAGGACCCGTTTATAATGTAGCTTCGAACTTATGGGAGGTGAAACCTTAATTTCTCAGTTCATCAAACTGTTTAGTAAATGTTTACCTCATCTCTGTGTTACTATTTCTTCACTCATTTGATCATGTATAGTTTTTTATCGAAATTACCATATGTGTACTAAACGCCGTATATTTTCTATGAGAGGCTTCTCTCCCTCGTTATCTGTCATTCGTAACACAATATTGATAAGTACAATCTATATTATCTATACTAATATTATAAAGAGGTAGAGTTTGTGAGTTTGTGACGTTGTAGGGGGTAATCTCAAGAACTACTGGTCTGATTTGAAAAAATCTTTCAGTGTTATATAGCTCATTTATCGAGGATAGTTATATGCTATATATAATCACGGTAATATCAATAGGAGCGAAGCACCAATGAAAAATGTTTCAAAATCGGGTATTTTTTTCCTCTTGTGAGCTTCCGCTTCGAGTTAGCATTAGCCCAAAGTAATAATCCACGCGAACGAAATTCCGGGCAGAGACTAGTAATATTATAAGTATGAAGCTGTAGATACGTTACCTACGTGATATTTTGACAAAACAAATGACACGATAACGCATTCATACGTAAAGTAATATCGTAACGCCGCACTGTCTTAGATAAAATGTGGAAGTGAGATGGCATATTCTCAATATCGGTGGTGAAAGAGAAATAGTTATATGTTGCTTAGATACGGGCGAATTAACGGGGCAGCTATCAAAAATAAACTAGTTAGACGAGTTTTAAAGTAAAAGCTTTGATTAGTTCTACTGACAAGGGTCTCCCCTTCCCCTTAGGTCAGATATGACTAAAATCTTAAACGACGCCTTATAAAACAGGAGCTGATAAAAAAGTGTCTGATGTGCTCTTTTCCTACATTCCGAATATATATGTAAAACTCATGGTTACAACTAGCTGATAAAAAATTATATACTTTTCTATGATTACAGATTACACGGTTGTGTCATTAAAAATGGTAATTATTAAAAAAATACAACTAAATAAACAGGGTATGTCTGTATAACTTAGAAGTTTTAATATTATAATATGTTATAGTCATTTTATTTTCACAATGATTGTTATACTGATTTTAGATCATTTACCAAATATAAGTCCCTGATAATATTATCTTAATTTACGGGGTAAAATTACATGAAGCCATTTGTAATCATAGCTTATATTGTGGCGTACAAACGGATTATATATTCTCGGTATATAGACAGAGAGACTACGCTGGAGCTGATGGTTGTGCAGATATTTTATAATATATACTAAAAGAAATCCAAAAAAAATGAACATTTAATGTTTATCCCATCGATTGAAATGTCTAAATTTTAATTATTATCAAACTATAACGGGGAATAACTTTAGTGTATATGTTTTTTTTCTCGAGCTGTTGGCAACACTGTCTGCATTAATCCTCTGTATCGCGGTAAGTCCCCGTAATTTATTTTCTACTTTGGCTATCAACGAATTATGAGGAATATGCAGCGGGAATTCTATTTTCTTTATAGCATAATAGAATTCTTTGGTTTTATATTACAACACCACGTATAGATGGCGCTTTAAATTAGTTTGTTGACAAAAAACTGTAGGATCTATTGTTATAAATATCTCACAGATAATGCAAAATTTTAATTTGGAATTTCTTTTTCAACTACAGTTTATTTTATGGTGCACGTGATTTATTCCATTCAACTTGTAAGTAACTGACCCACAGCAACGCGTGGTTAGGTCAGCTAGTATATCTATGTATGTTTGTTTAGTTGCTAGTTATAAAGAAGCTTCATTGCATTTATTAATTGTTAAAAATGACTAAAGATGATTTTGTTATATTATACTAGCTTTAAGGTCCAGAATATGGATGGCAGAGGTAAGGGCAACTATTTTTCATTTTGGGAATTTATGAAAAATCGTTCAGCTCTAAGCACTAAATAATAGTGCCAAGAGCCTACAAAATGGCGCTAGCATAAGTAGAGGTTTTGGATACTCCGAAATAATTTTGTAAATATAACCTGAAATAACTTCTGTAAGAAAACGTAGAATGTGATAGAATTTGTGTGAATTTTAAGGAATACGTTTAATGATTATTTTGACAGACACTTTTTCATACAGAGATAGTTCTCTTTACCTCTACACTCCGTAGTTCATGTACCGCGTATAACAGAAAATAACAAAAAAAAAGAGATATGTCACTTATGGTAATCTAATCTGTGGTAGTTGTGATTCCCCATTGTGAAATTTGTACTATTTCTTATTAGATTTAGCTTACTTATTCGGTGACTTAAATGTATTCTATTGACTTTTACGGAGTTATTACAAATACGTGTTAAATACTTGCTTTAAGGTTTCGTACTAAATTCACCGCGCTCGCACGAGGCAAGTTCGTGTTATCCTTTTTTCGCAAGTCTAACCTAACCTAATCAAAGCGTGACAAAAGAGCAAAATGGCGAAGATTCATCAAGCGCGGTGCATTTTAAATATAACGTTTTTAAAGCAGATATCTAATACGTTTTTAAGTTATTTGTCATAACACCATATGTATGGTATAAAAAAATTTATAATCAGCCATGCGTTTAAATGAATACATAAAAGTCATTGGTTCCAGTATTCTATTAATTTCGTTATAAATCTAAGATTTTGTTTTAGAATAATACAGAATGGATATAATATAATAGATTAATTTAGTTTTCTACTTTGTAATAAAGTATATTTTGAAATTGTTGTTTTAATTGACTGAGGGTAGATATTAAAATTCCAGCTTTGGTAATACTACAAAAAACTATATTTACTTGAAATCACCCACCCGATTAGGCCTCCCACGGCAGCGGCTCAAGCCTAGGTTCGATCCCTCGGTAGGGAGCCCTTGAGTGCGTTGCTTGCGCGATACGGTGACACACAAATATACATCACCGCTACAACACTACACGATCACCCCTACACACGTGCACGCCTACACGCTTACACATGAAAGTGGAAGGGTTTACTTTTTTTTCCCTTATCGAACTAAAAAACTCTCAATTTTCCGATAATAAATATATGGAGGAGTTGTTGAGGCGTGTATGCTTGGTACACATATACGTTTCAACAACTCATACATATATGAATAATTAGCTAGGTTAGCTAAGATAGGTCGCGATTATGCATGCAACAGGCAACAGCCAAGCCGAGGTGTGCCGTGCACCCTTGAGCTTGTTGCCAAAATAAAATCGGCTGAGTGCCTTAAGCGCTCGCTTTAGTAGTCCGGTGAAGCTGTTAAGACCTTGCTGGGTCAACAGCGTAGACATTTCGAAAAAAAAAAAAACTTGAATATCACTAATTTTTTTCCTTCAATTTTAGCATTTGACGACAAAATCATTTGATATAAGAATATAGTCTAGGGTGGTCTTTTAAACTTAGAAGGACTAGTTCTCCACCGCAGCTCCCGGTAAACACCAACATGGGCTTGATGGCAAATTTTCAAAATGAGGGTGGTAGCCATAGGGATTCGATAAATTCATTATCATGTCTCCTTCACAAATGGTTAGTCTAATTATGGCAGTTCGTATCTACACTAATCAAGGCGGTGTTCAGACATACTATAACTGAGTCATCGTCTTCTAAAATCCACAACTCATTAAAAAATACCTTGAAAATATAATTGATGTGTCGCTAACCCATTCTCATAAGAACTAAATTATGTACAGCATATCGTGCCTTAATATAAATAAAGAAGTAACTCGAAAAACCGCATGAAGTAACAGCGCTTGCGTTGTTGCGTTTCGTTCGATCAATGAGAACGCCGGAGGCCCACCTCTCCTCTTTCCTTCTTCCCTCCACCCTAACACAAGCTGGCATCGGACTTGCGACTCTCCTGGTTTTGCAACGGTGACGGTGGTGATCACTTAGCATCGGGTGACCGTGTTCGTTTTTCTCCTATGATATAAAAAAAAACAGAGTATCCAGATTTTTTTTCTCATAGACCACTTTCATAAATTAGTTTTCGGGTGGACCCATACATTTATAGCATATGCCTAAAACTCGACATAAAATCGTGAAGATTAGATTTAACTATAGAAATTTGCGTTTATGTAACTCTCTCATGTAAAATAATGTTCGGGCATAAATTGGTTGGGGGGAGGCAAAATTATTTTTGACACATCGTTTGTTAACGGAAAATATAGAATTTTTGGCGGGATCTTAGTCTGTGGATTTTATATTTCATTAATAATCTTGTGTTATTTGACTCTATATTTTGTAAATTTGGTTGTGTTTTACGTAATATAGTTAGTTTCTTGTGCATAAGTGAAGTGAATGGAAATTAATAATACCGCGAAGCATGAAATTCTGAGATGCCACAAAAACTCCCTGGAAGGTTCTAAAAAGGGATCCACCATCTTATTAGAATATTGAAATAATCACACGACGCTTGTAATATCATTGCACTATCTATTGAAGGAAAACATTGACACTGGCAAGTACTTCTGCGGAGCCAAAACAACAAGAGAAGAACGGAAAATCTGTGATGATCGGTCAATTGCTGGACGAGAAAATCAAAAATACTTTGTTCAGTTTAGGCCCTAATGGGGCACTTATGATCGTCAAAAACTATCACCGGTTCGGAAAACAACCCAGTCATTGAGAACAACCGGCAAGAAACTCGATCAGGTACATTTTTTTAACACATATTTCCAATACATCATACAATAGCTTTTAGTGGATGCACAGAGAGGAGTCAATTCCAGACATCATTATTGTTCACATACTGATCCACTTTATTATATCCTTATGACACTAAAACCAGCTTGACGAGGCGCTTAAATTTGCAGTCCGGCAAATCGGTAACATGTTTTGAGACTTTATTGTAAAACCTAACACTATTACCTAAGAAACTATTACTGGTTTTGCTAAGTCTGAAACATGGGACGACCAATTTATTACAGTTTCTAGTATTTATATTATGCCGGTCTTTTACTAAATTCAGTTTTTCATAGTTCTTACGGACATACATCAATTTATCAAGAATGTACGTAATATGTATGTAATGACACTTTCCCGAATTTTATTTTGTGTGTGTTAATTTGGGAAAACTGATGCTTTCATCACCGACAATAGCGGCGTAGAAGACATATTAAATCAAATGAGTGAGCTTTTATCCAGATTATAAACAAAATACTTTCGGCATACATTTTCAAGGAGTATTGCCAATTTATAGAATCTACTGCCTAGGTACCACGAAAAGTGTGGGTGTGATGGTTGCCACTCCAAACAAGTTCATGCAAGATTACAGGCACTTTGGACTTTCTTGACACCTAGAAATGGGGCTAGTGTTTGCCTACGATATTTTTTTGTTTTCTCTTCTGTACATACAACTGTTGTCAATATTATATAAGCATCACGTTCAAAATTGCAAGTTTCAGCTACACTTTCAATATGCTTTTTATGTGAGGTTCCAAAAATAATCCACTATATTCTTGAACAAAATAAAACCACAATCCTGTGTACAATCATTTATTTTAATAATACACTAATTTATTATTATTTATAAACATTTTACGATAATTATGGCAGTGTATGTCTGTTACAATTTATCTTATAATATTTTTTTTCTAATTTAATATTTTATGTTTACAGTGTTGTATTGTAAAAATTACGTTTACATTTTTGGCATAGTTTCGTATAAAATCATTGTGATTGTGTATCGAAATTAATGTAAACACTTGTACAAACAAATCGGAATAAAAACTAACGAGTCACATACTTATCATTTGTTGTTTTTAACATGTGCCCAATGGCCGCGTGAGAGAGCGAGTCAGGTATGAAAGAGGTTGCATGAAATACAGATAAACAATCAAACACCTATTGATTTGCCACCATAAAGTATTCTATTTTAAATTGGCTAAATCACGTGATATTTATAGTTAATGCTCTGGTAGCTCAATCTAGTGCGTAGTATACTTTAATTGCTATTATTTTGATAAGAAATTACAGATTTACTCAAAATATATCGCATTAAAACATAAGTGACCTTGAAAACTTCGATCTACCAATAGCAAAAGGATAGCGTTAAAAATCTGGCTCTGCTATTGGTTGAATGATTTAGCGGAAACTTCACGTCAGCGCCGGCGCCATTTTGTTTAGAGTATCAAATGTCATTCAAAGGATATTATGCCAATTTTATTAGCATATACGGTTGAAAATAAATTTTTAATATGTTTATTACTGTATTTTTTTACTATTCTATTTACAAACGAAAGTCGATTGGACATCAATTTTGGCGTAAACCATATTTACTTTACAATATTGTATATCCAAGATAATTCGTAATAATTTAAAATAAGTAAAAAGATTCCTTACTTTTATTCTTAAATAATATTTATAGAAGAATTTATAGAAATTAATTTTTAACAAACGATATATAATTTAGTTTTTAGAAAAATAAATTGAAACTACTAAAAGTCGGATTTACATTATATATTTTTTTATCTATATCTGTTTATCAATTGGGAAATAAGTAATTACTTAATACTCCGAGAAAACTTTATCCATACTAATTTGAGCTTAAACATATATGGAACTATATTATATAAAAAATTTGATACAAACATATTTATACATTAACCCATTATTACACACACGTTTTACATCATTGAGATCATTATATAACTAATTGTATATATTAATAAATGCTATTTTTACATAATTTACAGAGAGCCTCGAATTTAGGACAGTCATTCTATGGAGACATTTAAAATACATATGATTACACCTGATAATGTAATCATAAATATAATACTTTACGTTGTTATTATAACTGATTCAGGCTCGTTGAAATATTACGTAAACAATGTTTTTATAGTACTAAATTTATGTGGTGCAGTTCATACACGTCCATCCTAACTCTAACAGCACCTCAAGAAATTTCACTGCTATAAGGTTTTTGTAACCAAATAAAACTAATTAAGCATAGAGATCATAACTGTACTGGATTCTTCCCCTACTGCCTCCAAAAAGGATTCACTTTAGAATATACCAGGTGAACGTTTAGACAGTAGCAATATCTATAGAGGATACTCTGCATTCGATTCTTATTCTAAATCAATTTAAAAAATAGGTGCTTAATAGTTGATCTAATTATCTAGACACAAAAATTATACTGAATCCTCTAAGCGTCTATGTTAAAGCACAGTGTCGATGATCGTTGGGTGAAGTGAAAGTGATGCCAACCCACTAACAAAGTATATTTTTGTAAGTTTTAACAAAAAAAAGGGTTTATGGTACGTTTTATGATCGAAAGACATTACCTCCGGGTCGCCGCTCGCAAGTTTTATCAACTGTCATTCAACCTAGGTTTATTTAAGTTATTATCCATAATTTTGAAATTGTTAGAACTTTACTACTTTACCTAAAGTTCTCTTTGTTGTCTATTAGTATTTTGATATTATTATTTTGTGTGTTAAATGTGCACCATGAAGTGTCATATCCTCGAATACTACGAGTGTCTAACCTTTCACCTGGTATATCGATTAATTAACGCGAAGAAAGAGTAAAAAATAATTTATCCTTTTTGAGTCATTAAATTGTGCTACAGTTCAACATATTGTCAGCAAATGTCTAAGGAATATTCCCCCTTTCCCTTGTGGGGGGAGTCTCTCTATTTCCCCCAAAAAGGCAATGTTAGAAATAGAAACCCGTTTGTGACTTTGTTTACAAATATTCGTATATATCCTGTTTCATAGGTAAATACGTATTTGTGCAAGATTATAAGCATATACGTCAACCTTTGATAATAAATATCTATCCATCATCTCGTACGATGTATACTGGGGTAAACAGTAAACAGGAGTAAATATAATAAAGTTATTTCTCTCCCCCTAATAAATCAATGCATTCGAATTCGTATATGTTTTTTTTACAGCTATTTCTACCCACACTGACATTCTATATCTCTCTCTCTCTCTCTCGTTCATACTTTCAACACGTTCGTTTCAAAGTTGTTATGTATCTTTTCTAATTTGGTTCACTGTTTAACTGTGTAATAGAAAAAAACAGGAATCTAACCGAGAAAATAATTAAAGCTATGAATATCAATAATAAAGGAACGAATACAAATAACTGAATATTTAAAACTAACATTTGTTGATCAAATTTATTTTCACAAAGACGTATGGAAGTTGTAATGATTTAAGAATTACAAAGCTATAGATAGGGCACAGAATGATAAATACAATCAGGAATGTACAGTTTTATTATATTTTAGGGACATTCAAGCATTACATAACCAAATTTAAAACCTCTTTATTGCATACTTTAATAAGAGTATTGCTTTTTCCAACACAAAATACATACAGGAGTTGTTGAGGCACTCGTGCTTGGTACACATGCATGTTTCAATAACTCATATACGTAAATCTAGATAGCTTAGATTAGCTCAGATAGGTCACGATTTTTGTACAAAACAGGCGACAGCACAAGCCGATGTGTGCCGTGCATCGTTGAGTTAGTCGCCCAAACATCCCAAATCGGCTGAGTGTCTTCAGCGCTAGCCTCAATAGTTCGGTGAAGCTGTAAAGACCTTTCAAGGTCAACAGCGTTCTCATTTGAAAAAAAAAAAGAGTTTTGTACAAATATTGTGAATTGTAAACATAAGTTGAGTAAAGTAAGACAAACTTAATAAATCAAACATGTCTGTATTTATTCGATTTTCGTGAAAAAATAGTTGCAGGTGTCTAAGAATAAGTAATAGAATACATTTCAGTCATTTTTAAAAACGTCTGTCTGTTTGTATGACCATATATCACTTTTTTTTTCGAACTATGCTATTGGCCTTACAAGACCTTTACAGCTTCACCGGACTACGATATCCCCACAACGCTTCACTGATAAAAAAAACCTCAGTCAAATCATAAAGCATATCCTCAGGAGTAACTTATTTTTTGTATCATTAAAATCGGTTCACTCTATCGAAAGTTATTGTAATTTGAAGATCCACCAGTGAGATAGCTTCATCGTACTCTACCACCTACTAAAAATCTGTCTCTACTTTTTCGATTATCGTAAAAAAACATATTACAGGTGTCTAAAAATGTAATAGAATACATTTTAATCATTTTTGATATGTCTGTTTGTATGATCACGCATAAGTACGGAGTTCACAATAAAACCTCAGCAAGAAAATCGTAAAGAGTAACTAATTTTTTGTTTCATTAAAATCGTGCCACTCTATCAAAAGTTATTATAATTTGAATGACGACTGAAGTTAAGTACGAGAGTAGAGTAGTAATCTATACTAATGTTCTAAAGCTGGAAGGTTTATTTATTTAGTAGGTTGAACGCGCTAATCTCAGGAACTATTGGTCCGATTTTAAAAATACTTTCAGTATTAGAGAGCTTATTTATCGATAATATGCGAGATGTTATATATCATCACGCTAGGAACGGAGCACCAATGAAAAATGTTTCAAAACCGTTTTTTTTCTCTCCAGTGACAAACTCAAAGAATAATAACTTAAAGAATGTGGAGTTTTCGGCAGGATTTTAGCCTGTCATGTAGTGTATTTTATATTTTATTCATAATCTTCTGTTATTGGACACTATATTTTGTAAATTTGGCGGTGCTTTACGTAATATAGTTAGTTTATTGTGCGTAAGTGAAGTGAATGGAAAATAATACCACGAAGCATGAAATACTGAGATGCCACAAAAACTCCCTAAAAAGTTCTAACATGGGATCCACCATCTTGTTAGAATAATGACTCACACGACGCAATATTGAAGTGATAGCACGACGCTTGTAATATTATTAACTACGTGGCAGCAATAATCTGAAAGATTAATTACCAAAAATAAAGTTAAAAAAACATAAAGAATTTTTATTTTGTAAGATCTTATTGGTTTTATATTTATGATGTCCCCACTCAATTTATTAGAAACAATAAGAGAATACTGTTCTTTCGCACCCAATGACTGCTTACATTATACTTGAGTATCCCTTAGTTCAATAATATTTTTATGTAAAATAATCCTGAAAACACTTGTTTGATATTTGTCAGGAAAACTCATTAAGTAGATTTCTTGAAAGAGATTAATTTGCATGCAAGATTTATTGATTAGTAACCATTCTGTATTTACTAAAAAGGTAATATATAGCATAAGTAATATATTTCTGTAGAATTAATAAAGGAACAGAAGCTGTATCTGTCACAGGTTGAAGAATACACTTAATGAGTTTTCCTGTCAGAAATATAAATAAATACATGTTTAAATTATTAATTACAAGCAATTAATATGAATTATACGAACAAATAAACCTCAAATGAGCGAACTTTTACGTAAGTTTGGAAAATTTGCAAACATTTTATAGTAAGATAAAATCCCAAAAATAATGGCAAACGTCAAGATATCATACCAATAACAATTCTTACTAAGTCGGTCTGGAAAAGCCCTATTTCACGACTAGTTTTTATGAGCTCTGTACCATAGAACAGAGGAAAAACACGAAGGAATGTTTCCAGACCATAAGTCCAAAATACAAGAACCTAGAACATACACCTGTGTAAGTTTTGTAAGACTATATTTGACTAATATAAATAAGAAATAAATAAAAATTTACACTAACATTCTGGAACATTATACTGAGCTACCATTATCTATCTTTTTTATAAGACATTCGCTATGTAAAAAAAATGACAACCTTTGCAAATGAGCACTAAATCCTTAAAACCTTGTTTCCCAGTTAATATGTTTGTCAAATATATCTACAACATAATTTTTTCGAAGGTTTCCATTAAAATAAATTTATCCTATGGGAAGTTCTGGATAGGAAAATATGTTTAGACTAGAATACAAAAAAATACACTGCTTCTAAACACTAAAGAAGTATTTGGAACATTCTACAATTCTGACCAAAATATATGCATGGGATCATGGTGAAAATAGTGTGACATGTTGATTCATCGGTTTGTGGAATATGCACGATTTGATAAAACCTATCGTTTCTACTGGTGTTGCAAAGAAACATGTTCGAAAAATAATACACGTCGAAACATCACCATTGTTTTTAAATGTTATCGGTGTCGTATCAAATTATGATGACAACTTCCTAGAGATTTCCACCCCTCATTTTATTGGTATATAAATGCCCCACAGTGTAACCAAGAACATTCGTATTCTAGCCTTTGAAGCAAATACGAAAAAGAAGAAGCAGCATAAGGTTTTCTCTGAAAAGTGTGGTTTACATTCTCGTTTTTGATGTATGAATAGATTTCTTTTGATGCAAGATATTTTGATTGTCAACAAGATTTTTTCTTTGACTAAAAATTTTTTAATTCCCTTATACGTTCATGATTTTAATTTTATTTGTAAGGAAATGTAGAGGGTTCTAATGTTGTACAATTTTTATCGCATACATTAAGCCCTTACCAATGAAATATATTTTCATTATTTTACCATATCGATCAATAGGATAGAGGTTCCCAACACTTTCAGTCCCTGAAATTGATAGTCTTCAACACTTCTTCTTGCTAGTGGAAACGCTAATGAGTCATTTACAGTCTTTATACGTCAGTCAATTAGCTTTTCCACAGTCATTTCTATCGTTCTACCTAATCAGACGTATACCTTTATAACTCCTACACCAAAAACCCAAAGTTTTTTACATTATGGGACCATATACTAATTTACCGGTACAAAAAGGACGGGGTCAATAAAAACGCATACAACCTACCTTACCTCGACTCCTGCTGTATAGAGGTATCATCATCAACCAGGCTAGACCTATTCCTCCGCTCACATCTCTTCTGGTGTTGCCTTATAAAGGCGCTCAACCTATTCAGCAAGAATTGCTTATCGTGCCCCTCCAATACCAACTGATTCCTCAATACAGCGACCATATGTCGATTCGCTGTAGCAACGGCCCAATAATAATATAAAAAGAAGAGTAAAGCAGCAAAAGCCGGTACAGCGAAGGTGGAAGTGCCGGCCAAAAAGATAATCTCGCGTATAATATGCGGGAAACCTGCGAACGTTTCCACGACGAAACTCCAAACGGTGGTATAGCCCCGATATGGGCCGCAATTAATTGAAGGTAACACCTCCGCGATCGAATAAGCCACCGGGGCGATAGCAACCACAAAGCCTAGGAGAAGCACCGACATGAAGAGAGATTTCGATTTGGACGCCTTATAAACGACCGGAGATGGCGTGCAATTGACTAGACACGTGAATTTTTTAATATAGAAGATTAAAAAGCAAAAAATCGTTCCCATGATAGGCAGGAACGGGCAGAAAAAGGAACCCATCCATATTATAGTTTGTATATAGACTATATCGAGAACGTGTTTCGGCAGGTAAAAGTCTTGTTCGCCGATAATTTTTATGAACCTATTACTTGTGTGTCGAGCTAAGAATGCGCGGGGACAGTTGACAAAGAACGTTGTAACGAACTGAACAGCGAAATCTGTTAGAATCAACTTGTAAAGCTGTTGTCCGACGTACGTCTCCCAACACTCGAGCGACGAAGACTCGTCGAGAAGTTTGGAACAGACACGCTCACTGGTCGTAACGTAAATGTACATCTGACTTAACAACACACCTAAAGATGAAAGTCTTAATAGCACTGTCCTTAGTATCGTGACTATGACAACATTAGCCGGCATATAATTCTCGAACTGTATCAAGTAACTGAAAACTTCTGGGACTATTAAATTCAGAACGACGATGCATATAAACGGTAGGAACTCTAGGAGTAAATTTTCAAAATTACTAAAAGATATAGTCGTCCTGTATGGCGGTAAAGTTAATCTGTTAATGCGTGTTCTATTACTTTGGAATTGCTCAGTTGAGCTTTCATTCAATTTATACATTGAAAAGTTGAAAGCAACATATATAAGCACTCCGGATGATATGAGAATGATGAATACACATAAATTGATAAACACACGTTTTAAATACAATAGGATTTCGCTTTCGCGGCTTCTCGACTGTTTCTCCTCTTTATACCTCTCCTCTTGGAGACAACCCTTGAGTTCGTTGTGAAGCGCTTTATGCTTTATTTTCGCCGATTTATCGTTATGTATACAGAAATCCCAACCGCCGAAAACTAAATTACAGTATTTATAAAACTGCCCTTCGTTCTCTACCAGTCGCTCTTTGAAACCCTTAGCCGCGGACTTCACTATAGCGGCTAGCGACAGTAAAGCCCACGATATAGGCACCAGTATGTAAGCCATGGGCATATTATAAAAAAACGGTTTCTCAAACAGACTCGAAATGTAATACGTGTATATCTGATCCGTATAGACACCGTAAAATAATATTGTCCTCTCCATCCATCCGGTTCCCTGTATCACGTCTAAGATCACATTAGAATCCGTGAGATTCCTCTCGAAATATGCAATGGAACAACACACCGTCGAATTCGGATCTGTATAGTAGTCGCATTTGTAAATCTCTTCGACTAGTAAAGTCTTTGGTAAAATAATAAATACTATCACGAATAACGATATAGTTAAGTTTAGAAATAACAGCCATCTTAGGAAAAGGAAGTAAGATACGACTCCCGTGCCGAATTTCCCTTCGATCTCTCGCATTGGATTCTGCCATAGTTCTAATTTACCGACAATTTCGCCAAAACTTATCCTAAACCGATGCCACACTTTACGTTGACGCCAATGGAGTTGTTCGAACCCTTGGAGACGGAGTTTTGTTGCGTTCTGTAATTGATTTACCCATTCTTGTTAGAGGTCAACATTTCATACAGGCTCAGATGTCTAAGAAATACCTATAAAGTATAAAAAACGAATCCTCACCTGTAATCTAGCTTTGAGTTCTCGTTTCTGATGCATGGGGACAGGCATCGCTTTGATTTGCATAATCTCTTCCCATGCTTTCTCTTCATTAGACAGGTTACCTGAAATTTACGAAAGCCCATTTCACCGGCTTCTTAGCGCACTCTGTCATTAAGATTGCCAAATATACAATGCTAAAAATTAAGCTACAATAGGTTAATTGGCAGCGTGTATAGATACAGCGTCGATGAACCTAGGTTCAAATCCTTGCAATTGAGTTGGAACTTGCGGTGAAGCGTAACATCGCGATGAAAGCGAATTATCTTGGTAGGGTTCTTCTTCTATTTTATTTTTAGCAACCAGTCCTCTAGTAGACTAACGACTAAGACTGGTAACGATATTACAAGTTTCTTGATATAATTTCAATAAACTAACAAGATGGTGGCCGTCTTGCTAGAACTTTCCAGGGAGTTTTTGTAGCAAGTCAGAATCCATTCTCCGTGGCATTATTTCCGATCCACTTCATTTGTGCACAATAACCAAACTATATTACGTAAAACACCACTAACATTACACAATATAGAGCCAAATGACACAAGATTATGGATAAAATATAAAGACCACTACATGGCATTCCAAGATCCCGCCAAAAATTCCTTGGTAGGGTTTTTCTAAGTTCGCCGTCCGCTAGCTACCGTCCTCACGTTAAAATTCTGTAGCCAAGAACCTGTTTGTGGGTTCTGGCACACGCACTTGAGTGCCAATACTCTCTAGATTTCGTATGCCTACCATCTTGAACCACACCGTGATTTAACATCAGAGGAGATGGCTGTCAAACGCTAAAACCTAACTAAAGACAAATACTAAATTCACAAATTAACAGCACATCTAAAGTCGTATTTTGATTGGTGAGATAAAAAAATAATTGTTGCAAATGTTTATTTTATTATATAAAAAACAAAATCGATAACAAAAACATTAACTTAATAGTCTGGTACAGTCCGACCGCAACCACTGTACCACACCTTAGGTATGCGTAGGGAGGCGGGGAGTGGGGAGGAAAGAGCATGAACCTACATGAAATTCGTTGTGTCAGACAGATCTCACGATATCAAACCAGAATTTGTTGAAGCTTCTATAAATATACTTTAATAACTTTAACAACATATAAATACTTTAATAACAAAGAGAAACTAGGAACAAACATATATTAAAAATCCTACCTGACAAATCTGGCAACATGGATAAATGGATGTCTCTGCTTTGCATGGTCCTTGCGAAGGTCGATTGGCGTCTGTCATTTTGAGATCTGGCTCTTTTCACTGTTGTGGCTGTATCAAAAAAGAAAAAAAGCTTTCTAGATACCATTAAAAAAAAGTTTCCAGAACATTAGCAGTTGGCTGAAAAAAGTAAAATCGTATCAAAAATAAAGTCTTCACTTGCAAAAGATTCAGTTATTTTCTCCATCCAAAAACAAATACTGAAGTTTCTGGTCAGATATTAGTCTATCATGTAGTGACTTATAATTTATTCATAATTTTATGTTAATTTACTCTATATTTTGTAATGTTGATGACATTTCACGCAAAATAGTTCGGTTATTGTGCACAATTGAAGTGGATGAGAAATAATACCAGAGGTTGAATTCTTAGATGCCACAAAAACTCCATGGAATGTTCTAACAACGAAGCAGTCATCTTGTTAGAACATGAAAATTATCACAAGCCACTTGTAATAGTAAAACCTACTCGAAAAGGCAGGAACAATCCAAGAGATTGGTTGCCAAAAGTAAAGTTAAAAAATATGGGAAGCAAAATTCAAAATCCATTCATGTCTTCAAACTGTAAATTATCATAACACTGAAGTGCTTTTGAAAGTAATCTATACTAATATTATAAAGCTGAAGAGTTTATTTGTTTGTTTGTTTAAACGCGCTAATCTCAAGAACTACCGGTATGATTTGAAAGTTTCTTTTAGTGTTAGATAGCTCATTTATCGAGGATGGCTATAGGCTACATATCATCACATTAAAACCAATAGGAGCGGAGCACTAATGAAGAATGTCTCAAAATCGGGCTATTTTTAGAGTATCCGCTGCGTGTTAATGTCAGTATTATATGCGTTGCCATGGTAACATGATAACATTCTATCGGAAATATTATTAGGGTTTATTTTGTGTTCCTGTTCAAAAGTTTATTTTACGTTATTTTTAATTTCAATTTTTGATTATACGTAGTACACTTATCGCAAAAATTTTTAAAGTCTGTTTTGTGCTGCTATTCTAAAAGGTTAGTAGTAATAATATTCGTCCATCAATGCAGGCAAAAGAATTAATCCATACTGCCAATTCTGTAGTTGTCAATGTAGGTAGTTCTTATGTATTCTCCACCCAGTTTTCTTTTATATTGTACTGGACTCCAAGAATAAATATAATTAAAAGTCATATGTTTATATGTGATTTAAATTATAACAAGGTATATTAATAACTTGATTATATCATTAATATGGACATATTATAATAAAAGATTGAACACATATTGTTCGATAATGTATAGCTTAATATTTTCATTACTTTCTTATATAGTGAAAGTGAGCTTTATTTCCAAATGACTATGCTATTGACCCAGCAAGGTATTAGCAGATTCACCGGACTACTAAGGCGAGCGTTTAAGGCACTCAGCCGATTTTATTTTGGCAACCACCTCAAGGGTGCACGGCACACCTCGGCTAGGCTGTTGCCTGTTGCATGCAAAATCGCGACCTATCTTAGCTAACCTAGCTAACTATTCATATATGTATAAGTTGTTGAAACGTATATGTGTATCAAGCATACACGCCTCAACAACTCTTCCATATATTTATTATCGGAAAATTGAGAGTTTTTCAGTTCGATAAGGGAAAAAAAAAGTAAATCCT
Organism: Antheraea mylitta; assembly: GCA_014332785.1. NCBI lineage: Eukaryota > Metazoa > Arthropoda > Insecta > Lepidoptera > Saturniidae > Antheraea > Antheraea mylitta. The sequence goes on along the minus strand of JACEII010000007.1, from coordinate 2,265,801 downwards.
TCCACTTTCATGTGTAAGCGTGTAGCGTGCACGTGTGTGGGGGTGATCGTGTAGTGTTGTAGCAGTGATGTATATTTGTGTGTCACCGTATCGCGCAAGCAACGCACTCAAAGGCTCCCTATCGAGGGACTGAATCTGGGCTTGAGCCCCTGCCATGGGAGGCCTAATCGGTGTAAGTGAGCACTGAGGGTTGATACATAGATAGTAGTTTAAAGTTCCAGCTATGTGGCTTATGATAAATACCATCCCATTCGATACACTATTAATATTCACATATATAATGTACATGTTACCTGTTACTGTAGATGATGTGCGTGTCATATTTACAAATATTTTTGAAAGAGTATTATTGTTATTTACACATCTAATAACAATTTTATATAGATTTAATATATTCAAAAAACGCGTGCGAAGCCGCGGGTAACAGCTAGTTATTATATAAAACACAAACATATACTGACATAACTACATACAAACAGCCATACAAATATGTATGACGGAGGTTTAAGTGTTATTAACCGGATAGGCAAACCGCGCTGAATTAGAAATCTACAAGACAGGCCTCGAGCCTAGGGTGGACATCAACGTGGAATCTGTAATATACTAGTTGATGAGGCTATGCGTTGCTGTGGCTAAGTTATCAGATATTGAGTTAAAATTATGATACAGTATTTGGTATAGTGGGGTTCCTGAAAACTGTCAGGGTAAAGAAGATAAAATTAAAATCAAAAATACTTTATTCAGTTTAGGTCCTAATAAGGCACTTATGAACGTCAAAAACTACCACCAGTTCGGAAAACAACCCAGCCATCGAGAACAACCGGCAAGAAACTCGATCGGGTCCATTTTTTTTTACATATATTTCCAATACATCATACAATAGCTTAGTGGATGCACAGAGAGCAGTCAGTAATAGACAATAATTATATTAAAATCCATTAGTGGTTAAAAAAGTATTTAGAAGATAAAGTCAAGTATAAAACAAAATAATATTTCCAACTTCACATTTTATTAATTACAGAACAAATAGGTGAAGTTGTAAATAGATAATTACAACACGTCCATCATAAGATAAACTGGAATTGAAAATAAAAATTCTCAATTGAAACGTGGCGCCATCTTTGAGATGATCTTTGATATATAACAGACGGTTCTGCAATTTTCTGCCAACAAACATTACGTTACGTTAAAGCGCCATCTGTTCGAGACTGATGGGACCCACAATTAATAACAATAATCAACATTGACAACCATTTAAATTGTAATTAAAAAATATTGAAACCAATAAACGAAATATAAATTATTCAATCTCTCAAGTTGGACCAAATTATACATAAATGCCCAATGCTTCATGGTCAGATCAGTGACGCTGGATTTTTATATTAGAGAATTTGTAATCTTATCAATATATGTATGCTTAGGATAAGTTGATTGGCAATATTTATTTATTTTTTAAAGTTAGTTTCAGTGTTAAATGGTGGATCAAAGTTATAAAAAAAAATTGTGGTCGCACTATTTCTGATCTAGATATAAATATGTTTTGGTTAAGAATCAAATACACTGATGAGATATCACAATTGTCCAATTGAAGACGCATACTATTCCTACCATTTGTAGTGCTTGACAGTTTATAAAAACAAACTACTGACGATAAAGCATTGCCCCATGGAACACAGAAATGCATGACATCTAGAAATTCCTAGAACTAAAGAAGGAATAGAAAGGTCTTCTGCAGCCTTTAAACTAGACTGGAACACAACAGAAATTATCTGGCCATAAAATTAATGAATGCAAATGATTCTTTATCTCAACTGAAAACGATGGGACTAACCCTAATCTAACCACTCTATATTTAGTGTGGAAAATAAGAGACGATATACACATCAAAAAAGTCTAAGCAACATGCGTGATATTACAAATTTTACCATTTATATATTTATATATAATTTCTAGTACTTTTTATGTTAAATCTTTAAATAGTTTAATATTTACTTTATGAATATTTAATTAAGTGGTTGTCTATAAATATGACTACATTCATAATAGTCCTACTTTTTATATATTTACTACTGTATTCTCATGTTGACGACCCTAAAATAAATAAATAAGTATTCACTCAAACAAAGTGCATAGGTAAGTAAACTTTTTTGTTATCGATGACATACTGGCTGGTTGTAAAAAAAATTTGATTATGTTTTGTTTTTTCATAAAATTCAAATGACTGCGAATTTGTTTGAATTTAAGTGCGTTTTAATTGCTACGTTTAGTCTTCATTTTATAATTTTACCAACCATTTAAATAAAGTTAGCGACAAAATAGAATTGTTAGATATTCTTTACGTCATGAAACGACGTCATTTGATGGCAGATGAAATGCAAAGAGCTGTAGGGATGTTGCAAGCGGGAAGTAATCAATCTCAGGTATCTCGACATTTTGGCATTGATAGAAGTGTTATTTGTCGTCTTTGGCAGCGCTACAATAATACAGGAGAACCCGCTGAACAGCATCCAGGCCGTAAAAGGAGTACAACCACTCGGCAACACCGGTACATACAACTGACTGCAAGACGCCAGCCGATGTTAACCGCTCGAGAGTTAAGTTTGAGGCTACAAATTTCAAGTGGTGTTGATGTAAGTCCTCAAACTGTGCGAAATCGACCGCATAAGTACGGCCTACGAGCTCGACGCCCAATCAGGTGCCCACCGATACGTCACGGGAATCGCGCTCGTAGATATGAATGGTGTAGAGAACGCATAACATGGACCTAGGAACAATGGGATAAAATTATGTTTTCCGATGAGTCGCGATTCGGGTTTAAGCCTGATACAAGAAGGGTGCGAGTGTATCGTCGGCCCCGAAATACTGAAAGCCTCAGGTGCGTTCAGGAAGTTCATCCATACAGCGGCTCAACAGTTATGTTATGGGCGGGTATTATGAAGAACAGGCGAACTGAGCTCGTTTTTATAAATGGAAACATGAATGCTGAAAATTACATGGAGGATATTCTCAGACCTTATGTCTACCCATTTGCACAAACCTTTGGCTCCGATTTTAGGTTAATGCATGACAATGCGCGTTCACATACAACTCGGCGAACCAGTGAATACTTTGCAACGGAGAACATCCGGGTATTGCCCTGGCCTGCACAATCGCCAGATCTCAACCCCATCGAGCACGCATGGGACATGCTCCAGAGACGTGTTTTGAAGGACTTGGACGGAGCGACAACAACCCAACAGCTGAAGGATTTGCTACAATTCCATTGGGAGCGAATACCGCAAGATGACATAAACAGTCTCATTAATCCAATGAATAATCGTTGCCGACAAGTTCTGAATAGCAGAGGAGACCATACTTTGTATTAAATTGTTCTATTCTTCCACAATAAATACATTTTCTTTAGAAATTTCATTTTGTAAAAAAAAAAATTAAGTTTCTTATGTATCTTAGTTTCTACAGTATATTCTAATATTGTTCATTTCTGTTATTAAAAGAACTTATAAAGACAACAGCTGTTATTTTTACATCATAGAACCCTAAAGATATTATTTTAAAAATAAAATACAACGTTATAAAGTGAAGAACCATCCTAAAATTTAAATTAGTACATGTTGCTTAGACTTTTTTGATGAGTGTATTATACAATTTGCATTCACAAATACATAAGAATGGTTACATTTTAAAATCAGGTAAATAAGCTAACAACATGGTCAATTTTTATCAATTTTTTTAAAGTTTTCATACACCGAGAACGAAGTTCAAACCTTGCCGTTCATAAGATTTCCAAATTTTTATGATACTCGTTGTTTACAAATACAAAATTTAAAGATTTTGCAAAATAATGTAAAATACTAAGTATACCTAAAATTGGATTTACTTTATATTTAAATATAAGTAGGTAGATAGTAGTAGAGCCATGCTTAAGTTATTACTGGTTTCAGCATGAATCGGTTGGCTCGCCCGGGGTAGTACCACCCTCTCATAGAAAACCGACACATGTACAGTACTTGCATTGTTGCGTTTCGTTCGGTTAGTGAGAGTGCCGTTATAGATAATATCACCATTTGTAATAGAAATACGTTCAATTTCGCATTTAAAAAAAAGTTGATATATAATTCAGTTTTTTTTTTAAATAAAATATGCCATAAAATCGTTTCAATAGAGACGGAGTAATAGCATAATGCACTACGATAATTAGCATATAACCGAATTAAATCACAATATCACCGAAATACCTACGTATTTTATCAAAATAAAATAAATATGAATTAATGAATACTTTAATATAATTAATTCATCGACTTATTTCATTTTACTTAGCTTTATTGACTATACTCAGAAACGAAGTTTTTCACACGTTTATTTTTTTTTTTTTCGATCTGACTATTCTATTTATCTAGCAAGGTCTTAACAGCTTTACCGGGCTATTAAGGCGAGCGCTTAAGGCACTCACGCGATTTTATTTGACAACTGGCTCAATGGTGCACGGCACACCTCGGCTAAGGCTGTTGCCTGATACATGCAGTTCACGACCTATCGGAGCTAACCTAAGCTAAACTATCTATTCATATATATATGAGTTATTGAAACATATATGTGTACCAAGCATACATACCTCAACAACTCTTATATATATTTCGTATAGGATAATTTTCTTAATTTAACGTTTAAATAGAAAAAAAAGAACAACAGTCACGTATTTTCGTAGTTCTGTTGTATCGAATTGGCTATTAAATTGGATGTATTCTTCTCGCAATGTTAATTTACTTTCTAGTGAAAACTCGAAAAATGTACATTTTGAGTTAGATCCTTTCTTTGATTTAACAAGAAGTATATCATATGGTTTCAAATCGAAATCAACCAACCACGCCTTTATTCATATACTAATTTCTACTCGTAGTTTCGCTTGTCATATTATACATTTAATGTATATACTCAGGAACTGTACATTTATTCTGGACAAACAAACATATAAACAAACATTTCTAAAACTGATTGAAATGTGTTTTACTAAGTATTTCCCTAGACATCTGCAACAATTAAAAAAAAAACTAAAAAGAACAATCACGTTAGATTTACATTCTTATTATATGTACAGACTACAAGCTGGCCCGCGCGGACGTTGTCCTGCTTTGATACAAAAAAAATCCTAAAGTCAACAACAGCGCCACATATCGGATTCAATTGTGAAACTAAACCAGTCTTGAATCCACTTGAATACACACAAAAATATTCGCCAAAAACTGTTCAACCGTTTAGAAAGAGTTCAGTCACATACACACGGACAGAAGAATTATATATGGGTCATTTCACCAAATAAAATCATTTTTGCGGGGCGACCCTCCTGGATTGTGTTCAAAATTTGTGGAGACGTTCTCTATAATAAGAAAAAAATCCCTGAAAGTTTTAGCTCTTAACATGCAGCTGTTTCAAAGTGTTGATTTGATTTTGAAAAAAGATTTTTTCAACCTTTTCACCAATTTTTTTAGTGAGGAAACCTTTTTCATCTTTTGGGAAAAATTCTCAGCTTTCGAATAAAAATACCCATTTTATCCTAAACTTATCAATAGACCCTTAAATATCCAATTAAAGCGGAAAAAAATCATTTTTTTCATTGTGCGGCGCAAGGTACTTTAAACTTGTTTTTTTCTAAAAGAGTTTTTTCTGCAAAATATATTGTTTCTGCGATGTGCATATTTTTGTTTTGTTACAAATAAATAAAACGTGAATTCTTTACAATGGAAAAACTTTTATCATGTTTTCAACTCTATTTTTTTAATGACAAAAAAGAACTATGGTAATATTAATAAATCGCATCAACTTTCCTTGACTGCTTATTTTATAAAGCTGATATTATTCGTATTTACTTTATATTGTACAAATTGTTTTTTTTTTTTGGTTACAATAAAATAAATAATAACATTCTTTTCCCAACTTGCCATGTCTGTATCATCTTCAGTCTCCAATTGAAATAATGTATGTAATATGTATTCAATTCCACATAGAATTTTGTAAGTATTTCACTAGACATGAATATTTTAAATCTTAACCATTATTCACCATTGCGGTTAGGAACATCAACAAAGGTATAATTCAATAAAACAGTATAAATAGACACTATACCCACTTCACTGAACAATTAAACTAATCAGACTGCTACCTCAGAACGGAAAAGGAATGAATTATTCCTGGGTTTTTTAGAGAAATCTGACAGGAAAATTGTGTCATTTTATGATTAATTAATAACAAATCAAACATAATAGGTATAAGGTATATTTAACTCCTGGACTGTTCAAAACCGTAAGGATTTAATTTGCATACCAAAATTACAGATCAAACTGTTGGCAAGATAAGTTTAAAAAAAATACAAAATGTATACTAATATTATAAAGAGATAAAGTTTGTGAGTTTGTGACGTTGTTGAGTGTAGTCTCAGGAACTACTAGTCCAATTTGAAAAATTCTTTCAGTGTTATATAGCTCATTTATCGAGGATGATTATAGGCTATATATGAGCGCCAATGAAGTATGTTTCAAAATCGGTGTTTTTTTCCTCTTGAGAGCTTCCACTACGTGTTAGCGTTAACCCAAAGTAACTAATCCACGCGAACGAAGTCGCGGGCAGAAACTAGTTTTTATATTACTAGCTACACCCACAGCACTGCACACGTTTTTTAAAAATTGTATTAAAGAAATGTAAAATTGTGAAAATATGTAAAACATTGACACAAAAACCCAATACACACAGTCTCGAATAAAAGTAGCGCTCAAAACCGACCGCAAAATCCCGCAATATACATCCGTGGTTATGCGATAAACTTATGAATTTGCAAATTCAACGTTACCTGAATGGTTTAAAGTTGCTTTTACAAGGGCGCAAGCGATGCGAGACTACATGAAATGAGTGCATAATACAAAATTATGCACTCATTTTTGTGTGCCGGCTGTGAGACATTAAGTGTAAATCTTGTTTTTTTTTATATCAATAACATTATATAAAAGAAATGCTCTTTCAGAATAGATTTGTAGGTACGACACGTACGCCACGTAGTATGACATGTAACATGTACATCTTCTATACATATAATAAAAATGAACTGTCTGTATGTAATATCAAAATTACCTTTTTTTTTTTCACTGATTGGGTATGAAAATGTACATGTACATGTGATAACAAAAATGCATTTCGGCCCTGCCAGCCCTTTCGGAGACTACCCGGAACAAACAGACAGGCAGACCGATAAAAATTAAAAAAATGCATTTTATATATATATATATATGTGTGTGTGTATCGGAGGAAGCTGTCGAGCTGATTATTGTTTGCATACATAGACACATTTGCATACATGATATTGTCTACAATCTAAATTCTTCTATATTCTAAATTTGTAATTTAATTTTATTTGATTTGTTACATTTCTCTATAATTTAAAAATCTTAATAATCGAATTAAAGTTATTAAGATTGTAATTAGCGTAACGACCAATAGGAGTAGTGCACGTGCCTCGAGCGAGGTCGAGGAGATCTTTACTGTGAGAGGCGGACAGTTTTATTGCTTTTAAAATACCTAATTTGTATTGTATTTCATATGTTACATTTTTCTAATAGTTTAAAATCTTAATAATGTTTAAACAATAAATAATTTGTAATTTACGTAACGACCAATCAGAGCAGAGCCAGCGCCTCGAGCGGGGTCGAGGCGCCATCCACAGAGTACCTTATATAAATAGAGTTCGCACTCGTTCTTTTCAATCAGCGCCTCTATAATACGAGGCCCGAACTAATATCTGTTGGTTATCGATATACATATATAGTTATAGTTATGTATGTACACATAAAGCGGTACTGTGTAAATCGTATACAAGCTATTAATCATTTTTATTTGTATTGAATATATTCATCGAAAGGCAAATCTAAATCCAAGTATTATGTAGGAGTCAATGTTTATAAGTAAGTCCGTAAATAGATAGAATTGTTTGTGGGAGACAAAAAAATTTAAGGGAGCACTTTCACGTAACAGAAACATAAAGTGAACAAATATTTGAAAGTTGTCAGTTTGAAATGTCAAAAGTAATCGTCATCCACCATGTTTTGTTATCAAACTTGTCAAAAAAAATTGCTTAAAGTGCCATCTACATAGCGAACCGATAACCAAAAATAGGCGAGGATTTTCCATACAAATCCGATTCTGAGAAGTGAAAACAGCGTGGCGCCATCTTTACTTTAGAAGGACGGACAGTGTTGGTGACACATTCTTTTGATAGATAGCAACGGGTCGAGGTGGATCGTTGTTGAGAGATTATATTCGGTGGTTAAAGTAAGATCGGTGCCCCGAACTCTCTGCTCGTTTGTAATCGTTAATCTTTCTTAATTATATTCATAATAATAATTCTAAAAAATAATATAAATAAAAACAATGTGAAGCCATGATAATTGTGTTTTGTGCTCGCATTTTACCCGAATGACGCCCACTAAACCCGTAACCACTAATGACGATGTCAACGAGAATAACGTTCTCCCCGACATATATATATATAATTCTATCCTTATGTATGTGACGAAACACCACCTAAATATCTTGACAGATTCTGATTTGTTTTTGTGTTCATCTAGATTCAAGAATTTGAACCCGATAGGTGGCGCTGCGGTTGAATTTTGAGATATTATCAAGGCAGGACAATGCCCGCCAGCCCCGCTAGTTCATATGTAGATAACACATTTCCATTAAGTAATAAATATGCTATTTATATTCTTATCAGATTAAAGGTTATATATGTGTAAAGTGGCATGAGGTTACTGACTGCTCCGAGCCTGTTTTGATGGTAGCAGTGTAGCGAGCTTCGCAGCGTCAGCTCTCTGGAGATTCTCGAACAACTCTTGCTCTCCCCCAGGGTACAACTCTTGGTAGAACTCTCCTCCGGCTTCCTCCCATCCTTCTTGTTTTTTTGACGAGCGTGCTTTATTCTTCGAAGAGTTCCCGCCTGACATGATTTCAGTTCATTGTACCTGTAAAAAGAGTTACGGATTTTGTGCAAGACTGTACTATGGAGGTATCATCAGCATGCTGATTTCATAACACAACTAGTTGAACTGGCCTCGGGTTGCTATAGCTGAGTTAACGAAAAAAAATTGTGGCACTTTTTTTTCGAAATGAAAACGCTATTGAGCTGGAATGGTCTTCACAGCTTCACCGAACTATTAAGGCGAGCGCTAAAAGCACTCAGCCGATTTGGGATGTTTGGGCGACTAACTCAAGGCTGCACGGCACACCTCGGCTTGGGCCGTCGCCTGTTTTGTGCAAAAATCGCGACCTATCTGAGATAAGCTAAGCTATCTAGATATACGTATATGAGTTATTGAAACATGCATGTGTACCAAGCATGCGTGCCTCAACAACTTCTATATGTATTTTGTGTCGGAAAAAATCCTCAAAACTTTATATGATAAGGAAAAAAGGGTAGAACTCTTTGTCGTTTATTTCTCTGAAAAAGAAAAAGAGCGTGTAAGCGTGTAGGCGTGCACATGTGTATAGATGTTGTATCAGTGATGTAAGGTTTTGTGTCACTGTATCGCGTGAGCAGCGTACTCAAGGGATCCACGCCGAGGGAACGGATTTAGGCTTGAGCCGCTGCCGAGTGGGGCCTAATCTGGTGTTATGTGGTACTAAATATGATATATCTATAACAATCGGTTCTACAGTTTTCTGTCAATAAACTAGGTTAAAGAGCCATCTGTTGGAAAGTGGTGGAACTTACAATAACAATAATCAACATTGACAATATTTTAATTTGTAATTTAAAAATATTGTCCGCATTAATCGAAACGTAAATTATTGTATATCTCAAGTTGGACTAAATTAATAATCATAAATGCAAACTTTTATGACAATCGGTTGAGAAGTTTTGGAGTACACTGTGGACAAACAACATGACACTGAATTGTTATGTATGTAGATAGCAGTGCTTAGTTTTTGTGTTAAGGTTCAGAGGTAAAAAACATGTACACACAATGTATTCCATCTTAGTTAGACTGGTTGGGCATGCCTTACTTCTCACCATTAAAAGGATATATTTAATAAGGTGCGTTCTTAGTGTGATAACCAAAGAAGACCATTATTTGCAGGTAACTTTTGTTATACTTCTCAGTAGGTACTTAATTTTGGAATAAGACCATGCAGTAAGCGATAGCCATAGATAATATATGTTGAAGAAAGTATTATGTTGAGCAGTGTTTCCCAACATGGGACCTACGCCCCACATGGAAGCAATTTGATAGTTAAGGGGAGCAATTTAAAAATCGACACGACTTTAACCCTTTCGCTTAGGGTTATTTGAATTCAATGCTAGATATGGAATAGATGTAATTATGTTAGTATGGTATGGTAGTTATAGTAGATTGGATAAATTCATAAAAAGTTAATTTCAAACCATAATCCTAACATATTAATACATATCATAATTACATTTTGTTGGTTTCAAGGACAATCTGGCAGGAAAACAATATATCCCCTAATAAAAAATTGGTCAATGGAGGAAATATTATTAGATTAGTTCATATATTTAGACAAAGGCAAACTCCCTACACATAATGTACCATGAATATGTCACTAGACTGCCATAGTAGTATTAACACTATGTTGTGTTAAAAATAAAGTGTATACCTTTGTAAGGATGGCTACAGAAAAACCACCAACACATCTTATACTGGCTTATATCAGCAGATCCTACATTGCTATTTTCCCAGTCTAAAGGTTAGCAAAAGTACAGTTGAACACAGTAACACAATCACTGCTAATTTGAGGCAGTAATAGATAATTTCGATGCTTCCACAGTGTAACTTTTACCAGACTTCATTACAGAGTTACATAACTTATTAGCATTGATGTTCATTTCGATTACATTAAATATGTAATACCTCTTTTGTAATTATTTTATGCTACATATTTTTATATAATCATGGCAAAAAATAATCTAAACTTTCTTTTTATATGAAAATGAAGAGATATGTCAAATTAAAGTGTTATTATTCACTAAAGCTAAGAGACATGTAAAATTAGTGGGACGGGGAATATAATAAGGGATAATTATGATACTAAGCATCTATATTGGTGTGTTTTGACTGCTACACTCGCGAGCCAGTACTATGTTAAATTTGGTACATTATTATAAGAGACATCATCTTTTAAAGTCAGTTGAGATTGTAATCAAATATGAAAACCATTATATCTATTGATATGACAGCCAATTAATTATACATCTTCTGATATGGTACAATTATAGCAAATGAAATATGAAGACTCAACAGATAAAAACTACCTGAAATTTCTCAGAAAATATAACAAAACACAATCACTCACTGGTAAGTACAATGAAATGTGACTAATATATGGAATAGTTCAAAAAATAAGCATTAAATATTTAATCTAATCCATTACATACATTTATAGAGATATAATCTTTTAGATAAGATTAATTAGACACTAAACAATCTATAATTACTAAATTATGTATTGTTATGTGGAATTCCCAGCTGTTATAAAGATAAATATTATAATGTACGTTTAGCTAGTAGGTCCATTCGTAATTTTGTTAATTTTACGAAATCATAACGATTCTATCCACTTGTAGCAAGTAATAGAGCTTTCTCTACATGAAAGATTTCTTTTATAACTTTCGTATTATTTTCTCATTTAGATATTTATTATTATACATGATAATAATAACATTAATACAAAGATAATTAAACTAAAATTAAAACCTATACATTTCTTTTGACAATGTATACATAGGGTACTGTAAAAACTTACCTTGTAACCTAAACAATGGTTTTCATGAATTTATTCCACGTTTGACATCACGTTTTATACACTTGAGCATCGTTATGAGTTATTTAATTAATCCACACTGATATAGTATTGGTTTTCTTAAGATTTCCGTTAAAAATATGATAATTTTGGACGAGAACAAAACATTCGCATAGAAAGGAGTGGTACTGCGTTCTGAAACAACAAATATGGATGTGTCACCATCTGTCATTAGCGTTGGCAATTATGAAGGTTATTTGCAATATTTAAGAATTTGCAATGAATTATAATTAGTATTATATTGGGTAATCAGAATTACATATTATAATAATACAATTTATACATTTTAGTACACATCAGTATAATAATAATAATTATTTTATATTTGTAATTGGTGATGTTGATTTCTGAACGATTTCAGCATATATAAAATCAAAAATGTCACAATCCGTTTCCAATTTATTTTCTTTCGTTTTACGATGAATTACTCACTCTCGTTATTTCTGTTCAATTATATGTTCACGATAATATGTATACACTTGGCATATTTAGTCACAAAGGTTTCAAAATTTCTCACGTAACAATAGAAAAAACATCTACTAGAAGTAAAAGTTTGAAATGCTTTTAAAATGTTAGAATAAGAAAAAACCTTGCACAACGCTCGAAACAGATCATAATTCTATTTTCGTCGATATGAATAACTACGGAGCCGATAAAAAACACCAATTCAATATCCGGCGATCGACAAGAAAAAATTACGGCCGCCCGCCGTTCGCGTAAACAATTTTCTGAGGAAATTTTCTTCACTTCATATCCGGTTTCGTTTACGATTGGTTTAATTTCCCGGTAATTTAGTCACGACGAATCGTGAACCGGTGTTTATTAAATTGACCAATGGGAAGTATTTGACGTGAGCGACGTTTCTAAATAGAGCCAATGCAATATCCGGCGCGTGTAACGTAGACATCCTGCGCAGAAAGCCCGGGAACGCTTAGAGACAGCGAGGGGGCGATACCTGCGCAGCATCCAGACGCCGTTCCAAGATCGCATCTCGCGAAAAGTAATGATTATTTTCGGTCCGCGGGCGTCTAGTTCCGCATATTCCCGCCGCGGCGCTACGTACGGGAGAGCAGGTCACGGTACCTCGTTATTGAAGTTAAAAAATGCATTATCAGTGCCAAAATCGTTAATTTATCGCGTAAAAACATTTTAAAGCATAACATATCTATCGTATTTTGTGGTTTAATGAAGAGATTGTTTAAAAACATCAGTGAATATGTCGAATTGAGTGATTTATTAGCGTGCGTGTTATAGACGTCCATTGGGCTATACCCCTATAGGATCGAACGGGCGGGTACCTTGTGAAAAGTCGAATTATTTCATTATACAAATACGTAATACGACATTTTGAATATGTGTAAAACGCTAAATATATCTATACATTTGTTAAATGCTTTCAAAAGCAGATATCGTATTTATCAATTATAAATATAAACAATTAAATCGATGTTAACAAGGGCGTTATTATACTTGGAAAATGTCAAGGGACGAAACGGCCGCCATCAGCGGATCATTCGACATTTAAATATAAAAAATCACTAATGGCGTTCACGAGAGTTCTAATAACGCTGACGATATTGTCTGTCGTATCGGCGGACAGCGGGAATGATGTCAAAACGAAAGATAAAACGGAGAAAACCCTGGCGACGGAAAAGGACGAGATGTTAAGGTCAGCCGGGCCCGCAAGGGGTAGTTCCTTACAGAAGCTGACTGAGCTAATGAACAGGACTGAGGATCGGAGACACACGCGTCAGAGAGGCAAAGAGAATTTGAAGAGAATTATGAATATAAATAAAAAACACAACGAACTCATGAACGACAGCAGCGGTATACCTGTTAGCCATAAGACCGCATCGGAAAATGGCAGCGATAACTTTGACAGAGTCCGAAATATGGGACCGACGGATAATTACGAGGAATCTAATAAGAATTACATATCCCAAGCAACTGGCGTCTTCTGTAATTTTGAGATTTTCACAAACGGCTCGCACTTGGATATGTGCATGTGGCAATGGAATTTGACCACGTCAATCCACGGTCTCGGGTTCAAAGTTATGACCGCTGAGGATGTCGTAAACATGAATACAACGAGCAAGGGCCTGAAGTTTTCCGGCCCTACTACTGATGCTGACGGGAACCCTGGAGGTAGGAAGCTCAAAAATTCAATTATTAACGTTATAACGATTTTACACAGATACTAGCAATGGGACCCGACTTCGTTTGTGTTATATTTATAAATACACTAGATGATCCCCGCGACTTTGTCTGCGTCGATTATTTCATTTGTTATGTTTCAAAGGGATTTGGCAGCGTTTTTGACGAAAGCTCCTAGGCGGCTTAACTTTTTCCAACACTTGTAACAATTATCGTTGTATTTCAAGCTTTTTTTTCGAAATGACTACGCTATTGACCTAACAAGGTCTTAATAGCTTCACCGGACTACATATATTTCAAGCAATTTACAAAAAAAATTGACGAATTATATATCAAAACCATTCTCGTGAATCATTTTATCTATTAATGAAAACGGCATGAAATTCCACTCAGTAGTTTTTCACTTTATCGCGAACAAACTTGGGGTGTAAGGGGTGTCGAGTAACATCTTAAGAATTGAGACACCCAAGCCAACCTCATCTGCACGTGGTGCACCCTGATGAATAACGAACGAGGCAATGGCGAAAGCGGGGTGGTAGGGTTTTACAGTCCGACTGGGTCGCAACCACCATGCATATGGCGAAAAATCCCGTCATAGTGACTCGCTTCTGCGCGTCGCGTTTCGGGATCAGCCTGTGCATATCCAGTACCGGGTGACTTTCGTCATTATGGCCGGCATGACAGCCGTGACCGGCGATGGATAATCTGTCTCTCGGTGGTTGCCGATGTTTTTGGATTGTACTATGCTTAACATCAGGCATAGTGCAGTCACTATGTCGTTCTTCGATAATAAAAAAAAACAAACAGACAGACGTGGCAGAGGTTTTTGTTTTATAATATGTAGTGATATTATAAAATACTAGCCTCTCCTCGCGACTTCGTTCGCGTGGATTAGTTACTTTGAGCTAACGCTAACATGGAACGGAAGTTCACCAGAGGAAAAAAATTCCGATTTTGAAATACTCTTCATTGATACTCCGCACCTGTAAATCTTAGCGTTATAATATATTATAACTTTCCTCGATAAATAAGCTATAGAACACTGAAAGAAATTTTCAAATCGGACCATTCATTTCTGAAATTACCCCCTACAACGTCACAAACTCACAAACTTTACCTCTTTATAATATTAGTATAGATAAGTCTCTTCGTGTCTATTGTGTTTACTTCCTACCAACAACGTAATAGTTTGAGACAGTTGAAAATTGTATTTGTATAATGCACTAGCTGTTCCCACGACTTTGTCTGCGTTGTTTATTATCTTAATAAAGGAACAACAAACATTGAACGCAATACATTTGGCTTACAAAATGTCTTAACACACAATGTTATCAATTTACTTCATGGATACTGCGCATGCGCGTTACACCTCGTGTCTCAATTCACACATTGGTAAACGCGTAGGCTTATAAAAATCGTTATTTACACAGGGTGAATGCTTAGATACCAGCAATACTTATGGAGGATACTTTGCAATCGATTCTCGTTCTAAATTAATTAAAAAATGTTTAATATTAGACCTAATTATCTTGAAAAATGCAAAAATAATGAACAATCCTCTACGCGTCTATGTCAAAGCACAGCGTCAATGGTCGGTGATTTCACTTTCACTTGGAAGTTATTAACTCCGGGTCGCCCATTGTATCTTTTAGCACCTGTCATTGCGGTTCATTATGAATGTGTTTACACTTTTAAAAGTTTTAGAACAAACTTTGACTTAGGTTTCCGTGGTTGTTTATTAATATTTGTTTTGTTATTATTATATTATTTGTTTAATGACAATACGAAGTGTCATATTCTAGGATATTGCGAGTGTTTAACCTTTCACCTGGTATAAGACTAGCTTCTGTCCACAACTTCGTCTGCATGGATTAGTTACTTTGGGCTAATATTAACACGCAGTGGAAGCTTTCAAAAGAAAAATAAACGGTTTTGAAAATTTTTTCATTGGTATGCCGCTCCTATTGCTCTTAGCGTGATGATGTATAGAATCCACGGATAAAAGAGCTATCTAACATTAAAATAATTTATCAAATCGGACCGGTAGTTCCTGAGATTAGCGCGTTCAAGCAAACAAAGAAACTCTTAATTTTTTTTTTTCGAAATGTCTACGCTATTGACCTAGCAAGGTCTTAACAGCTCCACCGGACTACAAGAAACCCTTCAGCTTTATAATAGTACTATAGATTGCTACTATTCTCTGGTACTAACTCGAGCTGTCATTCAAACCACAATAACTCTTGATAGAGTGGACTGATTTTAATGATACAAAAACTAAGTTACTCTCGAAGATATGCTATATGATTTTCTTACTGAGGTTTTATTGTTTACCCAGTACTTTAGCATTGATACGTGTTCATACAAACAGACAGACAGACAGACATTTCTGAAAATGATTGAAATATATTTTATTACTTATTCCTAGACACTTCCAATAATTATTTTCACGAAAATCGAAGAAGTACACACGTGTTACATTCTTATTATATGTACTTATAGATATTTATATATTTACACGATTTTAGGTGCTTATATTGCGACGGTGGGTGAACCTTTTTTTGTTTGGCAACCAATCTTCTCGATTATTACTGCCATTGTCAAGTGTGTAAAAAATATTACAAGTATCTTGTGACACAATCAATGTTTTAACAATATGGTGGCTCCGTTATTAGTACTTCCAATGGAGTTTTTGTGGCATTTCAGAATTTATGCTCCGTGGTGTTATTTTCCATCACTTGTACACAATAACTGAATTTTTATTTTTCGAGCTGACCATGCTGACTTTACAGCTTCACCGGACTACTAAGGCGAGTCCTTAAGGCACTCAGCCGATTTTATTCAGCTAACAAGCTCAAGGGTGCACGGCACACCTCGGCTTGGGCTGTTATCGTAGAAAACCCGATCTGACCTAGCTAAGCTATTCTAAGCTATTCATACATGTATTCATTTGTGAATCATGCAATTAAAATGTATATCGGAATGAACAATAACTGAAATTACTTTTTTTTCTCGAACTGACTACGCTATTGACCTAGCAAGGTTTTAACAGCTTCACCGGACTGAAATTACTATCAATATTAATATTACAAAGTATATAGTCAAATAACACAAGATTATGAATAAAGTATGCAATCAAATACATCACAGATTGATATTTCGCCAAAAGCTCTAGCCTAACATTTTTGATGTGAAACGTATATAGACGCGGTTAAACCTGATTTTGGCTTGGCGACGTGGCGACATAAAACACAAACTTTGCACTTTTAACGAAATACTCAAAAACATTTGCAGCCCTATCGGTATAAAACTAAGATTCAAATTTATTTGTCGGCCACTCGTTATACTAGTGTAACGCGCGCGTTAAATGTCTCACAAATACACCGCGTCTGCGCCTAGTTGATTTTTTTTATTTAATAAAAATGAATATTTATGTAATAAAATAAATAAACAGCCATTATTTTATGGAACAAATTTGTAATACTTTGTCTTTTCATTATGACATAATTGATTCCTGTCGTAATCTGTTCTTTTATGCATATAACTTATATAAAACAGTTTCGATGTTTCATATCTGCCAGGCGTTTCGTGACGGCTTAATTTTTTAAAATTAGAATTCCGAGTCATTTCCATGGTAACGTAGTTGACGAAAAATGTCATGCGTACAAATAACTCGTGTACCTGAAGCCAATGCTTCCTTTCCAATAACTTTGATATAAGAACACTTCCATAAAAACTGAGTCGCACTCTTATGTGAAGCATGGTTCCGTGCAATTGATTGATACATTTCGCTCTTTTAATAAAAAATATTAAACTCAAACTTTACGATTTTCGAGTTATCGTCAGAAAGTAAATGATATTGCGAGAAGAATATATCCAACAGCCACTTCGACAATATCAAAGCTACGAAAATACACGACTTTTTTTCGTTTCTTGATTTAAACGAGTTTCAACGCATCACTGCTTAAGTACTGAGTTCATAATAAAACCTCAGCAAGAAAATCATAAAACATATCCCCAGAAGTACCTTGGTTTTTGTTTCATTAAAATCGGTCCACTCTATCAAAAGTTATTGTAATTTGAACTGAGGTTAAGTACGAGAGAAGAGTAATAATCTATGCTAATATTATAAGCCTAAACGGTGTTATGTAATAAAAGTTAAATACTTGGTTTAAAAAAGGTTTCGTACGAAATGCACCACGCTCGCCCGAAGCAAGATTGCGTTATCCTCTTTTCGCAAGTGTAACCTAACCTAACCAAAGCGAGACAAAAGAGCAAGACGGCGAACATTCACTGAGAGATCTTTTTAAAAGCAAGCGTTCAAAACGTGTTTAAAAGGGTTTGTTTGCTTTAGGGTTTGAGTGTTTTAGGGGTCTAATTTTAAAAATGATTTCAGTGTTAGATAGCTCATTTATTGAAAAAGGTTATAGGTTATATATCTTCATGCTAGGACCAATAGGAGAGAATGTTTCAAAAAAGTGTTTTTTCTTCTGAGAGCGTTAGCCTAAAATAACTATTACACGCGGACGAAGTCGCCGGCAGAAGCTAGTAGTTAACCCTTTCACTTTGGGTTATTTAAATGCAATGCTAGATACCGGTAACAAATTTAACAAAAGGGGCAATTAAAAAAAATGCTGTAAATAATTATTAGGTATAATTTCGTATGACGTTACCAAAATACAACTGGGTAATCAGAGTCAAGTTAAGTAAGTTTTCATTATATGTTTTGAAATTTTACTTACGATGTTTTTTTGATAACAAATTCATAGCGATTTCTTCCTAAAACTGATCATTTATTTAAGGAAACAAAACAATTTTTAATGGTTAAATGGAGGGCTTACAATTTTTAGAAATGTCAAGGCGGGCATGGCCTAAAAAAGGTTGGGAAACACTGGTTTATACCATTTTAGTTTTTAAATTGTACATAGTTTTTTCGACGACATTCCGACTTAATTCAGTTTTATGTTAATTCTTGTAGTTAATTATGCGGTTACTCTGTATGTATTGAAATCATTTTACAGTATCTATCTATTCATATAATAATAATGTAAATCTAACGCGTCTGTACTTTTTCGATTTTCGTAACTTTTTTTTTTCGAAATGACTACGCTATTGACCTAGCAAGGTCTTAACAGCTTCACCGGACTACAAGATTTTCGTAACAAATGTTGCACGTGTCCGAGAATAAGTAATCAAATACATTTCAACATTTTTTTTATTACAGTTACTATTAGAGTTATATATTATTAGACACGGCGACTATTTTTATTTAATCCCTTTGTGAATTGCGTTCAATTGCCCTTGCACTGAAACGGGTATATATATCTCATCTATGCAATGCAATACGAAATAAAAAAGGATGGTTAGCTGATGCAAGTTATTACGGGAATATAAAGGAATGACTTCTATTTATACATAAGCTTTTCTTCGTTTAAACATTAACCACCATGTAAAATTGCTCATATCAATCAAAAATACCTTATACTATTTAGACCCTGAAACGGCACTTATGATCGAAAAAAACTACTACCAGTTTGGACAAACAATCGATCGGGTTTATATATATTTAAAACTAGCTGTGCCCGCGGCTTTGTCCGTGTGGAACTTTATTTAAAAAAACAGTAATTAATAAAATTCTGAATGTATTAAGTCCATTTACTTATCTACTTTTCTCTCGTACTTCAGTTGCGTGGTTATTTTTTTTAAATATCATATAGGGGGCAAACGAACAGACGGGTCACCTGTTTTTAAGCGATCACCGCCTTCCATAGACACTAGCAACCACATAGGAGTCGCAAGTGCGTTACCAGCCTGTGTTTGTGGGAATGGAGAGAAATGGAGAGGGGTTAGAGGAGAGGGTAAGGGCGAGGAGAGGGGAGAGGAGATGGGTTTCCGGCGCTCTCACTGAGCGAACGAAACGCAACGATGTAAGCACTATTACTAAGCGACGGTTTCCTGTGAGAGACTAGACCCATTCATGCTAAAGCCAATAATAGCTTCAGCGTGGCTCTACAACCTACAACATATCTACATTATTAAAATTACAATAACTTTTGATAGAGTGAATCGATTTTAATGAACCAAAGACTAAATGTAACTCAAAGGTATGGTTTATGATTTTCTTTTTCTTGAGAGTTTTTCCTGAACGCAGTAGTTGAGACAGATATTTCTAACAATGATTGAAATGTATTATATTACTTATTTCTAGACACGCAAATATTAGGTCTTTATCTATGAAATTGCCGTTTTGTATGAAAAAATTTAAACGAATTTTTTTCATGTATTTTTTATTTGTATTAATCGAAGTAATCACCCATGCAATCAATGCATCTTTGCCAACGCAGTGGCAGTTTATTGATGCCCTTCTTAAAGAAATCAGCTGGACGGGAGGCAACAAATTCTTCAAAGGCATTTTCTACTCTCGGATATTGAATTTTTTTCCCGCCAAGGAGATATCCAAATTCTGGAAAAAGTAGTAGTCTGTAGGCGCAAGGTCTGGTGAGTAGGGCGGATGACGGAGAACTTCCAACCCCAATTCTTGCAACTTGGAAACCGTCTGCTGTGCAGTATGAGGTCGCGCGTTGTTGTGTAGGAGCAGCGGAGACGAGCTATTGACCAATGCTGGTTGGAGATATGCCAGCTTCTCCATCATTGTGTTCAGTTCTTCACAGTACACATCTGCAGTAATGCTCACCCCGTTCGGTAAGAAGCTGTGATGAATCACACCGGCGCTAGACCACCAAATAGTGACCATCACTTTTTTAGGGGTAAGTTTTCGTTTAGGGCATTCTTTGAGTGCTGAACCAGGATCCAACCAACTTGCTGAGCGCTTGCGGTTATCAAACAGAATACATTTTTCATCGCAGGTAACAATGCGGTTCAAAATTCCTTCATTTGTGTGTCTGTTGAGCAGTGCAAGGCACGTTCGACGCGTACTTCGCGCTGGCGATCATTGAGTTCGTGGGGCACCCATTTGTCAAGCTTTTTTACCTTGCAATTTGATGTAAATGGACCAATATTGTTTTGACGCTAACGTCGAAAGCTGCTGCTAATTCAGCGGTAGATTGTGTATCATCAGCTTACACAATCGCCTTTAATTCGTCAATGTCGACCAAAGTCTTCGGACGACCGCGAGGTTCATTTTTCAGGTCGAAATTCCCAGAACAGAAGCGAGCAAACCAATTGGGTTGTAGTGTTAGCTCCGTAAACGTCGTTGATGTTGCGTGCCGCTTATGCCGCGTTGCTGCCACGACGGTACTCATATTCCATAATTACTCGAATTTTTAACGTATCTATGATGACAAAAAAAGACTGAGATGCGATGAAAATGTGACACTAATAAATAAACAAATGACTACTTTCGGAAAAATAACTCCATGTTTTTAAAATAAAATTAATTTGAAATTAGAATTCTTAGCCAAACAAAAATTATTTTGATTTGAAATGGCCAGTACTGCAGAACGGCAATTTCATACCTATTATTTAAAAAAAAAATCTAATAAGTACAGATACGTCAGATTTACGTTGTTATTATATGTTTAGATATATATATATATATATCTTATTATATGTATAAGAGAAGATATACACGTCATTTTTCATTACTTGAACGCTGTTTGAGACGCGGTCCCCAAAGGAAATGTCTTGTAAAACCAAATTAACAAGTCGACAACGTAATGGCCGGCCTTGTGGACACAAAGCTTTTGTATTTAAACTAGCTTCTGCCCGCGACTTCATCCGCGTGAAATAGTTACTTTAGGTTAGCGCTAACTTTATCTCGCGACTTCGTTTACTCAGAAGGTGAATATATTTTTAAACAAAACGTGCGTTAACCCAGAGTTTGAAATATTCTTTATTGATGCTCTGCTCTTATTGTTATTAGTGTGTGTGATATATAGCCTTCCCAGATAAATGACCTATCTAACATTGAGAGAATTATTCAAAACAGACCAGTACTTCTTGAGATTAGCGCGTTTAAGCCATTTCAGCTTTTGTAGTTCGGTGAAGATCGTAGTCCGGTGAAGCTGTTAAGGCCTTGCTAAGCCAAAAGCATAACCAGATCGAAAAAAAAAACTCTTCAGCTATATAAAACTAGTATGGGTAGTAAAAACGCTATGTCTCTCGTTCTGGGTTGGTAACCGGGCACACCCACACTGGCTTAGATATACATATATATCCAAAGCAGTTAACTATATTCTTAATGTCTGGAAAGAGATACCACAGAAAATGGATATCAAATGTATGCCCCTATAATGAAGAAAATGCTCACAAATTTCATCAACTAACTAATCTCACCAATTCAAATTTCATAAATTTCAAATAACAAATAATTTCACTAATTAATGAGTCTATCAACTAACTAATATTAAATACCACAAAAAAATGAATGCAAAAGTATGCCCCTATAATGAGGAAAATGCTCACAACGTTCACCAATTAACTAATAATTTCACCAATTTCAGATAACTAATAATTTCACCAACTAACTAATATTAGATATCACAGTTAATCCAAGACAGTTTTAATTCGAAGAAGCGTCGATTATTGTACTGCATCGGTATTCCAACAGTACCGCTAATGTTCAAGTGACTGGCCTTTTCCGATTTTGACTTTTCTTTCTTCTTATATTTTTGGGAACCGATCTCCTAGTAGATTATTACTGTCATTATCGAGTAGGTAATATAATAATACAAATCTCTTGCGATAATTTACTTCAGTATGGTGGCTCTCTTCTTAGAACTTTCTAGAGAGTTTTATGGCAATTCAGAATCCATGCTCCATGGTATTACTTACATTCACTTCACTTATGCACAATAAACTAACTATATTACGTAAAACACCAACAGATTTACAAAATATAGAGTCAAATAACACAAGATTATGGATAAAATATAAAATCTACTACATGATAGACTAAAATCCCGCCAAAACCTATGTCTGTTAATATGCTTATAACTCAAAAACTGCTGAGCGATTTGATCTAATTCTTTTTGAATAGGTGATGTATATAGGTGTAATCTCTGACCATGATTAAGTTTTTTTTATAATATCTCTACTAATATTATAAAGAGGTAAAGTTTGTAACTTTGTAAGGTTATAGGAGGTAATATCTGCACATACTAAACTGATTTTGAAAATTCTTTTACCGATAGAAAGTCACGTTATTTGCGAGTGTTTGGCTATATATTAACCCCAAAAATGAAAAGATTTTTTTGTGGTAGATGGATTAGCAAGAAGATGTTTTAAAACAAAGACGTCTGCCACGTCTACTGAACGGATTGTCATGCAGATTTCACCAGTAGATAAAATGGTTCATGAGGAAAAGTTTAGGTATATCATTTTCATGCAGTTTTCATTAATAGATGGAGTGATTATAGAAGATTTGGGTGAATAAGATTTTTTTGTAAATTGGTTGAAATATAATAATAAATATTGGCATCATAGGGTATTCCCAAGGCTATTGCCAAGCCTGGTAGCTTTTCCTCGAAGACGCTGCCTTTGAGAAAGAACGAAACAAAATAAGTACGCAAAGTCGCAGGAATCAGCTAATTTATTATAATTACCAGTTTTGGTAATATGATGTCATTAAAACAAAATGGCTTCCCAGGTCAGTTTTGTGAAACGTCCCGCGGCAGGCAACGTTTTAATATCGAAAAATAATTTTTCAGGTCATTTTCTGTACTTGGCCGTCGATCCCACTATGGAGAACATGGTGGTGAAGTCACCACCATTCCACGGGCTTTGGGAATTTTGTAAGGTATGATTGTGTTTTTAATTATTTATTGAGTATAGTTTTTGATCATAATCTGATGTTAACCCTTCAACTGTCCAAAAGCACAAGGGTTTAAGCTACATACAAATGGATATAAACCTGATGATGCACTGGTAAATAGACTGTTGTTAGCATGAGTTGAAAAAAATAAGATATTTTATCACAAAATTTGTAAAACTTGAACAATAACGAATTATGAAATGTAAAATTGCAATAAAAAAGTAGCTGAACATTTAATTCAATAATTCGCCATTTTGTGGTCTGCGTCTTAAAAAAATAGCCAAGGGGTTAAGATGTATAAAGAATTTTGGTCATTTTATATTTGACCTTTGTCAGCAAGAATCAGCAAAACTCTTATTCTCTCCCTCCTTTTATACCTTTTTTTTATTAACGTGGAGAAATCCCTTATGGATACGCCACCCTCCCGGGGGAGAGAGTGGGTTATATCCGACTCGCACGGACTAATACCCCCTGGTGTGTCGTCCGCCGCATAGTAGGGGCGGCCAGGGATCGAACCTGCTATCTTCCTGAACCGCCCCTGTGGCAGCCGTGCGAGTGGACGTCCTACTATAGAGAGACTACTCAGTACACAAGCAGTACGTTCTTTGTTGTCATCTCTCTCACACAGTTTGAAGCGAAGCTGCATCAGAGCAAGATGCAAAATGCAAGCATCAAGCTGATATCAGAGTCAACAATGACTGAAGTGCAGTGGATACTGCAGGAGGTGGCCGGTAACAATTTTGAAATGTAAGTAATTTTTAATAAATGCTGTTAATGAATGTGTAGATTTAACTTTAACTTGGATCACATTGTGTCTGAGTTATTTTAGGTTTTTCTTTAATATGTCTCTAATCAAGCCCATTTACCGTGAATTCGAAGTAATTCCTAGTATTACAGTATATAAAAAAAACTGATTTATTGAAATAAAATCATTGGGAAGACATTTACTGTGC
The DNA here is from genome assembly GCA_014332785.1 of Antheraea mylitta. Taxonomy (NCBI): domain Eukaryota; kingdom Metazoa; phylum Arthropoda; class Insecta; order Lepidoptera; family Saturniidae; genus Antheraea; species Antheraea mylitta. The sequence goes on along the minus strand of JACEII010000007.1, from coordinate 2,241,063 downwards.
ATTTGAAACCAATCCCATTTATTTGTATTTAAATATATCAAGAAAACTGCTATATTGAAATGTAATAACTGGAAAAATTTACATTTTTTTTCATATCTACCTTGGCTTAGAAGCAATTCCTGTTTATTTGTATTTCAATATATTAATAAAACTGCTTAATTAAAATCAAATAACTAGGAAGATATTTACCGTGACTTTGAAACAATTCCTATTTATTTGTATTTCAATATATCAA
>JACEII010000007.1:2112296-2240818 GCA_014332785.1 Antheraea mylitta | reverse complement strand
GCTATTTATTTGTGTTTCTAACAGATGGCACCCAATGAGATTCATGATAGGCAAGGTCCAGCAGGAGGTTCGGATAATAATAGAGATCACTAGACCGAACCATGTGAGCCTCTTACGGAATTTACCACACATTGCTATCGACAATATACGCATGATAGAGTGTGTCCCGGAGCCGCCCGTATATAATGGAGAATGCGTCTATGGACAAGTCAAATGTCAAATTATGAACGTAAGTATATTTGTAAACGTTTTATATATGGTATAATGATATACTATATTTAAAAAGCTGTAGATATATCATAAGTGCTTCGACAGTGCCTTGCTAAAACTTTGCTAGCTAGCATACGTGGATCAAGCCCTGCCCGTATCTAAGCAACAGTTAACTATTTCTTGTTCACCACCGATATTGAGAATATGCCATCTAACTTCCACAGTTTATCAAAGACAGTGCGGCGTTACAATATTACTTTACGTATGTGTGCATTATCGCGCCAGTTGTTCTGTCAAAATATTTTATAGGTTTTTAGTAGATCTATAGCTTTTTAGTTGTATTATCATTGTCATAAATACAATCATTTACATGAGAAACGCATGTTAAAAATTGAGCACTACATTTATTTAAATCATCTTGAATTGGGCCATGCGTGCCGACGTACTGTCCTTGGCTGCTCTGCCGAACGCCTTTCATTGTACCCTTGTTATGCGGCCGCACGCCGGCTGTAACCCGACATACGATAGATGAACGAAAATAATTGAGGCGATGGACAAACAGATTCACTGTAATCTATACTAACAGTATAAAGAGGTAAAGTTTGTGAGTTTGTGACGTTATAGGTGGTAATCTCAGGAACTACTGATCCGATTTGAATAATTCTTTCAGAGTTAGATAGCTCATTTATCGACGAAGGTTATATGATATATCATCACGCTAAGTCCAATAGGACCGGAGCACAGATGAAAAATGTTCCAAAATCTGGACTTTCTTCCTTTTGAGAGCTTCTGCTGCGTGTTAGCGTTAGCTCAGAGTAACTATTACTACGCAGATAAAGTTGCGGGAAGGGGCTAGTAATCTGCTGGACCAAGGGGAGATGAGGTCGGGGGGCCCGTCTCTCCATTGCACTGGTTCGGTCGTCTGGGAGACAGTCTACGTGTACCAGGCTGTCTCTCTCTAAGCGCGGAAGGCCCTAAGTGGGCCGGCTGCCGGGGTGACAAGTGTTGCGAGCAACCGCGAGCCCATGTCACTCCATTACGGCAGTAGCGGGTACACCATGGGGTTTTAGTCCGTGGGAGTCGGACATAACCCACTCTCTCCCCCAAGAGGGTGGCGTATCCATAAAGGATGTCTCCATGTAAATAAAAAAAAGGGGCTAGTAATCTATAGTTACATTCTTTACTATTTAACGATATTGTTAAAAATAAAATTACGACGCTCAGAATCTATATAATAAATGGGAGGGTATGCTATAGACATGTGTGGGTAGTAATATTCTATCTAAATATATCACAAAGGACGCCCACATGGGCCCGTTTGGATAATCCCTTTGCGAGCTATTTATTGGTCGTAATGAAGTTCAAAGGTACAAAGCAACGTCGGGCGCGGTCAGTACTTGAATGCATGACCGCCTGAGAACACCACGTCACTTTGGCTTACTGTGTCCGAAGGAGTGTTGGAAGTACCGATTTTCGTTTGATCATTAAAGTTAAGCGACGTTCCGCGCGGTTTGGTTTGTATTTGGATGGGCGAACGCCTGGGAACATCACGTCATGTTTTTTTTTTATTGAAGCACGACATAGTGACTTCACTATGCCTGATATGCTTAACATAGTACAATCTAAAACATCGGCAACCACCGAGAGGCAGATAATCCATCGCCGGTCGCCGCTGTCATGCCGGCCATAATGACAAAAGTCACCCGGTACTGGATATGCACAGGCTGTCCCGAAACGCGACGCGCAGAAGCGAGTCATTATGACGGGCTTTTTCGCTATATACATGGTGATTGCGACCCAGTCAGGCTGTAAAACCCTACCACCCCGCTTTCGCAATTGCCTCGTTCGTTATTCAGCAGGGTGCACCACGTGCAGGTGAGGTTAGCTTGGGTGTCTCAAGTCTTAAGATGTTACTCGACACCCTTTACACTCCAAAGTTGGCTTACTGTGTTGGATAGAGTATTGGAAGCACCGTTTCTCGCACGATCACCGAAGTTAAGCAACATTGGGCGCAGTCAGTACTTGGATGGATGACCGCCTGAGAACCCCGCGTTATGTTTGCTATTTGTATAGCAATATACATATAAAAACACACACAATTTTATTTTTTAATGATTTCTCGATATTTATTAAAACTTATTTACTACAACCAACACCTTATGCGATTGTTATTGATCATATTAGAATTATCTGTAATTGGAAAAAATCGATTTGAAAGGAGCGATAGAATATACTATATTTATTTGCAGCAAGATGCATGCATCAAAATTCACCAAGTCTGCGATCTGGTGAAAGACTGTGATGACGGGAGCGATGAACAGCATAGTTGCGGTAACTGTTTTTTTATTAATTTATTTTAGACAGACAAATATCGCAGTAAATCTTTTTTTTTCGAACTGACTACGCTATTGGCCTTTCAAGGCCTTTACGGCTTCACCGGACTGCTAGCAGTCAATCGTGACAACGACCAGTGCGAAGTAACTTCCACCCTAATTTTTAGGCACATAGTCAAGGATATTTTGATGGACTACTGTAGAGTATTTTTTTTAATCGTTATTTTTTTATTTTCTTATATCGCATTAAGTGGATTTTTTTAAACACTATATCCGGCAGAGTTTGTTTCAATACCACAACAATATATATATATTGTATCACATAGGAGGCATACAAATAGGCGGGTCACCTGTTGTTAAGCGATCACCGCCGTACATACACACTAGCAACCCCAGAGAATCGCACGTACGTTGCCAGCCTGTGTTTGGAGGAGTGGAGAGAAAGGGAGATTGGTTAGAAAAGAGGGGAGGGGAGAGGCGAGAGGAGGGGAGATGGGTCTCCGGCGCTCTCACTGACCGAACGAAACGCACCAATGCAAGCACTGTTACTTCACGTCAGTTTTCTGTGTGTCGGGTGGTACTACCCGGGCGAGCCGACCCATTCATGCTGAAACCAATAATAGCTTCATCTTGGCTCTACCGCCTAAAATATAAACTATCATTCGTTTGAAATATAATTTAATATCATGAAAAGCTTCGGTCTATTTCTCTATTCTTCTATATCTCATAGGAAAGTTAAAAACGTTAATTTCAGTTCATTTAAAATTAGCGAAGAAAACATAATGTTTTGTACTTCTAAATTCAATGTTGGTAAAAAATGCACTTTTGGTAGTCATAATGCGTTTCTTAATAAAGCAGTTTGGTCTCTTTTATATCAATGAGGGAATATAGGAATTAGTTAAGAACTCTACACATTTTTCAGATAAAATGCCGTACGGTTCATACTGTAATTTCGAACACGACAGTTGCGGCTTCGAGGACATTCCACAGTAAGTGTTTGATTCAAAGATAAGCTTCAAATTAAATAGATTATCAATTTACTTGTGTGTTTGAATATCCATGTCTTAGCATCCTTGCGTCTAATATATTTTCCAAGAGAAAAAATTAAGGTTACAATAATTTTAAAATATTTAGGCTACGATTTTTCTAAATTGTATATTAGTACTCACCTGCGATCTATGAGAAACGCCTATGTCTATTAAAATTTCATGCCTCCAAATTCAATTTAATCCTGAGAACTTTATGAATACACTAGCCTCTTCCCGCGACTTCTTTCGCGTTGAATAGATACTTTAGGCTAACACGCAGCGGAGGCTCTCAAGAGGAAAAATCCCCGATTTTTAAACATTCTTCATTGGTGCTCCGCTGTTGTTGGTTTTTGCATGATAGCCTATAGCCATCCTTGATAAATCAGCTATATAAAATTGAAAGAATCTTTCAAATCGGACCAGTAGTTCTTGAGATTACCCCCTACAAACTTTACCTCTTATTATTATTATTTACCTATTATTATTAGTATAGATGTAGATCAAACCTCAGATATTTTGTGTCATTGATTATCTATACTAATATTATAAAGAGGTAAAGTTTGTGAGTTTGTGACGTTGTAGGGGATAATCTCAGGAACTACTGGTCCGATTTGAATAATTCTTTCAGTAGTATATAGCTCATTCGTCGAGAATGGTTATAGGCTATATATCATCACGCTAAAACCAATAGGAGCAGAGCACAGGTGAAAAATGTTTCAAAAACGGGATGTTTTTTTCCTTTTTGAGAGCTTCTGCTGCGTGTTAACAGTAGCTCAGAGTAACTAACTATTACTGCGCAGACGAAGTCGCGGACAGGGGCTAGTTAATCATAAACAGATATCATAAGTTAAGGAGGGATTAGAGCAACGAAGAAGTGATTACCACAGATAGTTTTAAATTTTACTTAACTACTCATTGAGATTATAACAAAAATGTTTAAATTAATTATAACAAAATGAAACTGTCTTTATTTAATTAAAATCCAAAATGTAAGGACTTTTAGCGTCTGGTAGATTTTGATCTTCCAAATATTTATAATGTTAAATCAGTGGCGCGTTCAGAGAACCCATAACTAGCCTTTATTTGATTTCTACATTTTAAACAATTTGTTTCTGTTAAATCGTACTCTCATACTTATAGTCAGGATAGATAGGCTAAATTATGAGAATTAATAGATTGCTAAACGTATCGCACAATTATATAAACGTTTGTAACAAGCAACGAAGTTAATTTGAAATTTAATTACAAAAAATATTACTTCAATCCCAAATAATCGGTAATTGCAGGCCTATCTTGAAGTGGTCTCGTCACAGCGGCCCAACGCCCACTGACAAAACGGGGCCAAACTTCGACCACACTTGCGGACCTCCTGATCCCTACCCCACTCATATATTGCCACCGTTGGTCCCTGCCCATATGAACTTCACATTGTCCCAGTGCGTTGGCTATTACTTCTTCGTGAATATGAACGTAACTGGACCGAATAAAGAGAAGGCGGACTTTGCATCTACGGCCATCATGAGGACTGTTATCTTCAATCCGCCGCCTAAAGTTCATGGGAATATTACATCGAAATACTACAATTGTTGCATGGTCAGTTTTTGTTTCATTTTCAGTTAACTTTCCTTTTATAACGCACCCTTATGTTTATGAAACCAATCTTTTTATTTGATAGCGTCATTCTTCTATAAGAATAATATGAATAAGAATTACATATTATTATTATTACAATTGTAATTCTTAATAAAACCAACTTCACACGACATCAGTAAAATCAGAATAACTCGAGTAGCACAAAGGAAAGTATCTACAACGCAAATATATTTGCTTGCTAAGATATACCTATCACCGAGAATCTAGAATACTCTAAAAACATAGTAAACAAGACATGAATAAATTAAAGAAAGATGTGTGAGGTAGGCAGAAAGAGGGAAACAAAAAGGAAGAGAATGGAAAAGGCAGCAAGGAAAGAGAGTTTCCATATAACAATTATCTCATACGAATCTAACATTAAAAAAGTGACACAAAATTCATATTATTTTAATCTGCGAATTAGAAAATACTAGTAATTTTATTACTTTACTTAAAAAATTGATATTAGATTTCGTATTGACGTAAATAATTGACCGTAATTCACATTTAGTTACGCTTATGATCAATAAAAAATAATATCTTATTTCTATGTAGATAAGATTCTATTACCAACAAAACGGGAGAAACTACGGATCTTTAAGCGTCGATGTAGTAGAATTGACCACGCGAGGCAACATCTCATCTTCTTTATGGTTCTCTACCAAAGATAAAGGCGAGAATTGGTACAGAGCTTCTATATTTCTACCCAATATCACAAGAAGGTGAGCGAATTTGTTTATGTATAATTTTTATTGCTATAGATTGTTTTCAAGTAGTTATTAGGATTCCAGAAATGTAAATAGTCCTACAACGTACGAACAATAACCCTAAGTTTGGTTAGGTTAACTCACTGCAAGAAATACCTAAACACCAACTCAAACTGACCAATCAGATGAAAAAAAAAAAAAAACAAAATAATTAAATGTTTATAATAACTTATAAAATGACTTCAATTTCGCATTCCATTGTCGAAAATTTGAATTATTTTGAAAGCTGTTAGATGAGCCAGAACTAATTTCGTATGTGAATCGTAAGTTCTGACTTCCATTTTACATGGCAATTGCTCGGCTACTAAGAGTCGTAGCATTATATTACGCTATAACCTTCGTCAACAAACAGGCTAAAAATTGCAAAAGCCTAAAAACATCGTATTGGTAGTTCCAGATACATTCAAATATTCCAAATATCTCTTGAGCTTTTTAATATAGATGGACAAATTTATTTAATAAACTGTGTAGATTGTCCGCCTGGAACTAGCCCGGTCAAGCTGTTAAGACCTTGCTAGGTCAATAACGTAGTTAGTTTGAGAAAAAAAACAGTAACTAATAAAATTATCGGAATTTATTAAGTCCATTTCTTCACTACTTTTCTCTCGTATTTAAGTTGCATCATTAAAATTACAATAACTTCTGAAAAACCTACCCAATTTTAATGAAACCTAGACTAAATTTTACTCGAGGATATATTTTATGAAATTTTTTCGTAAACGCAAGTACTTTTGCAGTGATGCGTGTACATACAAACAGACAGACAGACAAACATTTCTAAAAATAATTGCGTTGTATTTTATTACTTATTTCAAGACACGCAACATTTTTTTTCTCACAAAAGTAAATAAAAGTACAGACACATTACATTTAAATTCTTATTATATTAACGACCAGTTTATTTCCAGATATTTTCTTCAATTCAGAACGCGTATGGGAATGCGTATCTATTCTGATTCGGCTATCGACGATTTCTCGATGTCTCCCGAATGCTTCGGTCTCAACATAGACCCTGAAGAATTGGGCGACTATAATTACTATGACCCAGAGTTTGGAGAAAATACCACGCCTCATGCGTCCTTCGCTAATAAATCTTGTAAATTTATTGATTATCTAATACAGTTTTATTTTTCCAATTTCATTAATTTAGTGTTCGATGGAATATCGCACCTGACGTTAGATGATGATGTGGCCTAAGATAGTAACACGCTAAAGTTAAAAATACGGACTTTTATGTGCTTGTTGCTTTATCAAAATAAGTTATGTTATATATCTATCTATATATATGTTATACCTTTAAACGAGCAATTCTTGTATATTTTTATATTTGTATATATTCAGCATCTTGGAAACGGCGTCATGTATTTTAGTGAAACTTAGTATGTAGGTAGTTTCGAGGATGATAAAACGATCTAGCTAGATTTCATTCATAGAAAAAAAATTTAACTGAGTTTTCAGGCAATGAAAAAATATAGCTAAAAATATAAGGTAATTTTGTCGCCGCTGTCAAAACAAAAATAGCTCAGATGGAAATCGGCTGCTTCGAAAATCCTTCTAACCCCAGTTCCAATAAGAGTGACAGCAAAATATGTCTTTTTAAAAAATATATATTTTTGCTAAAAATGCTACTTTTGTGTGGCAAACCTGTAAAAAAAAATTATTATAATTATTGTCTTTTTTAATTTTTTTCTTTTGGTAAAAAAATGCTAATTTTGTGAGGAAAATCTTACAGTTTATTTTAATTTATAAATGTTTTTAAAGAACCAAGCTAGGTTCGGTCGTCTAGGTACTATTCTTTAAACTTGAAAATGGTTCACCACGTGAGCATTAGAGAAATGGCCACCAATATACTATGTTTTCGTCACGACCTTTTCCTTCAACCAAAGTTCAAGCTTTTGTAGGAATTGTGTACGAACACTCTGACACTAGATCATTTAGATGATGTATAAATTTTCAAACAAATAATGTTCCGTTCTGATGCCATCAGATTATCGATTCACAACTTGCGGCGCTACAGGCCGCTACGGACCGAACCAAACAATGTGTAACGCCGCATACAACAACACTTCTGTATCAGTGTCAGTCATTCAGACTCCTCCTTACGAAGGTATTCAGATGTGGGAAGTGCCTGCGGAAGGAATATACACGTACGTATTAAGAAAACCTGGAGAATATTCTAAAACTATCTCAAACTCAATATCAGAACAATAGCTTTGTTCAATTCATATGTGGTTTAGGTAGATCAAATTTTACGAAAGTAGTTTAAATAAAAATCATGTGACCCGAAAGTAACTTGATAAATATAAGTAATTATGATTTGCATGTTGTTTGTCCGGGCAAATCTTTGAAACTTCTAAACTGATTTTGCAGACTCTTAATGACAAAGGACTTAGAGCATCAGATACTAAGCAGAAATTAAAAATTTAATAGAAGTCACTTGAAAGACCTTAAAGGAATCGTAATAATTAAGAGTGAAATTAAAATAACCTGAGATGAAATATATAGCTCTTATAAAATAACTTAATCATACATGAGAAAGAAATCAAAGGTAGCAGCTTACTATAATGTTATTCTAATGTCCATGTCTGAATAACGTAAAAGCAAAAAAAAGAAAATTTAAAGTTGCCTGCATTTGTAAATGTGGTCCATGAAAGGTCCTTTTTTGTCTAGTATAATAGCAACGGGTGCAAGTGGAGGTCTTGGTTCAGCTTGGGCCGGAGTATCCCACGGGGCCCAGGCGAGGGCACTATTCGAGCTTCACCGCAGCGAACAAATTTACATGTTAGTGGGTCAACAAGGAACAAGCGCTTGCAAGAAGGTAACTTATGTACCTCTGTTAGTATGTCGCAGTCATATTGGTCTAAATTAAATGCTGATTCTTTGACTTCAACAGTATTTTCTTATCATCCTCCTCTAACTCTGTTAAGTTACTTCAGAGCAATAATGAACAGATTACAATCTCCCTAGCGAAAAAAAAAAGACGAAGTAAATACAGACAAGATGTATACAGAAAACCATAATATAAGAAATAAGTGCTTCTTATGATAACATTACCAAACATAAACAATACTAGACACAACATGATCAGTGGCTATAATAGTTGACAAAATCATATTAATCTGCAAATAAAACCTATAGCAGTTCCATAAATCTAAAGGTCAATTTTCTATCTGACTAGACACTCTCAGCTCAAGAAGGTCAAGAGTGCTCTAAGAGGCAAGTAAACTACTCAGTACCGGTGTTCACAAGTAAAACCCATGAAGTGAGGAACACACATGTCACCGATGGCGGTGGTGGTGGAGGCGGCGCCACATATGTCTTCCTCGTAAGTTCTATTCTTTCTTTTATTTTATCGGCTTTTGCCAGGTTACGATTTGTTTTCCAACTTTCATCTATGGCTTCCTTTTCTTATCACCATATTAAAATTAGATTGTCCATACAAACTCAACAACATCCTTGAAATTTCATCAGTGTTTATGACCTATGTTATTACTAGTATTTATCTATAAACAATGTCCTAACTAGATGATACAGTTTATTTTTCAGAAGTGCTTCGTTAACATTTTTTTTAGAAAGTATATTGATGTTCTTGAGTCTGCTTTTAAGTTGTATCCTGACGACGTTGCTGGAATATTTGGGCATATTTTAATAATATTTATTTGTTTGTAGTTGGATAAAGAAGGGCAAGCATACCCATTGATAGCAGCCGGGGGCGGCGGAGGGCTGTCTGTAGGTGCTTTTCATGACGATGGGTCACAGCATGGTCGAATGCACTCCAATGCCACTCCTGAATCTGGCTACATGTATGGACATCCTGAACGTACTGCAGGTAATAAATCTAGTATAATCAATAAATCAGTTATGGCATAGACTATTATTAGTACAATTAAAAAACTAGGTTGAACTAAAAAATACTATAATTTTGAAATCAATTTTAATTGGCCAGCCCTTACTTATCGGTTCTTTCGTTATGTGTGACGAAACTTCTTATATGACAAAACAAAAGAATTCCAAAAATAATTAAAGTTATGTTATTATCTGAAAATAACAATTTCTTAGAAAGTTTTGGACTTTTTCAAATTGGGATAGGTGCTGGTGGCGGTTGGATTCCTAGATCAGGACCTCAGACCCCTGGCTTCGAGATAGTGCGAGGTGGCGCCGTACGTGAAGGAGCTTTAGGAGGACTGGCGTGTGTTGGTGAAGCTCACGGTGGCTTCGGTGGTGGAGGAGGTGGTTGTTTGCGAGGCGGAGGAGGTGGAGGCTGGCTTGGTAAACTTTTGTAGTCTCAATCATTTATTGATTAACATGTAAATTTATTCTTGGAACTGTCTTAAGAAAGTAAGTTAACTCGATAGATTGCTATTAGTTAATTGTAGAACATCTTGAATCTTCGAATTACAAGACCATGAAACCCTTCTACACCGTTGTTTCGATTGTCATCATTGTTTAGTGTTAATTACTGTTTAGTTCACCTTTAATTATACAACTATACAATTAAGAGCTTAAATGTCTTTTTCCTCGTTCATTATCAGAAATAAATCAGTCTACATACAAGCATTAAAACTGTCACCGTCTCTTCTGAATGAGCATATTACACATACATATTAATAATGACGATATACATAAAATTTAATATAGGAACACTTACTTTCTTTAAAATCTGTCGATCTGTAGGTTATTGACCTGGAAAAAAAGCGCTCGTTTGTTAAGAGTAAAATTAGTACGTTAAAGTTTAAACAGAGACTAACATTTTACAAGAAGGCATGAAAGAACAGAAAGGGTTTAAATTGCCTTGCTTACTTACTCACTATAAGCTGCACTACACTTAAAACTATTTTTGAGTAGTAAAACATACGAAAATCGAAAAAAGGTTTGGACCATTAGTCTGCATCAAAAAAGAATCACTCCCATAATAAAGGAATAAAGTGTACGAAAGATTGTATAGAATTTAACTATATCAATATGCCAAGTAGATAAATGAACTAGTCCAGGCATAAAAAAATATGTAATCAATTATTTGATTGATATTGTTCCTAACAGGTGGCAATACCAACGAAGGAGAACATGGCGGTGGAGGATGGTCTTATATTGAAGGCAGTCGAGCAATAAAAGACTACAGCGAAGTTACTGTAGCCCAGAGAGCTGGCCACGGAGAAGTACTAATTATACCGGCTATTCATGTAAGTACGAGTATAGCATTTAAATACATGAATTTAAGGACATATTTTTCCACTGTAGAACTTGTTTATGGTGATAATTGCCACAGTAAGAAGTATCTTGTACAAATGGAGTTATGAAACGGGATTAAGGTATTTTAGTTATTTTATATGCTTATGTGCGATCCTGGTTGGATGAATCGATAAAAGCCATTTCATAAGTATTAAGTGACTTCGCTAAAGATTAATTTATTTTCAGGATTGCGATTGTGACTACCGCTGCGTTGCTCTCAACGAGTATAGGAGCGAAGTGAAATGCTACTGCCCAGCTACTTGGACAGCTGATCTTCATGACCCGACTAAGTGTATACGTAAGTATCTATTAGACACTACAGTTACGAAGCCTTTTAATACAATATCCAGTGAGAGATATCTACCATATCAAGCCACTGAAGTAACTATGACACATGATTCGAAAGTAAAAATTTGGTAAAAGTTGTACAGCGTGATGGTAAGGCTTTTGAAGTAAAACATTTATAGGCATAGGATAAACCTGATTGTAGGCGTGGCGACGCAAAACACGACCTTTGGACTATTAACGAAATACTCAAAAACATTTGAAACCCTATCTGTATAACATAAAATTCAAACTGTCTTGTCGGCCACTCGTTCTTCTAGCGCCCTTTGATAAATACCGCCAAACACACTTTTATATTTAATAAAAATGAACAATCATTATTTTATGGAACAAATTAGTAATGCTTTATCTTTTCATTATGCTGTGTCTGATTCCTGTCGTAATCTGTTCTTTTATCCATATAACTTACACAAAACAATTTCGATGTTTCACATCTGCCAGGCGTCCCGTGATGGCTCAATTTCTAAGTCCATCTAGCTAGCTACCATTCTTAAGTTGATAATCTGTCGTCAAGCACATGTTAGTGTGTTCCGGGAGCTGCACTTCAAAAGGTCCACTTGTTTTAGCATCTTTACCATCTTAGTCATCATCATTATTTAACATCAGATTAATGATTGTAGTCAGATGCTAAAACCTGTATACATAGTATTTAAAAAACAATGTGTTTGTATAGACCGATATAGTTAATTATGCGGATTTCCGGATTGTAGGTGGTAGAGCCACGCTGAAGCTGTCATTGGTTTCAGCATGAATGGGTCGGCTCGCCCGGGGTAGTACCACCCTCTCACAGAAAACCGACGTGAAGTAACAGTACTTGCATTGTTGCGTTTTGTTTGTTCAGTGAGAGCGTCGGAGACCCATCTCCCCTCCCCTCTCCTCTCCTCTCTCTTCTCCTCTCTTCTAACACCTCTCCCTTTCTCTCCATTCCTCCAAACACAGGGTGGCAACGCACTTGCGACTCCTTTGGGGTTGCTAGTGTCTATGGAAGGCGGTGATCGCTTAACAACAGTTTCCATGTCACAGACCCGCAGGTTCGTTTGCTTCCTATAGGATATAAAAAAACATAAAAAATATTCTAGTTGAAGACTTCTGGCCACGCATCTCATGGGTTGTGATAATCGTTCTCTCTGTTGCTGTGATCGTCTGCTCCCTCGCAATTCTTTGCGTCTGTCTCTATTTGTGTAAGTACTTTTTACTTTAATTTTAATGTCTTAGATCTTAACAGGTTTATGGTACCTAAAAAATTCATTCAGACTTTATCGATACGGAATAAAATTTTGCACGACACCCTTATTCTGAAATTCATAATATAAGTCAATAGTGAACTCTGAGATTTCTGAGTTTTTATTGATTGAAAAGTGTCCGCGTGGAATAATTAGTTTGAGCTAACACTAACACGCAGCGGAAGATCTCAAAAGGATAAAGATAGCTGATGTTGATAAATTCTTTATTGGTGGTCGGCTCAAATAGGTCTTGCTTGATCCCATTGTTTTTTCGATAAATGAGCTATCTAACACTGAAAGAATTTTTCAAATGGGACTAGTAGGTAGTTCCTGAAATTAGGATGTTTAAACAACCAAATAAACAAACAATTCAGCTAATATTATATTAGTATTATGTGGTATAATATGAAAGACCTCTCGAATTCACAACGCGCTTGATTTTAACTAACACGTCGATCTTTATGGTAACCCAAATCCCTTTATCAGATAACATGTATCAGCGTAAGAAGGAGTCGGAACAGAACCAGAAACGTTCGAGGGAGCAGGACTTGCAGCTGCACAGCCTCTGCAACCCACCGGGGAGCAGCGGGAACCAGCTCGCGATGACCTTCAACCCCTACTACGGCAGCGAGATGATGCTCCCCATCGGCCTCGATATGACACAGCTGCCGCAGATCTCTCGGGAAAATCTAAAACTATTCAAGTAAATTATTAACCATAGTTTCTTTTTCTATTGCCTTTTTTAAACTTTTTTTTTATATTACAGGCAAACGAACAGGCGGATCACCTGATGTTAGGTGATCACCACCGTCCATACACACTAGCAACACCACGTTAATAGCGTCTGTCTCTATGCGATTAGTTTAGGTTAGACTCGCAAAACGAAGACAGCGAGGGCCGGTCGCGGTAACAACGTTCATAAGAGCCTTCTTAGGGCCTAAATTGAATAAAATATTTTTGTTTTTTTTTTATATCATAGGAGGCAAACGAATAGGTGGGTCACCTGATGTTAAGTGATCACCACCGTCCATAGACATTAGCAACACCAGAGGAGTTGCAAGTGCGTTGTCAGCCTGTGTTGGTGGGGAAGGGAGAGGGGAAAGAGGAGAGAAGAAAGAGAGAGGGGAGGGGAAAGGGGAGAGAAGGAAGGGTGAGGGGGAGGTGGTCTGCTTAACGCCTATAGAAAAGCATAATGGTTTATAGCCTATACATACAATTGGTCTCCTAATAAAAGTTTCTTCAAGATCGATTCAGTCGTTGCGATGATTAACGCGAACAAACAACAAAGACTATAACCTTATATATATAGATCTAGCATAACTATCATGTATATGGAAGCATGTATGCGAGAAGATAGACGATTAGAAGAACTAGGCTTTAAGCTTATTGCTTAGGTTCCCAAAAGAGTGATATATTACAGTAATTCAAAATGGAAACTTTGGAAGAGCGTAGAAATATTCTAGATTTAGTTTGAACTGTAAAACAACTACATAGAATAGCTCTGAATTATTAAGCATGTTTGGATTCTGGATTCCTTCTAGATATCCCCGTCATTCTATTAACCTTTTCAATTTTGCTTTTAGAAAAACTGTTTTAGGTAAAAATTCAACAGTGTCCAGAATAAGTAACTTATATAATAATAAATACATACACTTAGACATGTTTTTCTTTTTTAACTTAGTATAAGTTTTAGCATAAAAATGTCTTCACTTTTAATTAATATGTAAGCATTTAATTAACGCAGTTTGTGTTTACTTAAGAGATTGTACATGTTGAGATTGTCGATTATTAAAGTGTTTTTTTTTTTTGTTTAGAATAAGCCGATGTAACAATTATTGTAAACCATCTAAATAAATAAATAAAGAACTATATAGGACTACTTAATTTCATAAAATATATATATATATAAATATTGTCGGTGTTATTACAAAAAAATTAAATACTTATAAAATACTTGCTTTAAAAAGGTTTTGTATTAAATGCACCGCGCTCGCTCGACGCAAGTTCGCGTTATCCTTTTTTCGCAAGTCTAACCTAACCTAACCAAAGCGAAACAAAAGAGCAAGATGGCGAACATTCAGCGAGCGCTGTGCATTTAAAACGTAACATTTTTAAAGCAAAAAATATTCAATACGTATTTAACTTTTTTGTAATAACACCGTTTAAATCCATCCAAGCACAATCTCTTCCGTGTCAAATTTAACCAAATCAATGGGATACCTCCAGGGCACTTGGTAATGGAGCATTCGGCGAAGTATTCCAGGGCCTCTGCCGCGTCAATCCTGATGATCCTACTGAGATACCAGTCGCAGTGAAGACCTTACCGAACCACTCTACGGGACAATCTGAAGAAGAATTCTTCATGGAAGCTGCCATCATGTCCAAATTTGACCACGTGAATATCGTTCATCTGATCGGTGTGTCGTTTGATAGACATCCAAGGTAATTACGATTATCAAATTATTTACATGCTTTCAGTCAAATCAAATCAAAAATACTTTATTCAGTTTAGGGCCTAAAAAGGGCACATCTCTTAACATATATATTTCCAATACATTATACGTTACAATAGTTTTTAATCGATGAACAGAGGAGTAAATTCCAGATATCACCATCGTTCACGTATTGATCCACTCTATAATAGATCCACTTTTTAAACACCAAAACCCGCTTCATGGCGTTTAAAGTTACAGTCTGGTAAATCGGTAATATGTTTAGGAACGTTATTATAAAACTTAACACTGTTAACCTAACCTAAAAAACTATTACTGATCTTACTAAGTCTAAATCATGGGACGACCAGTTTGTTACAGTCTCTAGTGTTTAGATCATGTCGGTCTTTTGAAAAATGCAATTCTCCAAAGTTTTTACGGACATATATTAAATTATCAAGAATGTATTGGGAGGGTAGAGTTAAGCTACCGAATTTCTGAAACTTCATTTCTATATATATAATAACTGTAGTTATATAGTTATTATTTGTTTATAGACTCATTGTCCTAGAACTTTTGGCTGGTGGTGATTTGAAGAACTTTCTACGAGAGAATCGTCCAAAGCCAGAGATCGCCAGCGTTCTCACCATGGAGGATCTTTTGCTCTGTTCCTTCGACATCTGCAAGGGATGCCGTTATCTGGAGAGCAAGCGCTTTATTCATCGGTATACTATTTTTCCATAATTATATCAGCCTATAAAAGACCCACTGCAGGGTTAATATTTTCACACAAATTTCCAATGGCCTTGTAGGTGATCGTAATCCCAATTAAAGTGAACAAATGATAAATTTAGTTGGATTTAGTGAAAATCCAACTCGTGTCCTTGTAGATATATAATACACTAGCTTCTGCCTGCGATTTTGTGTACGTGGAATAATTACTTTGGGCTTAAGCTAAAAAGCAGCGGAAGCTCTCAAAAGAAAAAAATTACATTCTTTATTGGACCTCCGCTTCTATTGGCATTAGCGTGATAATATATAGCCTCCCTCGATAAATGAGCAATATAACACTGGAAGTATTTTTCAAATCAAATCAAATCGGTCCAGTAGTTTCTGAGATTAGCGAGTTGAAGCAAAGAAATAACAATATAAGTATGGAAGTATAAATAAAGACCAAATTACAGTGACCAGTTGATATAGTAGTTCGGTGAAGCTGTTAAGACCTTGTTAGGTCAATAGCGTAGTCAGTTTCGAAAAAAAAATACTAGTGGATCAGTAGTTAGCGTGTACGTACATCGTGTGGATCGATGTAGCTTTGAAACCTTGCAAATGAGCCGGGGCTTTCGATAAATATCGTGATGAGACCATAGCATGGGGTAGGGCTTTTTTAAGCCCATCTGGCAAGCTACCACCCTCAAGCCGCGACTTTCTCACCAAGCCTCCATTAGTGCTTTAAGCTTAGCATGTTTACCATCTTAGTCATGAAGTATAAAAAAATGCCATCACATAAATTTACATATCATAGATTACCACTACCTTTGGATTGAAAGAACTTAGTGGATGCCAAGAATATAGCCATAGGAGAAATTGAACGGATTATATTTGGCATTAATAGGGACATAGCAACACGCAATTGTCTGCTTACCTCCCGTGGTCCCGGTCGCATCGTGAAGATAGCTGATTTCGGTATGGCTCGGGACATCTACCGGGCGGAGTACTACAAGAAGGGGGGTAAAGCCATGATCCCTATAAAATGGATGCCGCCTGAAGCTTACATTGATGGGGTTTTCACCATAAAGACAGATGTATGGTAAGATCCTTTCTATTTAGTAAACTTTAATAGTATACGGAACTATTATGCACTTTTTATTACAGAAATTCTATGATATTCAGGGTATAACACTTCGTGTGGCATAAATTCTCCTGCTTATTACTTGAGTCTACTTCTATACCCTCGATAAAAATGAGTTCATTACAAAAATTGGTGTTCAGAGTATCTGAAGACGATATCTAAAGCCCAAACTGTCATCCAGAAAGACAGTTACTTGACAACTGCTGCTGTTCAGTCTCCAATGTTTTCAATTTTTTAGGTCTTACGGTGTTCTTCTGTGGGAGGTTTTCTCCCTCGGCGTGATGCCCTACACTGGTTGTTCCAACCGAGAGGTCATGGAAATGGTCTCCGGTGGCGGGAGGCTGGAAAAACCTTTTGGTAAGTTTTCCATGTAATTCCAAATGTAATCTATACTAATATTATAAAGAGGTAAAGTTTATGAGTTTGTGACGTTGTATATCCACGATGAAATCAGCAACTGCTCAACGGATTTTCATGAAACGTTGGCATTTATGTATAATTTGGTCCAACTTGAGAGATACGATAATTTATATTTCGATCAATCACTAAAATCTTTTTTAATCACAAATTAAATTATTGTCAATGTTGGTTATTGTTATTAATTGTAAGTTTCATCAGTCTCGAACAGATGGCGCTTTAAATTAATCTGTCGACAGGAAACCATAGAACTGACTTATATAAATGTCATAGATGGCGCCACGTTTTAATTTAGAATTTATTTTTCGACTCCACTTTATTATAAGGTGCACGTGTACTGTTCACCCCATAATACCAAATACTTTATCTATATATATATAATAAGAATGTAAATGTCTGTACTTTTACGATTTCAGTGTAAAAAATTGTTGGAGGTGTCTAGAAATAAGTAATAGAAAACATTTCAATCATTTTTAGAAATGTCTGTCTGTTTGTATGATCACGCATCACTGCTAGAGTACTGAATTCAATAAAATCATAAAGCATATCCTCAGGAGTAATTAAGTTTTTATTACATTAAAATCGTGCCACTCTATCAAAAGTTATTATAATTTGAATGACGACTGAAGTTAAGTACGAGAGTAGAGTAGTAATCTATACTAATGTTCTAAAGCTGGAAGGTTTATTTATTTAGTAGGTTGAACGGGCTTATCTTAGGAAGTATTGGTTCTATTTTAAAAATTCTATATATCATCACCCATAGGAGCGGAGTACTAGTAAAAAACGTATCAAAATCGTATTTTTTTCCTTTTGACAGCTTTCGCTGCGTGTTAGTTAGCCCAAAGTAATTATTCCGCGAGGACGAAGTCGCGAGCCAAAACAAGTATAATATAATTAATAATGTACCTTATAAGTAACCATTACGGTGGTAGAGCTATGCTGAAGCTATTATTTCAGCTCCGGGGTAGTACCACCATCTCACAGAACAACGACGTGAAGTAACAGTGCTTGCATTGTTGCGTTTCGTTCAATCAGTGAGAGCACCGGAAATCTACCTCCTCTCCCTCCCTCCAACCGACACTCCCCCCTCCCTCTCCCCCCTTCCTCAAACACTGTATGGCAACGCACTTGCGACTCCTCTGGTGTTGCTAATGTCTATAGACGGTGGTTGTCACTTAAAATCGGGTGACCCACCTGTCCGTTATCCTATGATATAAAAAAAAATTACCCTTCCAAAATACTGTTCTTATCACATTCGACTATGATTCATTTTGGTTATCCAATAAAGTGACTGGTTAAAAAAACCATGATCGTATTCCACGATCAGGTTGTCCACAAGAGGTGTACATACTGATGTGCGAGTGCTGGAACCCGCTGCCGACCGCCAGACCCTCCTTCGCCGCGATGCACGACAGGCTCCAGCAGTTCTTGCAGGTGAAGAGCTATAATTATCTTCATTCCAGCAAAAAAAAAAAAAAAATGTGTTGTATGCCGTTTTGTAGGGCTACGATGGGAATCTCGAAAACATCAAAGAAATGCCTTAAAAACTGAAAAAAGAGTATGGTAAAAAAAAAACATTTTTTTATTTTTTTAATAGGTCAAAATTATCCAAATAAAGAGCCTAATTTATCTTTCTTGAACAGTTACCGCGGCACACAGTGATTTCTGTATGCAGTAAAGGTCGTAAAACAATTGTGGATTTACAATTTTCGAAAGTTAGCCTGCCCCCAAAAAAGGCCTTGTTATATGTGAGAAATTATACTTCTATGAACTGAATATACAAAAGGAATATTTTTAGACATTTTAATAGTTTAGAAGCGAATTTAAAGTTTAAACTGTCACGGTAAATACTACGTATAGAACTAAAAAAAAACAATTCAACGCCCATATTTCGTTCCAAACTAAACTCACATTATGGTGTGTTATATAGTTGTAAACGGCTTCCGTTAAACCTAAAACGAACTTCACAATGTGTTACATCTGTGCGCACGACTTATGTTTCAAACTAATACGAACATATTGGTGTGTTACCTCAAAGTGCATATCTTCAGTTTTAAGTTAGACACAACACCGTTGTGTGTTAGATAGTTGTGCACTACTTTATTTATACCTAAGACTAATTTCACAATGTATTACATCGGCGCGCGCAAAGTGCGTTTTAAATTAAACCTAACTTTTTGGTATGTTGTAACGCGCCTAATGGAGTATAACTTAAATAGCTTAGAAATTTAGATATAACTATTATATAATATGGTATTAAAGTATAAGATATTTGGGAAATATATCTATCTCTCTTATATTTTATTTTCTTTATTATTTTGTTTTATTACAATGCTTTGTGTTTTTAATATATTTAATCAAGTACCCATTGTGTTTCAAAGGATGAAACAATTTTAAATGCTCCGCTGCCGGTTGTACGTTCTCTACTAACTTCTACAAATGGACACAGCGGACCCCAGGTACATATTTACCTTATTTAAATAACCTATATCTGGATAAAATTATTTTTTTATTTAAAAAAACTATTTTTTTGGCCCTAGCCCCTAGAAATACTTTGACCCCGTTTTAACACTAACAACTTAGAATCAGTTTGTATAACATGGCTATAATGTTGCCAGGTTATGAAAAAATAACGAAGACGTTCAGAATTTTATCAATATCTTGTATATATTAATTACTGTTGGTAGGAATACAAGTAGTTGCGAGTAAAAAGGTTTGAATAATATTTTAAAATAGTTTTTGTTTCTTTAAGAAGTTCAGTGATCTAAATTTAATATTAAATATTAAATGTGAAACTGGAAGCTTAGACTAAAATTATTTCTGTGCAACGTATTCTATGTGAAAGAGAAAGAAAATATTTATTTATCCTGAAAGAAAAATCGAAAGAACTATGTTATTCGAGAATGACAGACGTAATATTATACAAAGACAAGTAATATTGAAACTGTAAAGTAAAAATGACATTTGAATACATAATAATTGTATATACACAAAATACATTACGCGCTATTTTTTTTATTATACACTAATAAAGTCTGGTCTAAATCATATAATACATTATTCTCTCTGTTTTTATTAAAAGTTTGGGACATTATGTTGTTCGATGTACATTAATAAACGATTTTATTATAGCGTTTTATTATCGTAAAATGAACATAAGTTTTTTTACTGTTATTAACTAATACAATATGTAAAAGTTAAATTTTATACTTATATTTCTCACTTCCAAAAATCGTTATTTTTTTAAATTAAAAAGAATTCAAATCTTTTTTCACAAAAAGTATGCTACAATTATTATTTGTTTGTTACAAACAAATATTTCGGTTATTTTTTGACAACGATTAGACAATATAAATAGACACAAAATATTACAGTGTTGCCAGATATATAGCGTTATATAACAGAAAAATACCTGAGTACATTCATTGTAAGGAAATAGGACTTTACATAATATTGAGAGTGTAAAAAGATTATGTTATTGAGATTATATGTTGGAGAAGAGACAGGATTGCAGATTTAAAAAACTATAAATTGTATACGCTTCTTTAATGCTTTCGCGCTCGCAAACATTGCTCAACCTGTCTCAGTTCTAACCAAACATAATAATTACACATAAATAAAAACAAAAACTAATATTTTTTCTCTTTCCCCCGATGATTTCGCTCTGGCTACTAGAAGCAAGTAACTGGTTCAATATATTTTTCTTTTATAATTTTTTACAAAAGTTCAATATTCTTTTTGTGTGTGTTAGCGGACAGCGATTTAATACCGCAGTAGCTTTCGAGTGACGCATGTATATTATTATTATTTTTTAATTCTTCACCCATCTCTAGACAATCCTGAATGAGATTCGCGTAGTTCAATAGATTCCCCGTAGTTTTATCAAAGAGATTCATTGGAATGTATAAATTACCATTTGTTACTTTTATTAAAACACTGACAATCATCGTCGTCCATTAATTAAAACATCATCATGAGAATTATCAAAAAAAAAAAAAATATAAATAACATTCATCCCAGACGTCATGACTGAATTTCCATTCTCGCTTTACATTTCAAAGAATCTCCGGACATTTTTTGACAAGTCACTTCCAATTAAACTTGATTGTTTACTTGCTAGTAGCTATAGCGAGAATCTATAACCTGTATCTGTTTTCTATACTTTTCGTTTACCCCTGGCACTGGATTTTGAACCTGAAAAGATATTTTACGTTTTTCGAAATAAATATTTGAGGTTATTAGAGCGTGTGTTGTTTTACAAAACCCAAAAGACAATCGAAAATAAACGTAAAAGGGGTCTTAAAACTGGTTTCAAAATCCAGTGCATGCACGCGTAGTTTTAACGTGGTTTTTGGGAGTTACATAAATTATTATACCAAAAGAAGAGAATAATTAGATGCGGTCAATCGAATAGTAAACAAAAGGTGGTTTCTAGTAAAAGAATAAATAATTGGAGCATTGTAAAAATAGGATGCCAGAGTATATTTACACCCTATTTGTATAGGCATGAAGGAAGTAAAGAAATAATAATAAAATGCTTAGAAATATCCTTTAAGCTTCATTAAATATTTATCGGATTTACAATAATTCGGTAATATTGATTCTCCCTGAAACCGTGTTATATTGAGCGTCGCATGTTGGCAGCTCGGAGCGGCGGGCGACTACCTCGTCCCGATGTCTCGTCAGGACGCCTCACAGCCCGATAATAGGTAAATCTTATCCACGAGTAGGTTGGTAGGCAACTTGTAAGTACGTTACAACGCGTAATTATTCCAACATATTATCTAAGACAAAGAAGCATTATTGTTACCTTTGATGACATATATCGAATTTAAATATATTTTTCTATTTTCAAATGCAAAAAAGAAACAAAAGTAGTCGTTACGTAGTATAAATTAAAGTTAACATTGACTTGGTATTTTTAAATATGGAAATTTATAAATATGTAATTTAATCCGTTAATTTTACACTTATAAATGTGGCAACCCTTAACTCACGAAATAGTTTGCCAACCAGTCAAAATCAGTGAAGTTTTTGGCGGGATCTTGGAATGTTATGTAGTGGATTTTATATTTTATTAATAATTTTCTTTTATTTGAGTCTATATTTTATAATATAATACTGCTAATGTTCTACGTTATATAGTTTGGTTATTATGCACAAGCGAAATCAATGGAAAATAATACCACGGAGCTTGTATTCTGACTTGCTACAAAGATTCTCAGGAATGTTCTAACAATACCGCCATCTTGTTGATTAATTGAAATGATCACAAGAAACTGGGCATTACCTATTCGATAATGAGAGCAATTAATTATCTACTAAAAGATTGGGTACTTAAAATAAAATTAAAAAAAAGAAAGTGCAAATCGGAAATTACCACTCATTTGTACTTTAGCGTTGTTCGGATACAGACACATTATGATAATTGACGCTTCCTTCAATTAAAGTTGTCTTAGATTATTTTTAGTCTATACTAGGTAAAGTTTGTGAAGTTGTAGGGGGTAATCTCAGGAACTACGGGTGCGATTTGAAAGATACTTTCATTGTTACATAGCTCATTTATCGAAGAAGGTTATAAAGCTATATATCATCACGCTAAGACCAACAAGAGTGAAGCACTAATGAAGAATGTTTGTTTTAAAAATATCAACTGGTCACTGTAATTTGGTCTTTATTTATACTTCCATACTTATATTGTTATTTCTTTGCTTCAACTCGCTAATCTCAGAAACTACTGGACCGATTTGATTTGATTTGAAAAATACTTCCAGTGTTATATTGTTCATTTATCGAGGGAGGCTATATATTATCACGCTAATGCCAATAGAAGCGGAGGTCCAATAAAGAATGTAATTTTTTCTCTTTTGAGGGCTTCCGCTGCTTTTCAGCGTTAGCCTAAAGTAACTATTCCACGCGGACGAAATCGCGGGCAGAGGCTAGTGTTACATATTGGAAGTTGGTGAACTATGTGAACCTTTTCCTGATTAAAGAGAAATACATTTTATGTTCATTTTTTGTGGTATCTATTTTCAGCAAATTTAAAAAATATAGTTCTTATATACTCTTGCTTGTTCGGATATGCTGGCTACCAACACAGAGCGGGAGAGTTGTAGAGATGACACTTTTATGTCGTAAATTATGCCTACCAGCCTACTTGAAATCGTAATTAATATACATGATCATTAAGCACATCCTAATTAAATTCCATTTAACAGTGACAACAAAAAAGCGAGCTGAGATTGCATACATTTCCTCGATTTTTTTAAACTTAAAATAAAAAGATATTATTATTATAAACTACAATTAATTTCAATGTTCTGAAAAATAAGGGGAAATTGATACAATTGAAATCTGAAACGCATAGACGCTTCTTCAGTAACAAAAGCATGATAGATTTTTTTTTTCAACTCTAGAGCCGCTATTTCTATCATTCTATCCCCATAGCTTTTAAATTCCTGAAAATAATCACGATTCCTAGATTTTGTTATTTTGAATAATTTTATTATTTCTTTGTTTGCAAATTATTTTGATCTACTGATTTGTATGAAAATATTAGATGTAATTTTTTTCTTTCTTTTTTTGCATTAACATTAATATTTTTCAGTATTCATAATTAATACAGATATATATTAAATTAATTATGTAATTAAATCGGTAGCGCAAAGACTATTAAAATTACATGCTTTTTATATAATTTTGTTTTTTTATAGGTTATGTTTTTTTTAGGTTATGTTTCATTTATCCATATAAGGGTATTTTAGTAAGCTAATTGTGATAACAATATAAAATCGTAGAAAATAACCTGAACAACGGTTTACATTTCGGAAAACTATAATAAAATGCTTACTAAAAGAACCTTTAGCGTTAATAGAATATATATAAGAAAATATTAAAAATGAAGTATTGTTTTAGCTCAACGGTACAGCTGGGAGCTCATAGCATAACGCCAACGGTGATACAGGATCCAGACGAAAGGGAGGATTTACAATATCTTCCTCTACTGAGAGGTATATATTAATAATTCTTCTGTTAAAATCATTAATAAATTTCATAAAGAGACTTTATTATTGAATGTAAGGACTTTATTATTGATGTTGAGGAGTTGGGCCAAAACTCTAAATACTAGAAACAATAACAAATTATGACAACAACAAACAACCGTCGGGTCACTCTCTGTTGTTTTTCTCTCTTTGTTGTTTATTAATATTAGTTTTGATATTATTATTTGTTATGTTAAATGTGACCATGAACTTTCATCTCTCAGAATACTGTAAGCGATTAACCAAACACCTGGTATATTACATAAACGTGTACAACAGTCTGATTTAATCGTTATAGCATCACAAGAATATGGCAACATTCAAATACAGCCGAAAGAGGTGGACGGAAAGGGAGAGGCCGCACCACCTGCTTCAGGCGCAGTAACTCTGATCACCACAAAGTTTCTGCCGTCTAACTCTACTGACAGGTAAATATAACTCTTAATCCAAGATAACACGGCAGCATTTACCTTAAAATATCCCAAAAACATAATATCCCGAACCAAGTACAAACGCAATAGACATAATCTCTACCCTCCCAATAAATTCTTCACATTTTAATGTGTGGAAACTTTAATAAGTTAGATTTCGTAAAATTGGCATGATCTAATTACTAGAAATTGTGACAAACTGGTCGTCCCATGTTTCAGACTTAGTAAAACCAGTAACAGTGTTTTTAGGTAATAGTGTTAAGTTTTACTAGAAAGTCCCAAAGTATATTACCTAATTGCCAGATTGTATGTTTAAACGCCATGTTTAGCGGGTTTGGATTTTATCCACAATCCTGTGTTATTTGGCTCTATATTGTGTAATGTTGTTGGTGCTTTACGTATTATAGTTTGGTGAGTGTGCAGAAGTGAAGTGGATCGGAAATAATAGCACGGAGCATGGATTCTGACTTCCCACAAAAACTCCATGTAAAGTTTATTGACGGTTACCATGAGTTAATTAATTGAAATAGTCGCAAGAAACTTGTAGTATCATCACGTGCTCGACATTGGCAGTAAATAATCTAGTAGAAGATAGGTTAGCCTTTTTTTAAGGCTATTATAGAGTAGATCAATATGTGAAGGATGTTAACGGTGGTGTCTCGAATTGATTCCTCTCTGTGCATCCAAAAAAACAATTGTGACGCGTAATATATTTTAAATACTTATATATCTCCGGGGGACGTTGAGGTGGCATTAATAAAAGTGTGTACGTGTCGTCCTTTGTAGACGACATGTTAAGTATACGATACTCTAGATAGACGATCATCCACTATTTTTTTTTCTCGAACTGACTACGCTTTTGGCCTTTACAGCTTCACCGGACTACTAAGGCGAGCGCTTAAGGTACTCAGCCGATTTTATTTTGGTAACGGGTAAAAGGGTGCTCGGCACACCTCGGCTTGGTCGTTACCTAGAAAAACCCGATCTGTCCTAGCTAAACTAGGCTAAGCTATACATGTATCCACTTTTGGATCATACAATTAAAATTCCATGATACAAAAACACAACATGTAATTCGGAAAGAGACAAACTAAACCTACTCGATTCAGTACGATAAGGGAAAAAAAAGTAAACCCTTCCACCAGATGTGTAAGGTGCATGTCTGATTATCTGTGTATGTGTATAATCGATGTGGTGTGTACTGTATTGCGACAGCAATATCTCTGCGCCTACCCGGGTGGCCATGGACAAAGATATTACCAAGATAACGCGAACAAATAGTGTGCAGGTGTAAAAACGAGAGCTCTCTGCCTGTGACGCACGAGACAGGGATTCACGATGTGTTCGGCCACGGAAAAAAATTTAAAAAGATCGAACTTACAGTTTAAGCGAGCGGCACCGGCGCCGGAATCTAAAAATAGAACAATGATATTGTTTGACGATTTTAAGATTGGAAGATAGGAGGAGGAGGAGGAAGAAGATAGGAATTGGAAGATGTAATCACGCGAGTTTACTCTATCTTATATTGAGAATAATTATTATTATTTAGAAACGGCGGCGCGCACGAGCCGTTGGATTGTAGTCGCGATGGCGGGAAATTTCGCGATCGCGCGAATGGGGCCCTGTTTCAGGTCGTTCGCGACCTCGTCATAAGCAGAGATCTCCCAGATCTCATGAAAAACTAAGAGCTGGGCGGACCAGTCCATGCCGGAACGAATGACTGCGGTGTCGGCCTGTGAAGGCTTCGCCGCCTGGAGTCGTGGGTCAAGTCGCGCTGCGATCTGAGGTGTCCACGTGACCACGCGGGGAGGTGGGTCGCGTGAGGCGCGGGTGCGGGCGCTGCCGGTGCGCGAGACGCGCGCGTCAGGCTCGGTAAGGTCTCTCTAGAGTCGAGAGGCAGAGGGCGGAGGCGGGATGCCGCTGCAGGCGCCCTGGAGGGCGAGACCTGCCTGGAGTATCGGGGCTGTTTTGTGCGGGGGGCGCGGGGGCAACCGCGATAATTCGCGGTATGACCCACGCCGCGGCACAAAACGCAACTCGAAGGATCAGAGGAGTCTTTTGTCCGGGAACATTCCGAGGTGGAGTGTTCACCGAGGCACTTAACGCACCTAGGTTTCAGGTAGCAATTAAATGCGGAGTGACCGTAATCCTAGCAGTTGTGACATTGCGAGGGTACGGACGTTTTGCGCGGCAGCTCCACGGTGACGCCGGAGAGGCCGCAGAGAGTCGAGAGATTGAAAATTTTCTTCCTCTCCACGGTGCGGTCGAGAATGACCAGCAGCATATCATAGGGTGCTATATTACGTGAAGATCGCATGCGGTGGACTTTTGACTTTTTGACGGGGAACTTTTGTTCCGGGAGGTCTTCATATATATCGTCTGTGACGATTTGGGCGCGGACTCTGCGTATTAATACGCGTAACATGCGCTCTTCTTCGAGCGCATGCGTGAAGTACGGAATTTTGCGTACCCGCAGCTTTCGAAGAAGCCGGTACAGAGGGCTTGGATGTCGCCTTTGGCACTTTCGCGCCATCGACGTTGGAGATCTTCGAAGACTTAGCGCCTTCGGTGTCGGAAGATGAGTTAGCGCGCTTCTTGCGCGGTTTGGGCTTGCGGGAGACGACGGTGAAGCCGTCTTTTGAAGTTAACGGACTTCGGAGTCCGGGCCAAAAGGAAACTGTGGGCGAAGTGTAATGCCTCACAGGGGACCTACAGTGCCTAGGGGGAGGTCCTAACACTTCTTTCTTCAGCTGCGCGACGACACGGCGCTCGAACCACGGAGCAAAGCACGAAGCGCTGAACTACTGGAACGCGAACCGGCGACATGCAGCACACGGAGAACACGCAGAACGCACTAAAAAGTGCGATTAGAATTGCACTGAAAATTGCAGTTTGCTACGTTCTAAAAAGAACGCCTGCAATCAAGTCCCAAGAAGGGAAACAAGATCGCAAAAACGCGACAAAACGTACGAAATACCGAGCTTCCGCTGTGAATACACGAACGCGTAACCACGTCGCGAACACTTAATCGAATAATCGAGCGAAAACACGAACAAAAAATTCACATCGGAAGAGCACTACGCACGCGTCCGACTCGCACGGCGGCACGAATCGGAGTCTATCGTCATCCACTATAGTGTATATTCAAGAATATATACAGAGATGTGAACAGTCCAACAACCAGCGCGAGACTGATCGTCGCTTTGTTTCCGGTGCGCCTTTTACAGGCTTGCTGCATAGTAGAGGGTAGCACGTAATATTTATGCCAGTATAAATATTTTTGACGGTAGAACCAGCATTTGCACCGAGATACATAATATAATGTTATTTTATTCTAGATTACTTAGTTCAGTCGAAGAATGTCCATCTTCTGACGAGGAATCCGCATCGGACAACGAGAAAACTGTTATCTGGGAGACATCCTTCACGGAACCCGTCATTGAGAACAAACCGACGGCTCCAAATGGACCTGCCGTGAGTCGTATTCTGTTTCTTATGAAATGTATCTCATTTTTAGAAGAATCTATTTGAACTTGTTTTTACAAAAAATTGAAGCTGAAACTAGCACCTCGAATATTTTTAAAGAGAGCAAAATATTTTGTTCATTCACATTTTTTCTTCTCGTTATAAATACTTTAAAAAATATACCACAATATTCTTTATAATCAATAAACTATGTAATTATTTATCCAACTTCGAATATAAAAGAACTTGGTTTAGTGAAATCGATAAAGTTGTTAATTACATTCATTTCTAAAGTTACATCTCTCAGTTACTTCTTTCCGCTAACAGTTGACAATACACTTGCGTCAAAAATACCGTTACAGATTACAAATAACTTTTAATAAGAAAATTTTTGTCATAGACTAAAAACACTAATATATTCTCTATTCTTAGTAACAGTAGGAAGAGAGTTGCCAAAAATCTTATCACATGCGGAAATAGTCCCAACTAATGCAACTTACATCGACAGGTCGAAAAACTAATAAGCATAACTCCGACCTCCCCAAAACCGCCCGACAACATTTTAACCAAAGCGATCGACTCTACTGTATTAGACAAGACAAATCACAAAAACTCTTTGACCGTTGAAAAGAAGACCGCTCCTATCGCGTCTCCAGACCCACCCAGAATCAACGCTTGGGGCAAAGACACAAACAAGTTCCCACCGAAACCGAAACCCTTATGCTTAGACGCGGCCCAATTGGAACAGAATTTAAACGCGTTAAAAAAGAACAGCGGTTCGGTTAACCTGACCACGATGAATATACTCCCGCCGTATATAAACGTGGTGACACCGAACAAGTTGGCGGAGAAAACGATTCAGATAGATCCGAAGAAAGCGGTAATAGATGATTTGAAGGAAAATAATAGTGAGATCAAGCTAAAACAGTCTAATTCGGCGGCCAGTTTACTGAACGGTCCAATGACAGATGTTCCTTACGTGGACAGCAGCGACAATACTTCATCCTCGGACAGCATCAAGATGAACAACAAACACGACAGAAACAAAGTACAGGGTAACGGTGAATCGGAAATAAGTTGCTAAATTACTTCACCTACGGTTGTGTCACCGTTGGAAATCGGACTAATGAAATTTTAAGTGTAAATAAATAGTAATATGTTTTATTTTAAACTGATATAAGAGGTGACTTTTGCGAATTGGAACGATTTTTCAGTTTTGAGGTTATAATATTGACAGATGGCGGTCTTTTCCCGTTTTGAGGTTATGTCATAAAAGAGGATTTATTGATATTGCGACAATGAAAGGTAGTATATATTGAGTCAAGAGACAAAAAGAATGGTTTTCGGTTGTTTTATGAAGTATTCGGTGAGCTATAAAGATTAGTATTAGTGAAATTATGTGAAGTCAAATTATAATGGTGTTATTTATTACTATTATTAATATGTATTTTACTGTTTAAATATTATAATTAACGTTTAAACGCAATTTACGATTATTTTCTTTTATTTTTGTCACGAAAGAGTGCTCTGTGGAATAGCAATGATGCATTTAGTACAGCTCGCTTTGATAGCCATCACCAATAAGATGAAAATCTTTAGAAGAATGTTTACAGCAACTGTAGCATTAATTTAGAGTGAATTAATAATAAAAAAACTTAAATATGCATAACGTACCCTCCCCTTCCCCTTCCTCCTTCCTTTTCTGTCCCCCCCGCCCTCCTCCCAAACACAGGCTGGCAACGCACTTGTGACTCCCCTGGTTGTTGCAAGTGTCTATGGACGGTGGTGATCACCTAACATCAGGTGACCCATTTATTCGTTTGCCTTCTATGATGTAAAAAAAAAAACGTTTTGTATCTCGGTTCTTAACTACATTTACAGTCAGAGCGCTAAATTATTTTACTCGTCAAATGATAAAACAGATTACAAAATTGTGTATCTATACGTTGTACATCAATCTGTGGTTATTTTATTCAACCAAATGTCATTTCTAAAACAGTATAGATGAATATGCAATCTATGCAATAGATAAATAGAATACAGATATTGTTAATTTCACTCCACACAATGATGTCGTTATGATAGCTACGATGACAAGAAAGAGATGGAAATGTATTTGTTAAAAGAAATAACAACGCCTTGGTGACCAAAGAGTACCGACATAAAATATTATCAGGTTTCTTTAATGAAGTACCAATAATTGTTGGCAAAGTTAAAATAACAGTGCATTGCTTTCCTCTGGGCACCGTATATTATTATAACTCCATTCTCTATGATTATGTAACATAATATATATTACGTAACATATGTATTTATATGTGATATATATATCTTAAATTCAAACCTTAAACTACATATTTTCGAAAACAAACGCACACTTCAGAAAATTGCTTTTAACTTGACGTAAGCTAAAAGGAAGTAAAATGAGCGAATTAAAGGGATATTACCTATTTTTAAAATAAAGGGACCTTTTACGTTTAAACTCTTTTTCATCAATAAAAGAATTACTTTCATTGGCCGAAAGATAAATTGAACAACGAATGATTTTCATTTTAAGCATTTAAAGTGTCGATTCATTTCATTTAAAGTGTCGATGAGAATCATTCGTTCTATATACAATAAATGAAAAAGGTTCCTTTAACCTTCGTTCTAACGACAATTAGATTTTAATATGAATAATAAGAGTAGTAACGCTTATTTATTAATGTAAATATTGATAAAAAAATGTAGAAGTTTGTGTAAATCCGCCCTAAAGTTATAGGTGAATAACTATAATTATCATATATAAGAAGGGGAAAAAACAAGATACTCTGTAGGTAAATAAGACTTATTTACAAGAAACAAGTATAAACTTTTTCCTGAACTTCATATCCTTAAAGTGATGTTGACGACATCAAACATTGTATCTAAGTATATTACTAAATTTACCTACAGAGTTCAAAACCATATATAATTAAGGTAATTTATACAAATCACGTATTCGGACTACTCTAAACACAATTATTTATTTATTTGTTTATTCCTATAATATTGAATTATTACCAAATCAAATAATTATGCTGCTTCTACCATCCTTTTTAAGCGAGTATTCATATTTTTATTTTAAAAATACCTTACAAATGAAAAACATTTTACACGATTGAACTGTTTATTTCTGACTGCAATCGAATCTGAACTTTAGCGTTATTATAATTTGTAATCTTATTATTCCCTAAATTGAACTACAGTATTTAATACTTTTGCTAATATTAGTAGGTATTGGCTCATCCGCAAAACCATTATCGTTATCTCTTCGACGATTGATAAGTTGTCCCAACACTATCAGTGGTAATGACATTACCGTCTATTTTTTCTGTATGACATCTGCCTATGTAAGCAATTTCGCCAATGTCAAGTGTAACAAATACACGTTTTAAACGTATTGCCACAAATTCAGTGTAACGTAGAATAATCTAATATAGCAACATGGCAACTTAGACAGATAACGAAATAGCTGTTAAGAGAAAGAAGTGTCATGAGTACCACGATAATATAAAATCATTAAATGACAAATAATGACAGTTAATACCATGCTATTTTAGTAATTTGATAATTTGATTTCAGTGGTTTAATAATACCAATTTATTTTCATTTACCATTATTCTCTTCCTATAATTGGAGTACTCAGAGGTAGTGCTCATGCAAAATTAATCATTAAAAGTCGTCAGCCTCAGTAAGTGCAACATCCTTTAACAAAGTCATGAGAATAATTCTGCATTGGTGCTTTTTTAATATACTGCAGTTTATCAAGCTTTTTTCAACTCATATACACTCATCAACAAACACTACATTAATTAAATATTAACAGTGTGTTAAATATTGAAAGTGTGTTGAGAACTTTATAATAGTATCAAGCAAAAAAGAAATGACAGTAATATTGACGTGGTTGTTACTATGTTGAAACCACTATAAGAGACCAATTCATTGACCGGACGAAGGAATGATAATTATATTGACCCCAGGCCGTTAGTGGTATCCGCCGCAAACTATGAACTGGTACCTAACGCTGCGCGTTATAGAAGACGTCCGCGACACACTTTTACCGATCCTCCTGATTCAATCACGTCAGCGAACGATCAGTACCAGCCTGTATCTTGAAATAGAGCGTGTACACGCCCACGCCCGCGTAACCACAGATCACGCCGCCGTGGTCTGGGGGTTAATTTCGCTCCCGCACACCAGATTACGCCTCCCACGGCAACGGCTCAAGCCTAGGTTCGATCTCTCGGTAGGGAACCCTTGAGTGCGTTGCTTGCGCGATACGGTGACATACAAATATACATCACTGCTACAACACTACACGATCACCCACACATACGTGCACGCCTACACGCTTTTTTTTTTCGAACTGACTACGCTATTGACCTAGCAAGGTCTTAACAGCTTCACCGAACTACTAACGCGAGCGCTTAAGGCACTCAGCCGATTTTATTTTGGCAACCAGCTCAAGGGTGCTCGGCACACCTCGGCTTGGCTGTTGCCTGTTGCATGCAAAATCGCGACCTATCTTAGCTAACCTAGCTTACTATTCATATATGTATGAGTTGTTGAAACATATATGTGTACCAAGAATACACGCCTCAACAACCCCTCCATATATTTTTTATCGGAAAATTAGAGTTTTTCCAGTTCGATAAGGGAAAAAAATAAAACCCTTCCACTTTCATGTGTAAGCGTGTAGGCGCCAGTCCGTTAGTGGTATCCGCCGCACAATACGAACCCTTACCGAACGCTGCGCATTATTATAGACGTCCGCGATATATTTTAATCGACCCTCCTGATGAAATAACTTGTAATATGACGTCATTTATTACTGACAGTTTCTGGACTGATGTAAAAGATTAATTAATTGACAGAACGAAAGAATGACAGTATTATTAATGTTATTATTGCTGACACTGTTTCGACCACTATAACAGAATAATTCAATGGAATCTCTATCTATCTGATTGCCGGATTTGTGTAATACTAGGGATAAACCAATGTTTTTTTATATAGCTACACTAATATTGGGAAGTTCCGGTTTCCTCACGAGGTTTCCTTAGCCCTCTGCCGAAGTTTTACAAATAAATTAGTATTTGCACGCGAATTGCATATAACTTGTCAGGATTCGGGACTGTCAGAGTACAAACTTATCTACACACATTGTTCATGCCATATGTGTAGTTGCTACCGGACCTCAATAAAATATTGGTGAATTATCGGATGCACGTCCGTGTGTTTCTGAATTAATGTAACCAATTTACAATAGATTTTGCGCGAGTCATTTCACTTTGAAAATGCACTTACGAGCAAGTTTGTCGTGTATAAGCTACACAGAAAAATTACGGGTAAAATTAATATATCATAAATGGAAATCCAAACAATAGATCAGTTACCTTTTCCAATCGAATTCCTTATAATGTTGAAAAAAGAAAAGACATTCCCGGTTACCTTTTTGTAATCTGTGGTTCCTGTTCCTTAAAAAAATAACACGCCAACTTTTTTCATTTGTAACTGTTTTTTGTCACAAGTTAATGGTCACATAAGATTCTTGGTATATACCATAACCAGGAAATCTGAATAAGTTTAAAAGTTCTATTATACTACATATATATATAATTATATATACATATACTTGAATTTAAAAAAAATGTGTTTATCACATAAGTGGATGCTTTAATTACACTCTAAGAATAGATTTTAAGGGCCAAAAATACGATTTGTTTTTTATTTATTAAATCAGAGTAGTGCCAAATTTTATTGTTTTACTGTCCGCTGCTTATAATTCAGATGCATTTAAAATGTGTTAGATATTTTTTATTCGAGGGCATGAAATGACAGGGTATGATGACGTATTTTCGTTAAATCTGTTGATTAATAGTATTAAATGATAATTATTTGGATACTTGTTGATCAGTAGTTTAATATTTATTACAATTATTTCGTTTTTCTATTTTAAATTTAAAATTCCAACAGCTTGTTATCGATGTTCGATGGTGTAACGTTTACTTGATTTTCTTATCGATTAATTGTAGATCATAAACCATAATTAAAAGAAAGTCTTTCAACGATAAGCTCGGACACGAGTATTATTGTCGAATACATTTTACTGTAAAATGCGACGATACCTGACAACGTGTATCATTTGAGACATATATTTAATGTTCAATGTTTGGATTGTATCGTGTTGATTACTCGATTGGACAAAAAGGTCCTGTCGTAATACGACAAGTAATTAGGATAAGGGCCATCCGACACCACTTATGATATGGTGTGAGTTTAATTGACATACACGAAAGATATATCGATTGTTCTGTCACAATCGATACTTGAAATATCTCTGCGTCGCCAACCCTGTTTGACAGCGTATATTTTTTAATCTACATGCCCACTAGATAGTTTTTAAAACGATACGAAAATACATAAACAACAAAATGCTCAAAAATTAGCAGTATTATTAAGTTATCTGTTAACATTTCTATATTTTATGCGAAGTATTCTGTTAGAATAATTTAATGACATATGATTTCTCGATACAATTGTACAAATGACACATAATCGAATAGAAAGTGATGTATTTTCATTTACTTTTACTGTGTTTTTATATGACTGCTAATATATCTTACGACGTGAAAGCCATCTTAGATTATTGTCTAGTAAACAATGATGCCAAATATTTATATGAAAGATTCGGCCGAAGGCACAAGTTTTATTCGAAAAAAAAAAATATACTTATGTCAATCGCAGTCGTCAAAAAGGCGACTTTAAAATATGCTTTCGTTGAATAACGTTTTACTGTCACTTACTAAACGTTGCTCAATTTAGAGGATATTTGTTTTTTTTTTATTATTTTGATTAATAAAAAAGAGAATTGTGGTTGTGACCTACGTATAGTAACGGATGAAAAGTGGAAAAAAAACGAAAAGTTCCTTTTTAAGAGAAATATATAAAGTGACTCTAAAATGTTATTCATGATTATTATGTATTTGTTTAAATTTAAAATTTAGATTGTATCAGATATTGTAGACAACGAAGAAGAGGTTAAAGAAGATCAAGAAAGAGGTTTTAATAATATTTCATTTAAAATATAATGAAATTGGACTTACTTTGTAAGGCAGTGCGTGTTTAGTGAAGCACATTTATATATGATAAAATACATGATTATATAAAGATAAGAAGTGGTATGTAAAATTTATAAAATAACACTTAAAAAAAAAAAACAAAAAGTGTAATTGATATTCAAGAATAAATCATTAATAATAAATGTATTCACGTTGTTTCATTTTCATAATATTAGGCTCTTTAGCAAAAAAACACCGATTTTTTTAAATGAATCTATGTATCTGATTAGTATAAATAGTGGACATTAATTTCGATGTATTAAAAAAAAAATAAAGTTACTACGCTATTCAATAGTTACAAATTCTATGTAACTTTTCGAGGTAACTTAAAAACTTTCGATGTGGTTATGTTGACTAAAACAATACTTTTGAACATATTCGTTTATTTTTTTTCTATAATTGATTATTTTTTACAAAATTCCTAAACATCCATTAATATATTGTAATACAAAAAGTTCTATTTCGCTTCGAATTACATTATTATCAGCCGTTGATCTTGAAGCCAGGCTTACACTACAACACTACTTAAAATTGAGATGTCCTGAAACCAGAAGTACCATTATAATAAACCGAAAACATATTCAACTGTCAAATCTGACATTACATTGTATTATTATGGTACACCTGATTTTATCGAACGTTATATTTAAAATTGAAGATCAATTTTATACATTTTTATTATCTCTATATTATATAGAATTAAATTGGACAGTTTCAACATTTAATGAGCTCAAAGCTTAAAATGTAACTTATAGCCTGGCAAAATAAAACATGTATTTAAGAGATATGCAATTATGTTTGTCTATCTGTTATCATAGACAATTTATCTATGACAATCTGTGATATAGATAGTTTAAACTAATTTTAAAGCTTCGAATTGGACCTAATTTTAAAATTATGACAATTTGGGGTCCATTTTTGACGATTAAAAAACTAAATAGTGCCAATAATGGAATTAAAATATAGAAGTACATAAAAAATGAGTATTAAAATTAAAAATTTATAATACCAAATTGATAAAAAAAATTAAAGCAACATACAATTATTATCCATAACACAATGCATACGAATCAACAGATTTGATAAACCATTATTATATAAAATACTTTGAAGCTTATAAACTACAATTATAATACAAGGAAAAGATTTCCATTGATAACAGAAAAATCATTGTTCTACTCCAATTGTAAATATTTGACCTAAGAGTATAGACAACAAGAACTGAATCACGAATTAGTGAAAATTGAGTTAATCTATCGATATAAATCAGCATCATACATGCTTTTGTACGTACTAATCTCCATACACATTGTGTTCCTAGGATCTAATAAACGTTCGATGTGATGTATTTTATTGCACTAAATATATTAAAAAAATAACTAAACTCAAGCATTAAAATATTAAAAAAATATATCGATGTGTGAACGACATGAGCAAAAATACACTTCAATAAACTTATACAACGATTATGGGACAGTACACATTTAATTTATTCTCATTATAACTTGCAGCATACGATAAGACTTTTTATTACAAAAGTATTATTGACGCGTCAAAAACTAATAAACGAGAATAAAGCAAACGTAAACCGTTACTAATCTGTGCCGTTTTGACAGCTGTCAAAGTCAATCTGACAAGTGTGTTGTCACAGTGACAACTGACTGAACCGTCAAATAAAAAGCCGATACGAAAGTGTTTCCACAACTAATTAAAACAATAGATAACTCGTTGATAATAATATTAATAAAAACGTACTACTAATCTCCAAAAAATAATCATATTTTTGAAGCATACGTACATTCATTATAACTTAATACGATTATTATAATTAAAATCACATTTAATTATTATTTTATAATAATTCATATTACCTATTTATATTTCTTATGAATATTATTATTTTATTTAAAAATTCAATTACAATATATAATTATTTATGCATGTACTTAATGGAAAAACGGTATGAACTACACCGTACAAATAGAAATCATAATAGAGTTAAGTATATTGTAAAACAATGCAGAATTGTGCGAAATAAAATTATCATTTGAGTATGTACATAGCCATGAAAGATGTAAATAGGAAAATTCTTGACAATGCTATAGTAACGCTCACCAAATTCAATATTGCTAACGTGGGGAAAAATCGGTTTCTAAGACACAAATAACACTCAAATAGCACAAAATCTTATAAACTCGACCCGACAGGCATCTAACTCGCTCTTGACGCGATGGTTCTCACTCTACACTACAATGTATATGTTTTTTTTTATAAAGAATATCAATTTATATTATTGTACTTCAGGATTTTTATCGTGCAGCTGTTTCAGTTGACTAGTTCCTTTTTATATTAAAATTAACACATTAATTAAACCCATTTTGATCCATGTATTTCTACCATGTTTACGATAGAGCGACACAATTTTATACCAGTCTCAGCTGCCTATCTATAATAGTTCAATAGATATACCCCTTTACTAGTAAAATGGACAGAGCAGAATTAGGAATTGAATCCCCCATTTTAGGAATGATAACGTACATATAGATTAGGAATGAATGTTTTTTATCTTTTCTGTTTTGCTAATGGAAAAATTGTAAAGATAGTTCGAGAGATTATTGTGTCTTTATCGACAACAATTTGAAGAGAAATATTGAGAATTATATATACGTACATCCTAAGTTGATAACAATTCAAACATATATTTGAAATAATTATTTGTGCCTCAAAACCGATTGTGTTGTTGTTCAAAACAAATTTTCACACGTCTTTGCCTTTTAATAAACACATTATAACACCTCCCCCTTTCCTCCCTTACGGGAATGGATATCAGAAATCATAGAAACACCGTTTTTTATAGATTTTAACACGTGAATTCCAACTTCTATATACATAAAAATAACAAATTCAGACAAAGATAGTTAACACAAACACAATTTCTACCCTTGTCATACGCGTACAATATCACATACAGCTATCGCATTTTCGATTCGAAGGTTACACACTACATAGTGTCGTTGAATTCCATCTTAATATAAGCGTTAGAAAACAAGTCGAATAAAAGTAAATTAATTAATTATTCTATAAATTCTGATACAACGAGTGATTTTCGAAGTAATAAATCCTTTTTTTCCTTTAAGAAAAATAGTGTATTAAGAATTGTAAAAAAAATGAGAGAATCGTGGGCGTAGTGGTTTACAACAATTTAAATCTTTCGACTGTTAACATATTGCATTACATCGAGATTATATATAATAAAAGAAATATTCTTTCAAGAGCTATTCGATAATACTGCCTCCTAAAGGAAAAGGGGTGTCTCTGTCGTTTGCAATATTTTATATACATTCTGAATCAAGCGAAAAAGGTGCATTTATCATTTTTCTTTACCTATGAACATCTGTTTTCAAAATACAATGAAACAAAAAACCAGTTGACGTATTTAACTAGAAGCGTATCTCAACATCTTGATTTTTCTACGATTCACAGATCTGCCCCTTTTCCTTGCGGTGATAGAATAAGACAATTATATTTAACAATGGACGCGCGGCAATAAAGTAGCCGCACGCAATAATGGCCGTTTTGACACATTACAATAGTGACGTGATATGTCGATTTATTTTTGACAAAAATACAATCAGTTGCTGCTGTGTTTTGTATTAAGTACTGACGCGAGTTTGCCAGAGCTTGTAGTTAATAAAGGATATAAATTTACAAATTTTTAAAAATACAAAAATGCTGATTGGTTTTGTTAATAAGTAATCTAATAATTATAATTCATTAAAGATTCTATGTAACGGTGCTGTTTTTTTGTTAGTAAAGACGTAAATTATTTGTTCCTGGGACCATATTATACAGTTAGATATATACAATGTAAAAATCACTGTACTAAATTAATGTCTTGTCCTAAAATTGTACATTTGATAAATTTTAGGACAACTGCATGTCCCTATTGGCAATAAACAATAGCAATTTGCTGTTTCAAACGTACTTATTAATTTATACTAAACTTTATATTTCCAAATGTCAAAACGGCCATCATAACGTGTCGCTACTATAGAGAAGTTTACGTCAAGTAACAGACATTCCTATAAGCCCATGATCGGAGTCAACTTTTTCCGCCTTTTAATAATGAAACTAAAACTCTACAATCACGTTAAATTTCTGATACTTGACGTTCCTTTGAAACCAAAAGCGACAATGTTAGTGCCTATTCTAGATTGAACTGTAAGGTGGCGCAATTAGAAGTCATTATCGCTGGACGCATCATATGTCTCAGTGATGTTGGAGGGCGGCCGATAGCAGAGGCTGGTTGACATCAACATAGGTCCGTGGAAGGATTGCGACCGAGCCACACTGCTGACAGATATCAATTCTATAACACCATCGCACCAAAAAAAACTAACGTAAGTGATAGATAAATCGAAACATAGATGGCGTTGATATAAATTTTATAAATCTTCACTCGCGTTATTGTTATTTTGGCCTATCCTACATCCTTTTTTTATTAAAACGTAGCCTATATCCCCTTCTGTATTCAATGTGTGTGACAGATCTCATGGCTATTGGTCGAGTAGTATGTGAAAATGTATAGAAAAAAATAAACAAACACACATTTGCATTTATAATTAAATTACGATATATCGAAATAATTGAACATCATTTATAATACCTAGGCTTCATATTAAGTTTAACAGTAATAGTCAGGGTAATAGTCTAAAAATAAACAGTCTTTATTAGTTACCAATAAGGAAATAAAAATTATATTTCTTATGTTATTTTTTTTTTCTCTAATATTTATGAAATGTGTGCATATAATGTTTAAGAAAAGATCCTAAGCATTGTTACGTAAAATACCTATGCTATAAACATCTATATATATATGGCTTATTATAAACCTATAATGTGAAACTACTACCACTGTTTCAGGATTTTTCAGGGCAGACCAGGTATTTTCTATAATAGTAAGATAGCAAGTCCCCTCTTTTGGGAAGTATAACTATCATTTAACGAAACCATTTCATGGAAAATTTTCAATATTCCCCTCTTAAGTAACAAAGCCATCCATATTTCTACATCGAAATAAAACTAAATAATGAAGTTCGAATGTTAAAAACTCTTTTTAAATGATTTATTTTACACTGAAAGATTAGTTAAATGATTTATTTTACACTGAAAGATTAGTTAAATGATTTATTTTACACTGAAAGATTAGTTAAATGATTTATTTTACACTGAAAGATTAGTTAAATGACTTAAATTAAACAAAAAAAGCGTTATCATTTACCAAATTATGCGTTATTTGTACAGTTTTTAAATCGAAAATTATAATATGAGACAAATAGTAAAAGGTTTAGTAAAATTACCAAATATCCAACAATATGAATTATTATTTAATAAAATACTATATTTACCAATTACAATAAAAGCAGTATCAAGCTATTGCAATTTTTCAAATGGCAACTGACTTTTGGCAATATAGACATAACGTAAAGGCTGACTGATGTGTTGATTTATTTATATAAAACTTTGTGATTCGTTAGTAAATTAGCCTTTTCGCCATATTCGTGTTTGTATTTGCTTTCCCACCGAGAGATATGCTACAAATATGAAAATTATCTAACGTTTGTCTGGAAAACATCTCAGCTAACAATAAGGAATCCTAAGTGTACATAGATAGTATTTTTATGAGCTTATAGCTCTCTCTTTCTCAGCTATAGTGTTTTTTATCTATGTAGCCTAAGTTGATTCTTATCTATCTCTGTCAGTGAAAGTCCCGTCAAAATCGGCCCACCCGTTTCAAAGATAAGCCTCAACAAAGAATTTAAAAAAAAAAAAGTTTTTTGACTTCAATCATCTATGGCGGAAGGCAAAATAAGAACATTGCACTATTAACCAAATATTCAAAAACTTTTCAACCCTATCTGTATAAATATAAGATTAAATTTGTTTTTCTTTTTTATATTTAATAAAAATGAATATTTATGTAGTAAAATAAATAAACAATAATTATTTTATGGAACAAATTTGTGATGCTTTATCTTTTCATTATGCCATAGCTGATTCCCGTTGTAATCTATTCTTTTATGCATATAAGTTACACAAAACAATTACGATGTTTTTATCTGCTAGGCGTCCCGTGACGGTTCAATTTTTTTTATAAGTACTGTATACTCTTTTAGTAAAAATATATATGTTGATATTACAAACATACAGCTAAATTATATTTATTTGTATAGATATCATCCTAATGTTATAATGTTTTTAGATTTAGCATAAAAATAAATAAATACCTAATTTTATAAATTAATTACCATACTTTTAAGTACAAAAATTATTGATATAAATTTCAAAAAATGTTAGAAACCTTAAATATAAAAAAACGCAATAATGATTTAAATGATATTTTGGAATATAAACGAAAAAAACAAGTCAGTTGTCACATATTTACTTATAAGATACTAATAATAAAAAATAACATACATAAAAAAATTATAAAATAAAATCGAGATATATCTTAATAGCGTGATCAAAGCATATTCCAAGCAATTATTAATTAAAAACAGCAATATATACATATGTGCTGTACAATCCGACAGTGTCGTGATCTGACAATTTTGACAGTTTCCGGACGCCATGGCTGTCACTTTGACATTTAACTAACCTTACAAACCAAGATGGCGGCCCGCAACTCACTTTAGGCGAAAGTGCATGCATTTTGACATCTGTCACGCTCTAAAATTTACAGAAAATTAATCTCGTTTCAATCATTATTAAAGTCGAAAGCGACGCTTCATTATTTTGTTAGTTAACACAAACATAAACTAAGAACATACATGTATACAAATAAAAAATACTTTTTGAATTACTTTGAAAAAAATAAATATACTTTAGTAGGGCAACTAAAAAGGTTATATCTACGCGATTATTAAAATACTCAAATTTCTGTTAATAGCTTTAGAACTATTCAACTCTTGTTTTAATACGCTTGTTATTTTTTTTATATAATTTTATCAAGAAAAATACTTTGCACACAAACACAATCATAGATTCAATATTTTAAAGGACTTTTATTATTTTTTTTAAAAACTTTCCCATTCAAGCGAGACGTACCTTCATTTGTTAAAGTGATCGCTCCCACCTAACTTTACAAAAATAGATTCTTAATTGAAATTTACCACGTTAATGTATCT
This sequence comes from Antheraea mylitta, assembly GCA_014332785.1. Classification (NCBI taxonomy): domain Eukaryota; kingdom Metazoa; phylum Arthropoda; class Insecta; order Lepidoptera; family Saturniidae; genus Antheraea; species Antheraea mylitta. The sequence continues at coordinate 2,198,082 of JACEII010000007.1, read as the reverse complement.
CGCAAAATGTGATTATATTTAACGCATAACGTTAATAATTTCAAGTATAATTTACTGACAAACAAAAAGCAAACTTTACATGTGGTCAGGTGAGAGCAGTCACCTTAATTCTTTTTACCTGTGCACCCATTTTGAATTTGACAATATACATTATATTACATACAGCGATTTCTTTATTTATTTTTATCCGAATGCATTTTAAGGCGCATGTGAAGCTGTGCAATACATATCATACCTGGCGGTTTTCGGTGCGGTTTTTCCAGTTTTCGCGAGTGCTGCTGATTTCCTCGGATCGTACGATGCTCTGCGTTTCCACTTCTCTAATTCTTGTTTCTTTTGTTCTATGAAAAATAATAATTACATTTTTAATAATACCAGTTGATGCTCGTTCTCTTTTGAAATTGTGAACTACCGATATAAATAAAAACTCAGAACAAAGGTACTATACTGTATACTTTTTTGAATTTTGAAATCATTTATAGTCTGAATTACTTAAATTTAATACATAAGCTTTTGTATGTGGTAGAGCCACGCTGAAACTATTATCTGTTTCAGCATCAATGGATCGGCTCGTCCGGGGTAGTACCACCCTCTCACAGAAAACCGACGTGAAGTAACAGTGCTTGCATTGTTGCGTTTCGTTCGGTCAGTGAGAGCGCCGGAGACCCATCTTCCCTCCCCGCCCTCTCCCTACCCCTTCCTCTAACCCCTCTCCGTTTCTGTCCATTCCCACAAACACAGGCTGGCAACGCACTTGCGACTCATCTGGGGTTGCCAGTGTCTATGGACGGTGGTGATCGCCTAACAACAGGTTCGTTTTGTTCAGTATGTTCGTTTTCCTCCTATAGGTTGTAAAAAAAAGCAACTGATTCGATTTGAAAAGTTCTTTCAGTGTTCAATAGCTCATTTATCGAGGAAGGTTACATACATCATCACATTAAGACAAATAGAAGTGGAGTTGTATACATAGCATATTGTATGTGTAGAATGATGTATGTGTAGCATGTTGTATACATAGAAGGAATGACATACCCATCTCGTAATGCTGTGCGCTTCCTTTGCTGACCTTCGGTTCACAGTTGAGTACAGCTACATAGGTTTTACTCGGATCCCTCCTCAGAAAGTTCTTCGGGGAGCTCTCAGATTTGTATTTAGATATGTCGAGGTATCGCGGCTGGATTTCCTTCGGCTGCTTCTTTTGGCTCGCGGATGCCGTCGATGAGGAAACGGAATAATCGCCGCTGTACCTGTGACGCAGAACAAAGGCATAACTTCACGTCCGATTATAAAACAGAATACAACTCCCAGAAATCCACTTGGAACTTATCAGATATCCGAGTGGCTCCTTAAATAAAATAAAAAATAACTCAAAACATACGTTTTTCGAGCTTTTACTAGAAAATAAATAAGTATTGTGAGAAAAATACGATCACTTTATACGTAGTTTTGATTGTAGTCAAGAACAAGGGTTGCCCTCGCGGATTACAACAAAACTAACTGCCTATTAAATACCGACTACATGTACACTTCCGACAGATATGTATACCTCCATATTATGTGACTAAAACGTACATGTATATAGAGCCTGACAATTTTGGCTAAGACCAATTGGTGTGTCTGGATAGAGGGTGACATATTTACATACCTCTGTTTGGGGGGTAGCACCCCCCTCTTGCCCCCCTGGTGCCTCAGCACGACGGGAGCGCTCTCTGTCCCACTTTCTCCTTCAGTGTCACTCGTGCCCGTTGTCAAAGAGTTCTAGACAATAATTTAATACAATATTCTTATAGCAACAGAAGACACATATATACATAGACCATTTTACAATAAATCACACTGTTTAATTATTTTTTAATCTTCTCAATTTTGTCATATGATTTAGTACCCCTCAAAATAGCTCTCCTGGTAAATTTTGACATTATTTTGTTACTTGTATATTGTTTTTTTGGCTTAGCTGAGATAGGTCGCGCATTGCACGTATCAGGCAACGGCCGAGATGTGCCGTGCACCCTTGAGCTAGTTGTCAAATAAAATCGGCCGAGTGACTTAAGCACTCGCCTTAGTAGTCCGGTGAAGCTGTTAGAGTAATAGAGTAGTCAGATCGAAGAAAAAAAAATGTTTTTTTTAGTTTTGTTAGACATAGCTTTCTTAAAAGTGGTCCAAATTTCGTCTATTTTTCTATCTTCTGTTTTTACATGGCTATTGTAGGAAAAAATAAATCAAACATTTCTCGAATTTTTTTTTTTAGTTTTTAATTATTAAACATAAAATCGCAATGGCAATTGTAAATTAATAACCTAGAAGGTCGGTTACCAAAAATAAAATTAATTAAACAAAATAAGTTTTCATTTTTAAATTGAATACTTACTTTCTCATGACTGTAAATCGATGAATTTCTTGGGCTGCTGCCGTTTGTCGTTGAATTCGTATCGCTGTCCATAATAAAGGTCCTCCTCTTGTCTACGGCCGGTTCGTTGTCTCTGAGCTTCGTCAGGAAGCTTATATTCTCTTTGGTAGGCGTTATATCGTCCACTATGTAAGTCTTGCGTTTATCGGGATTTCGACGATTTTTATCCGTTTGATTCACCTGCTTTCATTTAGTATTTATTTATTTATTCTGGCTCAACAATAGAACACAAATTGTCAATTAAGGGTACCATAAGAATTTTGTAGATGGTAGAGCCACGCTGAAGCTATAATTGGTTTCAGCATGAATCGATCGGCTCGCGCGGTGTTCTGCCACTCGACGCACAGATACACCACGTGAAGTAACAGTGCTGGCATTGTTGCGTTTCGTTCGGTCAATGAGAGCGCTGGAGGCACACCTCCACCTTCTCTCTTCCCTACAACCCTTTTCCCCTTTCCCTACCAACACAGGCTGGCAACGCACTTGCGACTCCTCTGATGTTGCTAGTGTCTATGGACGGCGGTGATCGCTTAATATCGTTTAACAAAAAAAGCAATGAAAATAGTAATAAAAAATTAGGAAGCAAAAATACATGATGATTAAATATGGTACAAAATTAATTATACTATATATATTTTGAAAATGGAAATTAACAAAGAAACCAATGAAATACCAATGAAAAATTAGGAATCAAAAATGCATGATGATTAAACATAGACGTCAAGGAGAGAAATAAAAATGAAAATTGATGATACAAAAGCAATCTAAACAAGGTATCTGATAATGTTAGAGGAAAATGGGCAGGAGGTCCCTTTATGGGACTTCCAGATTTCCAGTTTTTGTACACTGATAACGATGTTCAAATTTTGCCGTCCATTATATTTTTAGAGTTTTTTTACGATCTTCATATTATCCATGCACAAAATTCAAAGACATTGAAATAACGTTAAATATTAGGAAAAGTTAAAATTCGATTCAAATTGGAGACAAATAAAGAAGACTTAATTTTTATTATTTAAAGAAAGGCTCTTTTACCTAACTGTAATTTACCTGAAAGTTGGCCACGTAGTTTCTGGCTAGCTTGACATCCTTGGAGACACCCTGCCTCCTCAGGTTCTCCCTGTAATCTTTAGGCCTGAGGTCCAGGATATCTGAATGTGTAGATGTTATCATCGGGTCGACTGGAAGGGTCAATATTTGATCATCTTCCGTCCCCTCAGAGGAGTAGTCCAGGGTCTCGATATCAGCTATGTTGGTGACGTGGAACGACTGGGACCGGTGGACTGGTGAAGAGTGGCTGGAATTACGGAAATACATTTATATTTCACACAAGCTACGAACGGTTTGTAATTAAATATCTGTCTGAACCGTAACCATTCTGCACCATATTTTGGAGATTTAACGAGATTTGTGCCTCCGTTTTTTATTAGGTCTACGATACTGAATTTCATCTGGCAATTCTTTTTTTTTCTTCGAAATGACTGCGCTATTTACCTAGCAAGGTCTTAAAATCTTCAACGGACTACAAATGTGGTGATTCGATATTATATACCCTGTGAGTATACTTAAAACTAAATGTGAAAAAAAAAAAAACAAAACAAGATACAAAAACAAAAACGGCACGTTTGTGGTGGAAATATTAAATAAAATAACTAAAACTTAAAAATAAAATATTTAATTACAAAAACGGAGTTACAGTCAGTAATACCATAAAATAAAAACCAAAAGTAACAGTAGGCAATAACTAACGAATAGCGTACGCTATTTACTAAGGCATGTTTGATATCGTTAGTTTATAGCCTAAAAAAACATTCAAGAAAAGTAAAATATTAAAAAAAACGGTAAATATATTGACCTTATCAAAATATGCAAATGAAATTTTTGACGCTCATATGAAAACTTCTCCATCCTAAAAGATCACAGTAGATGGAGACTTAATCATATTTGGTTATTTATTCAATAATACGGACAAGATAAAAAATTATTCATACAATGTGAGAAACTCCATGTTAAATTAATGGGAAAAGTATCTTAATTTAGGCAAAGTTAAACAGCATCGGGTTTTTTTTTAGTTTTTAGGCGTTATATTGATCGATACCATAATCAAAAGAGCCAACTTGGTAAATAAAGGATATCTTAAAGGACAGTTATAACAACGAAATAATATAAGATGATTTAAGATATTAATTGCTTTAATTTGTTTTATAGTTATGCTACAGGAATACAGAGTAAGAGATCTATATCTCTTTGAATGGCAGAAAACTGACTAGAATTACTTCTCCATAAAATGAATATTTTTCGGTTACACAAACCTAAATCAAAACACCAGCTTAACTCCTCAATTGTTTTTGCCGTGACAACGTCTTATAAATTGGTTTGCCGGGTGACACTTCAAGAAACTGCGTTACGCTCCGCTCACGTTATGCGCTCACAATGAGAGCGAGTGAGAGGCACGCGTCCCTTCCACTCGGGCATGGTTAGCCCGCCTAAGAGCGAGAGAGACTACTATACGAAAATTATTTTACCACTCAAAGTCGTTGTCACGTAAAACTTTCGCCCGTATACCGACTTTACAGGCAACCAATTTTTTTAAAACCCGGATCTTAAAATAACGGATCATGTTTTTAATTTTACGTGACATAGAAAAAAGTTCGTATAAGTAAAAAATATTGTAAAACGCATCATATATAAATATTACAACATTTGTTATTTTACAAAGCTTTGTCATAAACTAGGTATTTTTTTAAATTTATGCTGCCAAAAGTCTGGTGACCTGTACCTCATGAGGTCTACATTTATTTATATAGAGCTTAGACCCTTAAGGTGTTATCACAAAAAAGTTAAATATACAATGAATACTTGCTTTAAAAAGGTTACGTTTTAAATGCACCGCGCTCGCTGAATGTTCGCCATCTTGGTCTTTTGTCTCGCTTTGGTTAGGTTAGATTAGACTTGCGAAAAAAAGATAACGCGAGATTAACTCAGGCGAGCACGGTGCATTTAGTACGAAACTTTTTTAAAGCAAGTATTTAATATGTGTTTAACTTTTTTGAAATAACACCGTTATGGTTTGGACAGTCCAGGGGTTAAATTCAATTTTGTAGGTGAAAAAATATTGCATTGTACTGTTTAGGACTTTACCTTGGCGAGCTGAGGTCGTCTTTTATGCAGTCCTGCCTCTTGGCCTGCTGTAGCTTCTTCCTGCCCTCTTGCGCGGCCTTCATCGGGTCATAGGACGATCTCTTTTTCCAGTTCGAAAACTCTATCTCCTTCGTCGCTAGAGCGGACGAGGATCGATATTGACTAGGTTTCTTGGTTCCTGAAGATGATGATTAACATTCTAAGAAAGGAATATATGTATGCAAGAGTAGCGATATCTGTAAGCAATATATTGATTTATTGTGAACACCAACAAAATTTAAATTTAAAATACGTCATTCAATTCAGTATTTAGCTCTATAATGTGTAATGTTGGTGGTGCTTTACGTAATATAGTTTAGTTATTGTACACAAGTGAAGTGGATCGGAAATAATACCACGGAGCACGGATTCTGACTTGTCACAAAAACTCCCAAGAGAGTTCTAACAAGAAGGCCACCGTCTTGTTAGTTTATTGAAGTTATATCAATAAACTTGTAATATCATTACTCACTTAACAATGGCAGTAATAGACCATTACCTAAATAGAAGACTGGTTACCAAAAATAAAATAGAAGAAGAAGAAGAACATAGGATGCAAATGAACAGGCCTGTCACCTGATATTAAGTGATCATCGCCGTCTGACTGAACGAAACGCAACAATGCAGATATTGTTACTTTACGTGCGTGTTTCTGTATGTCGAGTGGTAGTATTTCGGACGAGCCGACCCATTCATGCTGAAGCCAGTAAGTAAGCCAGCTCCAGCGCGGGTATACCATCTACTCAATATATTTAGCAGTGCCTTTAGCTTAAAGTATAGCCTTCACGATAAAACCTCACCTTAGAAAAGCATATCTTCAAGTAACATTTTTTTTACATTATTTTTGGCAATCAATCTTTCAGATTATTACTGCCATTGTCACGTAGTCAATAATATCACAAGCGTCGTGCGATCATTTCAATATTAAGTGTCGCGTGAATCAATATCCTAACAAGATGGTTGATCCCTTGCTAGAACCTTCCAGGCAGTTTTTGTAGCATCGTAGAATTTCATACTCCGTGGTATTATTTTCCATTCACTTCACTTAAGCACAATAAACTAACTATATTACGTAATACACCACCAAATTTACAAAATATAGAGTCAAATAACACAAGATTATGAATAAAATATAAAATCCACTACATGACAGACTAAAATCCCGCCAAAAACTCCAAGTAACAATAGTCATTATAATCAATTCAGTCTATCAAAAGGTATTGTAATTTTAATGACGAGGCGACTAAAGCACGAGAGGAAAGTAGATAAGTAAATGCATTAAACTATTAGTCTTTCACCACTTACTTACTTTTACTAATAATGTAATATTATAATGTGTAATGTAATCTATCTAGAATAGATACATTGAGATGACTATAGTAGCCAATTTATTTTTTTAGGTACCACGCGCACGGTGTCGTGTGCACAGCTAATGTAATTTACGATCCTTCTGCCACATATTTCAACCTGAATCAATCGTAATGGTAAAAAAAACAAACCTTTATCCAGATGTTTTGGCTGCTGCACTTCCCGCGTTGATGAACGAGATTTCGTCAGCCTGGACAACACGGCTTGTCTCGTCGGTTCCGATATCCTCCTACTCTGATGACTCACCGGCTTCACTCTATCCTCTCTGACAACTGGCTCCACCCTACACACACCCCCTCTTTCCTTATTCGTTACTCTAGCCGAATTCCTCACCAACCCGGGGCCGAATTTTCTTTGCATTTCTGGTGTATTCGGGCATCGCGGTGAATTAGATGGAGCTACCGCTTTCAAATCTCCAGACTCGACTCTCCTATGACCTTGCCTCTTATATTTACTCCCTTGCGGCTCGTAACATACGTTATCTGACTCATCAGATACATTATATTCTTCGGATTGTCCGCTCGATCGTCGCGAGACAAACCTCCCGTCCAAATAATTGTTGTTCTTATTCACGGTGTTGAAAGAACTGGAACGCTTTATCGATGGCTGTTTTGGTTCCTTGAAGACTCTTTGATTCTTGTCTCCTTGGTAACGTGTTTGTTCGATTCGAGGGTATTTCGCTTCGAGGGCGTTGTTCTTCAACACAGTCTTGAGACAGACGTCGTTAGCGTTTGTTAAATCGAGATCAGTATTATCCAAATATTTGTGTTTCGTGTGTTTTCTATTTGTAGGCACTGTGTCGACTTGCGGACGGTTTGAGAGTGTTTTATCGTCTGAACTGTTACTCAGGAGGCCACGATCGGAAACTGGACTGTTCATATTCGAATCGTGTTTCCGCCTTTCCGCGTCAAGTGACCTGGAGGCAGAGTTGAGAAGGACTTTCGTTGTCTCTGGGAGTTTGGACGAGCCAGTGATGACGTAGTTGCCGGGGCTTCGTAGAGGACTGCTATCACCGGAGTGTTCTTTCTTCCTAAGGCGATAATTTAAGGAGTTCGACCGGCTGAGCTGCGAGACCGGGAGTCGCGATATGGCAGTCTTCTCGCTGATGAGACTCGAGGTGAGTTGGGACGGGATGCTGGAGAAGTTGTTAGTGCGCGACGACTGTAGTTTCGCTTGTAAGTTTGTTATTGCGTTTTGAGTTTTCAGAAGATACGCTTCCGTATCTTGGGTAGGTATGAGATCCTGTAACAACATAACAAAATACTTATATTTTATACATTTACTAAATGATGCTCCTTCGCTTCGTTAGACATTAAAAAGATGACCAGATGTATTCAAGAATAATTTCGATTCAGAATTAGACTCGGCAGATGGCGCTTCGGTTGAAATTTAGATTTTTTTTATTATCAATGCAGGACAACGTCCGCCGGTTACAAGCATTTATAAGCATGACTGTACTTTAGATATGTTTGCAACTTCAAGAAACAAAACTATATACGGAGTTGAATTGTAATTTTTTAAAGGCGCATTGTTTTGCTTCCATTTATAGTGTTTGATCTTTTCTAAAGAGATTAATGTATACAAAGTTGGTTTTTAGTAATATTTTCATATAAATTATCATGTGCCACAGATCTAGAATGTCCTAATCGATTGTACATATACAATTATAATTAAAAACTAGCGGTCCCGGCGGACGTTATCCCGCCCTAATAATAAAAAAAACAGTCACAGATTATATACCAAAACCTTCCTCATGAATTACTTTAAGAACTGGTGAAAACCGCATGAAAATACGTTCAGTAGTTTTTGAGTTTATCGCGAACAAACAGACGGACAGAAATGGCAGAGGGCTTTGTTTCATACTATGTATTGACAATATATACATATATATCCGTATAGAACATTCTGGATTTTTGAGACACGAAATATTTGTATAGGAATATTATTAAATATAACTCTAACTCTTTCTTTACTAACTCTTACTACGATTATGAAAGTAAAAATGTTAATATGTTTGTTATAAATGAAAATTTACATGAGAAACCTTCCATCCATCAAAAAATTCTGCTTCCGAGAGATATATAAAATTTAAATTATAGCGAGAAAAATCGCGGAAAAGCCAGTGTAATATAATTCCCGTGTATGCATTTTCGGCATTTTTCTGCCAAAACTCTTCATCCAGAAAAAAAAAATACTGCGCATAAAAGTGTCATAAATCCGTTGTACATGTGTTCATAATTTTCGTGTTCGAGGTTTGACTGATTTTAATTTGTTTTTTACTTTGGGCAGCGGAAAGTCTCAAAAAGAAAAAAAAATGTGTCTGTGTACACGCGTTAGAAGTTACACTTCTTTGGCGTAAACAGATAAAAGTGTTTTCAAAAGTTTTATCTTTCGCCTTATTCTACGTTCGTAGAAAAAACGACACTAACAATAGAAAAAGGTATTTAATACATTGAAAGTTTTAATACAAAAAAAAACAAAATGTTGACTATAGCTAACTTCACGGTTTCTGTTTTTAGTGACGGTGTACGCGCGCATCGTAAAATTTACTCTTATCTTTTTTCCTTAACAGGCCAAAAAAATATAACTTCAAAAAACGATTTTGAAACATTCTTCATTGTTGCTCCGCTCCAATTGGTCATCGCGCGATATATCCAAAGCCTTCCTCGATAAATTAGCTATCTAACGCTGAAAGAATTTTTCAAATCGGACGACTAGTTCCTGATTTAGTGCGTTTAATCAAACAAAGAAACCCTCCAGCTTTATAATATTAGTATAGATAAATTAAATAAAAGTTGCGGCAGCGATGACAGGGTTAGTTATAATATAAAATTTAATAACACTTTGTGTGAAACTCGTTTATCAACGTGACCTAATTCGAGAAACAAGCAGACACGTGGGTCAGCTGAAAACTAGTAACAAATATCATGAATATTCTTTAGCCGTGAGCCAAACCAAATTAAAGTTTTTTTTTTGAAATAATATAGCGTTTAAACACAATCTCATCTGATGCTACAATGATAATATGCTCTATGATAGTAAACACACCCGGTGTTATTACAACAAAAGTTAAACACGTTAGGTATTGGTCTCGGGATTCTTCAATAAAACAACTTGCAAACTTTTAAACTTCAGTGGACTGTAGTAACTTCATTTTCACAATATATATAATCGTGTATAACGAGCCGGTGACAAAAATTTTTTTTTTTTTTTTTTTTTCTCGAACTGACTACGCTATTGACCTGGCAAGGTCTTTACAGCTTCACCGGACTACAAGTGACAAAAAATATTTTACCAGAGTTTTTAACTACAGTTACGTCCTTACACATAGTACATTATACGTGCCTTACTGGCGGTGCGTTCAACCATACATTAACTTTTACGTTGTATATTTTACTTTACATATTAAGTGAGGATTCCGTACAATATTAATTATTTTATATATATTTGTTAAAAAGATAAACCAGAAAACCAGTTGTTATCCAAACTGGTGGTAGTTTTCGTGTTCACAAGTGCCATCTTAGAGCCTAAATTGAATAAAGTGATTTTGATTTTAGATTTACGTAATAATGTCGGTTATTTTCAAATTACATTACATAAATATACATTGATTGTTATTTATAAAATATCACATTACATAGACAACATTAAATACCGGTGAAGCTGTAAAGGCCAAAGAATTAAGGCCAATAGCATAGTCAGTTCGAGGAGAAAAAAAAAAACAAAATTAAATATAGAAAAAGTAAATACATAAAAAACGACAGTTTATCTGTTCGTAATGCATAGAGACACATTTACACATAATAGAAATACGGTAACTCGTCAGTCCGTAACACGTATTAAAAACATGCTTTAAAAAGGTTTCGTTCTAAATGCACCGCGCTCGCCCGAGGCAAGTTCGCGTTATCCTTTTTTCGCAAGTCTAACCTAACCTAACCCAAGCGAGACAAAAGAGCAAGACGGCGAACATTCAGCGAGCGCTGTGCATTTAAAACGTTTTTTTGAAGCAAGTATTCAATACGTATTAAACTTTTTTATAATAACACCGACTAAATCTAAAGTGCTAGTAGACAGAACAAGACATTTTTTAACTTGAGAGTTGTAACTAGCCAGATGGACGTGTACAAATAATTCTTTCACAATTCCTGTAGATCTTTTTTAAATTGGTAATCGCTATCGGTTGATGATGATGGAAAACATCGTGAGGAATCCTGAACCTGAGAAATGTTCTTGTGGTACTACTGTATGTGGGAAGATATAGATCTATCTTCTACATCTCAGAGTTTGAAATCGCTAATACGTCGTGGCCTGGCGTCGTGATTATACCCACACTTTCTCTCTGAAGTCTTGCAATATAAAATTATAAACAGCGGTGAATAATAATTTGTTATGATTATTCGTGTTAAAAGTGGGTTTTTATGTTATAAACTTTTTAAGTGAGTTTATAGATTTGAGGTTAATTGTTGTTATGTATTCATTTAATTCGTTTATATTATAAATCATTATTATTACATTTTATATGATTTATGTACATATATATATATAAAAATTATTGATCTAAAAGGCTTTTAAAGTTAATTATATTTTTTAATAAAACAATATCAATTGCTTTCTTTATTTAAATTTTAATTTCGGAAACTAATCATCTAGTAGATTATTACTGCCGATATCGAGTAAGTAACGATATTGAGAGTTTTTAGCGGGATTTCAGTCTGTCATGTAGTGGATATTATATTTTATTCATAATCTTGCGTTACTTGACTCTATATTGTGTAAAGTTGGTGGTGTTTTATGTAATATGGTTAGTTTATTGTGCATAAGTGAAGTGAATGGAAAATAATACCACGGAGCATGAAATTCTGAGGTGCCACAAAAACTCCCTGGAGGGTTCTAACAAGAGATCCACCATCTTGTTAGAATATTGATTGACACGACGCTTGATATTGTAATAATCGTACGACACTTGTAATATTATGGATTACTCGACAATGGCAGTAAAGAAAGATCTGAAAGATTGATTGCCAAATATAAAGTAAAAAAAAAAGTAACGATATTACAAGTTTCTTACTTGGAGTTTTTGGCGGGATTTTAGTCTGTCATGTAGTTAATTTTATATTTATTCATAATCTTGTATTATTTGACTGTATATTGTGTAAATTTGGTGTTGTTTTACGTAATATAGTTAGTTTGTTGTGCATAAATCAAGTGAATGGAAAATAATACCACATGAAATGCCACAATAACTCCTTGGAAGGTTCTAACAAGGGATCCACCATCTTGTTAGAATATTGATTCTCACGATGCTTAATATTGAAATGATCACACGACGCTTGATATTATTGACTAAGTGACAATGACAGTAATAATCGGAAAGATTGATTGATACTCTTACTACGTATTGCTCGTCTAACGCAAGAGCAATACCGTCTGGACGTGCTTACTAGCATGTCATGACGCGAAATTATTAATCTAACCACTGCTAAAAGAATATCACTCAACTCGTCTAAAGAAGTTTTCACTTTAGACAATACAGTAGAATTATAGCAAAATTAATATCCAAAACGATATAAATATTATTAATGTATGAAATATGTGAAAAGTGAAAGTATTACGTTATGGAATGCAACATACAGTTCGAATGTGAACGATACCACAGTACACATATAACAGACAGTACGGTTTTCTTTTTTTTTCGAACTGACTACGCTATTGACCCTGAAAAGTCTTAACAGCTTCACCGGACTACTAAGGCGAGCGTTTGCGGCACTCGGCCGATTTTATTTGGGCAACTAGCTCAAGGGTGCACGGCACACCTCGGCCTAGGCTGCTGCCAGACACGTGCAATTCGCGACCTATCTGAGCTGACCTAAGCTAACTATTCATACATATCTGAGTTGTAGGAGCATATATGTGTACCGAGCATACATACCTCAACAACTCCTATATATATTTCGTATCGGATAATTTTCCATACTATTTCAGTTCGATAAGGGAAAGAAACAAAACCCTTCCACTTTCATGTGTAGGCGTGTATGCGTGCACGTGCGTGGGGGTGACATGTGTACTGTTGTTGCAGTGATGTAACGTTTTGTACAGACAGTACGGAAACTACGTATAAACGCTCACACCGGCGCGGCGCGTCATCATGTACACGCTCACACAAACATGCGCATCGACGAGACCCCTAAACGGTATTCGCGGTGCTGTCCATAGAATTCTTTTCAAAACCTCACATCGATACGTATGTTTGCGTGAGTGTGCCGTTTTCGAGCGTTTGTACGTAGTTTCCGTACTGTATCTTGCATTTATACTGTGAACTGTACAAAACGTGGTGGCAACCGGCGGCGAGCGTAAGATATCGTGACCAACAATTACGTTTAACAGTGCTATGATATATATTACTAAACTCCAGAGATATGAAACTTAAATTGGAAAGTTATATACGACTACTAACACGATACGAAATACCAGATTCGACCCCCCTCGGCAGCGGCTCAACAATAGATCCGTTCCCTCGGCGTGGAGCCCATGAGTGCGCTGGTCGCGCGATACATTCACACAAAATCTTGCATCACTGCGACAACATTACACATATCACCCCCACACACGTGCACGCATACACGCTTACACATGAAAGTGGAAGGGTTTTTTTTCCCTTATCGAACTGGAATTGTTTAGAAAATTATCCGATACGATATATATATACGAGTTGTTGAGGTATGTATGCTTGGTACACATATATGTACCAAGAACTCATATATGTATATACATATATATACTTAGCTTAGGTTAGATTTCCGTCTGGTGCAGGTGCTGACCGGGCATGGATGCTTCGGTTGGTATCTGCTCCGGATAGCACGCAGGGAGCCGACCACCGTATGCCATCAGTGCGGCGTTGACTCGGAGTCCGCACACCACACTCTATCAGAGTGTGCTGCGTGGGAGGAGCAGCGACGCACGTTGGCGGCAGCGGTAGGACAAGATCTCTCGCTGGCGAGCGTGGTAACGGCCATGCTCGGCAGCGAGGATGTGTGGAATGGTATGGCCTCCTTTTGCAAGGAAGTCGTCTCGCAGAAGGAGGCAGCTGAAAGGGTCCGTGAGCAGGATCCTCAAAGTGGCCGTCTCCGCCAACGGAGGACAGGTAGGAGGAGGCGGCAGTATGACCGTCTCCTCCCACCGTAACCAGACCAGGGAAGATGGGTCGGGGGCACAATTCTCAATTGTACGCTCATTTTATGCGGACGGTTTTCGAAACTTTGTGCATCTTGAGTTTTTATATATCAATGAAGTTTATACATATAATTAATATTTAATTCGATCTTAATATATCTGGTTTGTTTTTTTTTTTTACTTTTAATACCCATTCAGCTTAAAATAAATTAATTTGAAAGATATATAAACACTTTTTTGTTCTCTATATAGTTCAATGTCTCTGGTATTGTGATTCAATTGTTTACGCGCCAGTGGAATGCACGATCGTATAATATAAATCTGGTGTAGTATATCGGACCAATTATTTAGAACTAGCTGCCGCACGCGACTTTGTCTGCTTCTTTGTATTTACAAATGACGTTCAATATCTTCGTGTAATTTTAACAATTTCACGAGCGAACACCGATATAACTTACATAGGGCAGAATCTTTAGAACTTAATTGACATTTATGTTTATTCTAGCAACCCGCCCCGGCTTCGCACAGATTATATATGAAAAAGCGACAATGTTTAACATTTTTACACGAACGCGTGATTTAGCACTGGTTTGATAGATACTAAATCGTCTTTTTATTTTATGTGTACACTGTCAACTAACAGATATTATATACCTGGTATGTATTTAAAGTTTCACGCCCTTTATCCATATTTAAACCCAGCGTCATATTTAACATATAAAATAATAACATCAAAACAAATACTAGTAACCAACAAAGAAACATTTGTTAAAGTTTGTTCAAAAACTTTTACAAGTATGGGAACGACACTTTTAAATATAAAAAAATCACATCTAGGTTTGATGAACAGTATTAAACGTGTGATTCATTGTTTTCTTTATTATTACACCCGTTCATTTCTGCGTAAATCACCTGATGATGAGTGTATATCAGTTTTGTTTTTCTCTAGATAATTCGGTAAAATATTAGGCACCAATTTTTTTACTGACTTAGAACGAGAATCGACTAACGATTATCCTGTAAAAATATTGCTAGCGACTAATCAGTCTCACTGTATACAGCGTGATACTAAATCTCATACATGGATCGTTCTAAGCTATTAGCCTTCAACTAAGTGTTACTTGAGTTTGGGTCACAAGTGTTTATGGGATGTCGTAATCACCTTAATTTGAAGTATACTTCGCGGCAGTTTGAGTGACTTTACACACTATATCTTTGAGAAGTGACAGAACATAACAATCACAATTACATTATTACTATCTTTGCTAACAATTTCGCAAACTTTTCTCTTCATTTCTTTTCAAGTTATACTTTTTATTGCTTTTAAATTCTGATCGGCAACCTTTTTGTGTGACGAAAACTGGTGGACGTAAGGCCCTGTGTCAGGTAGAGGTGTAGTCCGGTGAAGCTGTTAAGACCTTGCTAGGTCAATAGCGTAGTCAGATCGAAAAAAAAAGTCAGGTAGAGTGTTGAAAACACCGGTTCTCGTCCGATCACCGAAGTCAAGCATCGTCGAACGCGGTCAGTACTTGGATGGGTGACCGCCTGGGAACACCGCATCACGTTGGCTTTTTTTTGTATTTTTTAATTAAAATGTTTTCATGTGATAAATAAATATTTCTACATATATGTTTGCACATGTTCGATTTATAACTCGTAACGCGCTACTGATAGCGGGTTGCAGAAATTATGACATAACTTAGAAATTTAGGATTTTACGTGACGTATTTTACGGCCGTTCCTTCCTCTTTAAATGAAATGCAATAAAAAAAACTACTGCAAAGTTACATAGGTAATATGGTTACACGATTATCCAATTCGTTTGTGCAATAAAAAACTAACGCTTAGTAAATCAACGGCGGACTGTCTGGCGACTTTCACTCGACCTTGTTGAATGGCAGCTGGCGTGCCACTGCCGCCGGATACCAGGGTATCGCCGTATCGGCTATAACACGGTCAATAATCTAGCACGAAGTCTTATGAAATTAGACTTTCCTCTAGTGATAATTCTCTACTAACCGCTACTAGTGATCACGCTTGAAAAATCGGTCAAATTGCGTATCCAACTCTGAAAGTGACATTTGGTAAGGTGGAATATCATTATGATGTACGCAGGTTCAAATCCCGGCATGTGCCAATGAAGTCTTGGGGATTCGCGTACATTTATTGATTGTAAATTGGTAATACTATCACCTGACGGGAAAGGAAAACATTGTGAGGAAACCTGAATTTGGAAGATATTCTTGTAGTACTACTGTATGTGGGAAAACACACAACTGTGGATTTCTCAGAGTTTGAAATCGCCAACACGTCATGGGCTGGCGTGGTGATTACGCCCATACCTTCTTTCCATCCGTCACCATCGTTCACGTATTGATCCACCCTATAAGAACCTATTGACATTAAAACCAGCTTGGCGTGGTGTTTGAATACACTATACATTAGGGGTGTAAGGGGTGTCAAATAACATCATAAGACTTGAGACACCCAAGCCAACCTCATCTGCACGTGGTGCACCCTGGTGAATAACGAACGAGGCAATGGCGAAAGCGGGGTGGTAGGGTTTTACAGCCCGACTGGGTCGCAACCACCATGTATATGGCGAAAAAGCCCGTAATAGTGACTCGCTTCTGCGGGTCGCGTTTCGGGATCAGCCTGTGCATATCCAGCTTTTTGCAGGCCGGCATGATAGTGGCGACCGGCGATGGATAGTGTGTCAATTGGTGATCGCTATTATTTTTTGATTGCGCTGTGCTTACCATCAGGCATAGCGCAGTCATTTTGCCGTGCTACGATAAAAAAAAAATCCGGCAAATCGGTAATGTCCTTTATAACTTTGTTGTAAAACCTAACACTATTACCTAAAAAACTGTCACTGGTCTTACTGAATCTGCAACATGGAACGACCAATCTGTTATTGTTTCTAGTATTTAAATTATGTTCGTCTTTTACTAAGCCCAGCTAATTTAAGTTTCTGCGGACATATATTAAATTATCAAGGATATATTGGGAGGTCTGAGATAAGACACCAATTCCTGAAACCTAGTATTTAATGGTTCGCGAAGTCCCAAATTAAAAATTGTTCGAATTTTTAGAAACGTCCCTCTGTTTGTATGACCACGCATTACTGCTAAATTACTGAGTTCACAATAAAACCTAATGAAACTCATAAAGCATATCCTCAAGAGTAACTAATTTTTTGTTTCATTAAAATAGGTCCGCTCTATCAAAAGTTATTTGAATGACGACTGGAATTAAGTACGAGGGAAGAGTATTAATGATTACTAATATAAAAAAAAAAACTGGAGGGTTTTATTGTTTAGTGGGTTGAACACGCTAATCTCAGGAAATATTGTTCCGATTTAAAAAATTCTCAGCTCAGCAAAAGAGCTCACTTATATATCATCAGGCTAGAGGCTCAATAGGAAAGGAACACCAATGAAGAATCTTTCAAAATCGGATTTCTTTTCTTTTGATAGCTACCACTGCGTGTTAAAGTTAGCCGAAAGTGACTCTTCAATGCGGACGAATTCGCGGGCAGAAGCTTGTCTTATATATACAAATCTCATATCTTAGCTTTGTAATCAAAAAAGGCATTAGATTAAATCATAAAGATAATTGATGTATGCGTAACCAAAAATGTAGTCACCTGTACTAACGCAGATGACTGTAGACATAAAATGATGTCATTGAAAACATCGATGACTCAACTGATTACCGAGGCGCACAACAAACGAAACTATATTTGGAAGCATATTATACAGGTTGGATGCAAACTTGACCTTTTACCATAAAACTGGATATTAATTGAGACAATTTTCTTAGTTTATCTTATAATAGCGGTTCCGACGAACGTTGCCCCATCCTGATAATAACAAAAAAAAAGAAAACCAAGAATGAAACCGCAAGCCACAAAAAAATAATCAAAATCTGTCCTACCGACTAGGAGTTCAGACAAATACACACCGGCAGAAGAATTAATCTTTATATTTGTAGCCCGGTGAAGCTGTAAAACCTTGCAAGGCCAATAGCGTAATCAGTTTGAAAAAAAAAAATCTTTATATATAAATTTCTTCTGTACGTGTGTATGTCACTACACTCCTAAACGGCTGAATGGAATGAAATTTTGCGTGCGTGTTCACAACCTGGCCCGGTAGGTGGCGCTGCGGTTGAATTTTTTTTTATCAAGGGACAACGTCCTCCCGTCCCGCTAGTTTGTATATAAATAAGATAAGAATGTACATGAAATGTTTAATGAAACCAAGGTATTTAATTTGATTTTTTTTATCGTAGCACGGCAAAATGACTGCACTATGCCTGATGGTAAGCACAGTACAATCCAAAAAAAATAGCGACCACCGAGTGACACACTATCCATCGCTGGTCGCCATTATCATGCCGGCCTGCAAAAAGCTGGATATGCACAGGCTGATCCCGAAACGCGACTCGCAGAAGCGAAACACTATTACGGGCTTTTTCGCCATGTACATGGTGGTCGCGACCCAGTCGGGCTGTAAAACCCTACCACCCCGCTTGCGCCATTGCCTCGTTCGTTATTCAGCAGGGTGCACCACGTGCAGGTGAGGTTGGCTTGGGTGTCTTAAGTTTTATGATGTTATTCGACACCCCTTACACCCCAAAATTTATTAATGCTGTATCCGTCTAAATAACTTACGAATTGAACGTCAACCTTTTTTAGAACATATAATTATTATAGTACGCTATCCATAAAATACAGATATATGCTGCCAGAGACTTCTTTGTAAATCTATAAAAGAGGAATATTCCACCATACATTTTTGTTATATCACAAAGGGTTAGGCAGAGTTCTCGATGAAAGCTCCGAAGCAGATGTACTTTTTCCGACATTAACAATAATTATCGTTATACTTTAACCAATTTACACAAAACATTGACAAAATACCTTTAGAAAAAGCGAAACCTTTAGACGTAAAAGTAAAAAAGTTTCCAAAGCGACAATGGCTTAGTTGATAACACGTTCAGACATCGAGTCAATGGACTTCGGTTCGAATACTAGCAATCGAGTCCGAAGCTTTCGACGGACAACATGGCGTTGTAACCAAAGCATGGTGGTTGCGCTTTCTCAAGTCCGCCTGGACCACCGTAAAATTGAAAATCTATCTCCAAACACCTGTTGGTGTATTCTAGCAGCAACACTTGAGAGTCAGACCCCTCCAGGTTTAACCTGTTCACCATCTTAGACCCAATGCCATTTATCATCAGCTCAGATTCTGGTCATACAAAGTATATAACAAAAGTACCGTAGTCCGGTGAAGCTGTAAAGACCTTACCAGGTCAATAGCGTAGTCAGTTCGAGAAAAAAAAAAAAAAAAAAAAACCAAAAGTACAAAGACACTAGACACCTGTCAATGTTTTAATTCAAACAGAAATAGAAACAAAAGGGAGTCGACAATCCACGGACGTGACGTCATCGGCAGGTGTGTGCGCGCACCATCCTATATTATGGTACAAGGTATAAGATAACCGCGATTTTCGACACCAAGCGTGAATATTGAAGTCGCCGGCCGAGGCTATTGTCAGGTAAAGATGCAGGCATCGGCGAGTAGTATATAGATCCTACTCGTAACCCGCTATGCTCTTATGACTTCGAGAGGTGTTAGAACCACAGCGTGACCGGCGGAGCGTGAGTCCGTCGCAGCACCTTTATTGTCTACCTGTGTCAACTTACAGCCTTTTAAATTACCTTATATGCTAACATTTGACATGTATACGGGCTAATACAGTACGACAAGTCTTAAGATTTTAAACAGTTTCTCTGTCTATGACGTTATACCTTCTATTCCCGGTTCCATTGACATGATTTATCGAGTTTTTAGCGAGTTCTTGGAATGTCATGTAGTGTTATTTGGCTCTATATTTTGTAATATTGGATTGGTTTTACGTAATATAGTTCGGTTATTGTGCACAATTGAAATGGATTGGAAATAATAATACCACCGAGCATTGATTCTGACTTAGCACAGAAACTCCCTGGAAAGTTTTATGAAGAAGACCATGGTGGTCTTGTTAGTTTATTGAAATGATTACAAGAAACTTGTAATATCCTATGAAGAGTTTTTGGTGGGATTTTAGTCTCTCGTGTAGTGGATTCTATATTTTATTCATAATCTTGTATTATTTGACTCTATATTTTATAAATTTGGTTGTGTTTTACGTAATAGTTAGTTTATTGTGCATAAGTGAAGTGAATGGACTGTAATACCACGGAGCATGGAGATTCTGAGATGCAACAAAATCTCCCTGGAAGGTTCTAACAAGGGATCCACCATCGTATATTATTGATTCAAAGAATTCTCGTGTGAATTAATATTGAAATGATCGTACGACGCTTGTAATATTATTAACTACGTGACAATGGCAGTAATAATTTGAAGATCGCTTGCCAAAAATACAATTGAAAAATACAATGTAATGACGTATTATAAAACAAAATCCTTTGCCATGGTGTTCGCAATAAACTAAAAAACTACTAAACGGATTTTAATGCAGTTTTCACCAGTAGATAAAGTGATTCATGAGGAGGGTTTAGCTATATCATTTATGAAGTTTTTTTTATTATCACGGCGGGACAACGTCCGCCGGGCACGCTCGTATCAACTACAAGTGACCACAATCTCTTCTTCTAAAGCTAGAGGGGACTGGCTCTCATTAGTAGACGTCAACAACGACCATTAGATAGATTAATATATGCGTAATTATTGATTTAAAAAAAAACCGGAACCTAAAGAATTTAGTATGTAAAATTGTCGTAAACCAATTTCGTTAAAACACACTTCCTTTGAATGACAAACGTCCATGCAATATTAGGGCTCGGTCGGGCAGAGTCGACCTCGCTAGGAAAAACAGCGAAATCGCTCTAATTAAATTTAGTAATCCTATTACCTGTGTTTATACGAAATTCGATATTTTAATCTCTCAATGACCTAGAATCAAGTTTTAGCGAGAAAACATGACTGTTTTGATAGATTTCCAATAAGGTCAATAAATTCTGTAGGTGGTAGAGCCACGCTCAAAATATTACTGGCTTAAGCATGAATGGTTGGCTCGCCCGGGGTATAATCACCCGACCCAGAGAAAATTGTCGTGAAGTAACAATGCTTGCATTGCTACATTTCGAGGCAAACGAACTGGTGGGCCACGTAATGTTAAGTGATCACCACCGTTCATAGACACTAGTGACATCAGGGAAGTCGCAAGTGCGTTGCCATCCTGTATATGGGAGAGGGGGAGGGGAAGGAAAAGGAAAAAGGAAGGAGGTGGGCCTCCGGCGCTCTCACTGACCGAACGAAACACAATAATACAAAGACTGTTACTTTACGTCGGTTTTCTGTGTCTTAAATATTATTATTGCTATATTTGTCGTGCGTAAAAACTTTCAAAGCTTTTCGTGTAAAATAACAATTTTCTACAATATATACTGTCCGACATCATTGTGGTTAAACTTATAAAGTACTGGCTGTGCCCGTGTCTTCGTCCGTGTGGAATCTTATATAAAAAAAAGTAAATAAAACCATGTCATTATATTAAGTCTTTTTACATCTACTTTTCTCTCGTACTTAAGTGACGTCGTCATTAAAATTACAATAACTGTTGATAGACCGAACCGATTTTAATAAAACAAGAACTACATGTTACTCGAGAATATGCCTTATAATTTTCTAGGTAAGGTTTCATCCTAAACGCAGTACTTTAGCAGTGACGCGTTTCCAAACAAACAGACAGATAGACAAACAGACAGACATTTCTAAATATATTAAAACGTGTTTTATTACTTATTCCTAGACATATACAAGATTTCTTTTACAAAAGTCTAAAAAGTACATACACTTTAGATTTAGATTCATATTATATGGATAGATAAAAAAATCTAGAAAAACTTATTCAAATTAATGCCTCTACAACGCGAATGTCATTTAATCTCCTTAAAACTTCGACTTAACGAAGTTCTATAGGATACATAATTATTTTCTTATTAAAAAAAAAAAACGTTTTTTTTTCTTATAACCATTTCAAGGATACATTAATAATTGGATTAACTTTTGAATGTAACTGTACTAGTTAATCACGGATCCCGTTGCACGGGTATCGAACCGTGATCGTTAGTAAGTGAACCCAGATATCTTGTATGCAAAGAAAGAAAAAAATCTATAGAAATGATATTCTAAGAAACACTGTACTAATATTATAAAATGTTGTGACACCCTCGTATGTTTATGCATGTTGTAAGCCACAATACATAGTTTTTGTTATATACTACGATAGAACAAACAAGCATGCGGGCGGCCTGATGTTGCAGTCACCGCAGCCTATGGACGCTGGCAACATTAGCAGAGGTGTCACATGTGCGTTGCCGACCCTTCAATATCATATTCACTCCCCCCTCCCCCCATAGTGGATTATAACCTAAAAGATGGCCATAAAGGACCAAAAAGAGACCGCCATAAAGCAATAACGTCATTAAAAAATACGCCCTAAAATAGGAAATAATTAAATGAAATCACAAATATTATATATATTTAGTTAAATAGATGTCTCAACATCACCGTACAAGGCTCAAGATCTCGTGGCAGGCCCAAAAAACGCTGGCTGGACGTGGTTAAGGCGGACATTAAGGAGAACAACCTCACACAACAGGATGCCGAAGATCGGGCAAGGTGGAGAAAGTTAAGCAGGAAAGCGGACCCTGGCACCAAGCCGGGAAATCGCTAGGAAGAAGAAGAAGATATAAAACAATAATAAAATAAATAAAGAAACACCCAATAGTTGCACACAGATACGATTTTTGACGTACACAATAAAAATAAAAAGAGCGAAAGCAAAAAAAGGTGCGGACCAAGAATCTGTAGAATAGAAGAAAAAAAACTACAATACATGTCACGTATTACTGATTATACAAATGATGAGATAAATCACGTATCACGCCAGTTACATTCAACGAAAACGCCTGTTAAATAACACAAACTTACTTGAAATTCACATGAGTCATGACATAACAAAAGTTAACGTAGAAAATATTAATAACCGTGATATTGCAATGACATGTACCACCACCTAAAAGGTAGGATCATTTTAATTAAATATACTCCTATTCTCAAGACCTTTAGGCTTTAATTTACTTGAAGTTTATGTCAGAAATGATGTCACTTACCGTTTACTTATGACTATTTATTTCACTGCGATTTAGCGTTGTTGCTAATTGTCTATACTAATATTATAAAGCTGAAGAGTTTGTTTGTTTGATTGAACGCGCTTATCTCAGGAACTAATGGTTCGATTTATCAAGGAAGGCTATATATCATCTAGCTAAAAGCAATAAGAGCTGAGCAATAATGAAGAATATTTCAAAATCGAGGTTTTGTTTCCTTTTGAAAGCTTCCGTCGCGGGTTAGCGTTAGCCCAAAGTAACTATATCACGCGGGCGATGTCGCGGGAACAGATAGTCATATAAAAAATAACTAGTCATAATCTGTCACGTATCACGTGATTTATAACGTGATCAAATATAACTTATCGACGTTCTGAATTGCATACAAATAACTACAACTTCCATGCCGTTTTCAGCCACGTATATAGCAGCAACAATATCACAGGCAGTATAAATCTGTATACGACTTCCAACATGTTATAAGAACTGTTGTTATATAGTACGTAATTATACGTTTTCACCTATGTGTGGGACTGTACATAAATATTGTCGATAAGATAATGCCAAACGTAACAAAGGAAGCGTAACGATTAGTCGTAACGGGTGGAAACCACGACTTTCATTTTATACTTTATATTTTTACTAGCTTCATTCCGCGGCTTGGTTTGTATTAATGTCATAAATTCTATTATTTTATCTTTCTGATAGAGTCCTTTTTGGAATAAAACTTTTTTAGGCGCGACAAGGAGGTGGACAGCAATGCAACGGAAGTCCGTTACGTAAATATGGCGTCACGTTTCTGTACCATGGCTAACGCTAACACGAAGCGGAAACTCTGAAGAAGAAAAAAAAACCCGATTTTTAAACATTCTTCATTAGTGCTCCGCTCCTATTGGACTTAGTGTGATGATATATAGCCTTCCTCGATAAATGAGCTATCTCACAGCGAAAGAATTTTTCAAACCGGACAAATAGTTCCTGAGATTAGCGCGTTCAACCAAATAACTGATCTATAAAACATTGAAAGAATTTTTCAAATCGGAATAGTAGGTTCCTGAGATTACCCCATACAACGTCACAAACTTTACCACTTTATAATATTAGTATAGATGAAATTTAAATAATTGACACTGTATTTGATTTAAAAAATTAAATAATAACACAATTATTTCATTGTTTTGGGTTTTCATTTCTGTTGGCAGTCCTTATGACTGTTTCGAGTTTTATTTTGTTGTAGAATCTTAAAACTATGTAAACAAAATTCATAACACTTCATTTAAATTTCACGCACGTTGTCTTTGTTCATGAACTGTTGTAATATAATCTACAGAGTTTATACAAAATGGCGGCTATTTCATAAAAAGCCATCTGTGTCAACAGAACTTTACTATTAAACGTAAAAGAATATATCGAAGTAAATCTATGAAGTAAGAGCTTTAAATGTTGTTCCCCTTTTCAGCATACGCATTTTCCCACAAAATGTAATGTTTTATTTACTTATTTTTTTGAATAAGGGTCCAACTTGTTCAATTAAAAAAAAAAAACATTTCTAAAAAATCGTGTATCATAAAACGTCCAAAATTTACAAATATATAGCTAGACAAACAAAATTCACAGAAAAAAAATGAATACGTGTACCTGACTAACCGTCACACGCAATTGAAGTTAAACTTTTTAAATATGTTCGATTTTGTCAATAAATTGTGTATAAACAAATCAATCAAAATTTTAGAAAATTAAAAAAAACACAATATATTAAATAAATTAAAAAATAATAAAAATCATACAATAGCATTAATTATTAAACTGTGCTGTCATCTGGTTTCAATGTAAGTAACCAATTAGATCAATGCTTCATTATCTGTAGTGCCATCATCAGCTAAGTTGAAACTTAAAAAACACAAGAAATATTATTCGCAACTCTTTGTTATAAAGTATTTATTTTAGGGTGTAAGGGGTGTCGAATAACATCTTAAAGACTTGAGACACCCAAGCCAACCTCACCTGCACGTGGTGCACCCTGCTGATCAACGAACGAGGCAATGGCGAGAGCGGGGTGGTAGGGTTTTACAGCCCGACTGGGTTGCAACCACCATGCATATGGCGAAAAAGCCCGTCCTAGTGACTCGCTTCTGCGCGTCGCGTTTCGGGATCAGCCTGTGCATATCCAGTACCGGGTGACTTTCGTCATTATGGCCGGCATGACAGCGGCGACCGGCGATGGATAATCTGTCTCTCGGTGGTTGCCGATGTTTTTGGATTGTACTATGCTTAACATCAGGCTTATTGCAGTCACTTTGTCGTGCTACTATAAAAAAAAAAGTAAATAAAATATAAAAAAGTACGAACAGATTAACTATGACAAGTAATAAATTGAATTAATTATTATTTAATAGAAGTTTTGGTTATGTTTAATTTATCTAACCGGATGGTACAGAAACGTGACGCCATATTGCCGTAACGGACTTCCGTTGCATTTTCGTCGAGTTACCTCCTAGTCGCGCCTAAAGAAGTTCAAAAAATTCAAACCTACTACTAACTTGGCTAAATATGAACGAATTTTAGAACCTAATTTTATTTTCGTCGACCGCTTCATATGAACTGCTTTCTATGCCAGATCACTACGTGCGCGCAATGTACTTTAAAATGGGCAGTTTTGTCTCCATGTATTTATTAGTTTATATACAGCTTGCTCGGTGCAATCCTTATCGATTGCTCAATTGGGATATTGACTAACCGATCGAAACGCAACGGTCGTTCTATCGACTCATAAGCCCACGAACTTGACTACAATCAGCCTTCTAACGACGTATTTCACAAGAACATAGCTACAAGTACAAATGGATGAATATCAGTTTCAACATCACAAATTCAAACAGTGTACCGAGCATAACCACTACGTAATAAAATTAAGTCCTTCGCCGCGTCTGTTTATTCGCAATAAACTCAAAAACTACTGAGCGAACTTTCATACGGTTTTCATGAATAGATCGTGTGATTCACGAGGAAGGTGTGTGTATATAATTTGTCATGTTTTTTTTTTAATTGGTAGAAATATAACGAGAAATGTTGGAAGTTTCGGAAACGACAAGCCGCCTGGACGCTTTCTTCTAAAACGCTGCCTAATCCCTTTGAGATATAACAAAACAATTGTGATTATTATTAACGACGCAGGCGAAGTCGCGAGTATCAGTTAGTATACAATACCTAATTTACGAAGATACGTATTGCATTTCACGAAACAGTGAAATTATATACCTATACTAATATTATAAAGAGGTAGTTTGTGATTTTGTAAAAGCTAATCGCAGGATCTCCTGATTCGATTTGAAAAATTCTTTCAGTTATATAGCTCATTTATCGGGGAAGGGTATGGGATATATCTAATCACGCTAAGACCAATAAAGGCGGAGCACTAATGAAGAATGTTTCAAAATCGTTTTTTTTTTCCTCTTGAGAACTCACGCTGCGTGTTAGCGTTAGCCCAAACTATTTCGCGCGGACCAAGTCGCGGGCAGAGCCTAGTGTGATATATACATATATTATTCTACATTATGATTGAAACACACAATGAGGTAACGAAATTCGTCGTATGAGTCATGTGTCCGGTATATTTCTGTCTTTCACTAGCCGGATCCTGCGGCTTCGTTCATACGAACAATGGATTTTATATAAATTAATTGCGAACAGTCTTTATCCGACTGTGCAGAAGGAGGGTAATGTTTCTAGAATGATATATGTGTCGATTTCTTTGACACACTCAGAACTTAAACGAGTTGACGGATTTTAACATAAGGTGTCGCTGGATTTTTCTTTTATGAATGACACAGGCTATAAATAATACTATATGTATGGCGTCTGTGAATCAGTAAGACACAATTAACAATCGGAATTAATAATGTTAAGCTTGTATTATTAAATCAATTCTATAACGCTTCTGATAGTTTTAAATTAGCTCTGTTACATTTCACCATTCGGACCGGTGAAGCTGAAGAGTCTTTGCAAGGCCAATTGCGTAGACAGTTCGAGAAAAAAAAAAAAACAAAAAAAATTTCGCCATTCCTACATCGCAGATTTTATTTAATTTATTTTATTTTTAGCAACCAATATTCTAGTAGATTATTATTGCCATTTTCCAGTAAGTAATAATATAATAAGTTCCTTGCATTCATTACAATAAACTAACATCATGCTTCTTAGTATTATTTCCTATCCACTTCACTTGTACACAACAACCAAACTATATTGCACAATACAGACTAAATAACACAAGACTATGAATAAAATATAAAATATATTACAATCATTCCAAAATCCCGCCATAAACCAACATCACAGATATTATTCAGAGAAGATCTATCTATTTTCCGATAAAAGTGCCACCAGAATCAGTTTTTTTCATTTCGGTACGCATCTGAGGAAACCCAAAAAACAAACTGTCCAATTAAACACTTTTTTTTTTTCAAACTGACTACGCTATTGGCCTAACGCGGAGCCTTCACAATTTCACCGGGTTAATAAGACGTGTGCTTACGGCAGTTCGCCGTTTGCCAACAAGCTCAAGGGTGCCAGAGTAGCCGAACCTCGGTTTGAGCTGTTGCCTTTGAAGTAAAACCACGAATGTGTTTAATTGTTTGACTCACACTATTTTTTTAATAATATACAACAAGCTGATAATATGACAATAAGAAGACCCAGAAACAATATGGCGCATTCCATATTCAAAAGAAGCAAAATGTCAAACGTCAAATTCCATTTTCAAACCGTAAACGTCTGACATTAGACCGCACCTAATTTACAATTATCAGACGAACATAGACCTTATTCGTTCGTTTGAAGGACGATTTCAGAATAACAGGTGTGCATAACGATATTGCGCATTACAGTTTGCAGCCACTCCTTTAAAATTATTATTTAAAAAATCATTGGTAAACACCGTTCTGTACGTTTTAGGTTAAAAAATTAACGGAATTGGTAAAAGAATAAACAAGTTTTAGAATGTCATTCAAATGCGGTCAACGTTCTAACACGGCAGCAATTCATTAGGGCGACCATGTAACCGAAGTTTAAGACTATGAGTGTACCTCTAGTGGAAGAAACTTGACCATAGGAGGTACAAACTTTTATTCTCACAAGGGGCGATTCACGTAAAGCGTACAACGAAATAAAAGTGAGGGTCTACAATTTGTCCATATTCAGCCTAATTTGAGTTCTAGTAACTAATTAACACACAATATATTTTTTCTATTAAGTTTTTTTGTCTAGTTGTGGGCTAAGTTATTACCATTTTCGATTTTCGGTGTTTTTTTGGAAGCAATTTTTTTGCATTTGACTAGCGACGCGTTACTTACACTGGGCTGTGTACATACGATATCAATATTTTAGTATTGATTTTTTTTTCCTCTACTATGCTATTGACCTTGACAGCTTCACCAGACTACATTTTGTAATGAGATTATGCAGCCTATCATATATTTGATTAACTTATAAAATGCATAATATGTATAAAACTATCGCTCGACGCATCGATAGATGTGAATATCAGAATAAACTTAATAATCTAAATTTACAGCTCATGAAATACATAGACTTGATGAATAAAAAAACCTTGACAAATTATATACCTAAACTTTCTTCATCAATCACTTTATCCACTGGTAAAAACCGGAAGAAAATTCGTACAGTCGTTTTTGAATTTATCGCGAACAGACAGACAGACAAACATGGCAAAGGACTCTGTTTTATAACATGTAGTTATAAGAACATTTGTTACAGAATCCTTAACTACTCGACCCATCATACACGTTGTCAGAATTAGAGGAAAGGGCACAGAGTACAAACAAAAAATATTGTTTGCAGGAATATGTTAAGTCCACCAGATTAGGTCGCCCTCGGTAGCGACTCAAGCCTAGGTTCGATCTCACGGTAGGGAGCCCTTGAATGCGTTGCTTGCGCGATACAGTGACACAAAAACTTACATCACTGCTACAACACTACAGTGGAAGGGTTTTATATTTCCCTTATCGGACTGAAATAGTTTAGAAAAATTATCCGACACAAAATACGAGTCGTCGAGGTATGTATACTTGGTACACATATATAAGAATATAAAAATATAACATATAAGAATAAATATGTAGCTTAGTTACGGTTAGGTCCGATAGGTCGCGAATTGCATGTATCAGGCAACAGCCCAAGCCGAGGTGTGCCATGCACCCTTGAGCTAGTTGCCCAAATAAAATCAGTTGAGTGCCGCAAGCGCTCGTCTTAGTAGTCTGGTGAAGCTGTTAAGACCTCGTTAGGACTATAGTGTAGTCAGTTCGGAAAAAAAAAGTTAAATCTTCATTACCGCGAAGTAGGACGAGGGCAAAAGTTAGTCAATTGTGAAGATATACACAGACACGATTATAATATCAGAAGGATTACGCTTATGAGTATACCATTAATATTAAACAAGACATATTAGTTCAGCTGTTCCGGTGATAAAATTATTAAACACATTTTGTATTGGAAATGAGCCAATATCAATATATACATTTTTGGCATCGAAGCGATTTACTGAGAAGCCGTTCCGCGACGACCATTGGTCGATATTGTCTACGCAACAGACTCACACTGTTACATCTTCTTGAGACATTCAGAAAAGGATAATGTATTTCGTTGCTATAATGTTTTAGTCGATAGCGTGTTCTGACACAGCGTTAATGGACGTAGGTTTTGGTGATGGAAAACACAGTAATGAAACCATAACATGGTGGCAGGGCATTTTCTAAATCCGTCTGTCTTTTTTTATATATCATAGGAGGCAAATGGACAGGCAGGTCACCTGATGTTCCCCATCTCCTCGATGCACGGGTGAGGCTGACAAGGGGAGACTACTGGTCGTGTACCCTGTAGTCTCTCTATAGTAGGGCGAAGTCTGACGTCCATTCGCCAGGCTGCCGCAGGGGCAGTTTTTCAGGTTTGAGAGCAAGCTCGACCCCTGGCTGCGTCTACAATGAG
This sequence comes from Antheraea mylitta, assembly GCA_014332785.1. NCBI lineage: Eukaryota > Metazoa > Arthropoda > Insecta > Lepidoptera > Saturniidae > Antheraea > Antheraea mylitta. The sequence continues at coordinate 2,167,768 of JACEII010000007.1, read as the reverse complement.
GCGGACGGTACACCGTGGGATTTTAGTCCGTGAGTGTCGGACATCTCTCTCTCCACCGGCAGGGTGGCGTATCCATAAAGGATTCCCCCACGTTAATAAAAAATAAAGGTCACCTGATGTTAAATGATAACCGCCGTCCATAGACACTAGTAACACCAGGGAAGTCGCAAGTGCATGGCCAGCCTGTGTTTAAGGGAGAGGCGGGGAGGGAAGCGGAGAAAGACACGAGTGAAGCGGGATTAGGAAGTGGACCTCCGGCGCTCTCAGTGACCTAACGAAACGCAACAATGCAAGCAAACAGTGCTGCCAAGTAACAACTTCACGTAGGTGTTTCTGAAGACGACAGCGTATAGTCTCTGATTACACATTTAGCAAAAACAAAATGAAAGCAAAATATATTTAATATCAACTTTAAAGTGTGAGAATATAGATAAATAAAGAATGGAAATGCAAGCGCTATAAAAACAATAACGTCATTAAACCAAAAATAGTTAATAATAATTTAACAGTTAATATTTAATAAATTACTAGTAAAAAAATAAAATTACGCTCTTGGATACGATTTTTTACGTATACAAAATACTACATGAAGCAAAAAAAAGGTGCGGACCAAGAGTCTGCAGAATAGAATAACAATAATAATAAAAAAAGTGAGAAAACTAATACTATAGAATTGCGTCTGTATACGTTTTCTTTTAAATATCATTCTATGTTAATTACTTGATCTCCAGAACAGTGTTACCAATTTTCTATTTAAATTTATCATTACTGCTCAACCCACATGGAAAAGCGTAACGATATCTTAGCATAGCTAATACGCCAAAAAGTTTTCTATTTACCAATGAAAGTCTTATTAAAATTGGTTAAATATCTTCGAAAATATCGAACAAGCAATATATACTCGTACAGTTCAATAATATTTCAGACTATCATTAGAATTCAATTTTAAAAGATTACTAATTGACTAGGCCTAAGTTATTGAAAAGAAATTCAAAATTAAAACGTAGCATGATTTATGAGATTTTTATAACAGCCGATTCTACAAAGTCAACAAACTAATTTATAAGCGCCATCTGTCCGAGACTGATGAAACTTACAATTAATATCATTAATCAACATTGACAATAATTTAATTTGTAATAAAAAAAGTATCGTGGCCATTAATCGAAGTATAAATTATACTATCTCTCAAGTTAGACCAAATTATACGTAAACGCCCACTTTCATGAAGATCGGTTTAATAGTTTCTGAGTTCATCGTAAACAAACATCATGACACCGGATTTTTATATATTTAAAAGGATAATTATTAAATCCATACTAGGGCGATGTCTATTTCTAAAAAATTTCATCAAGCCGGAGATTGACTCATGCAATCATGACAGGAAAAATTAAAAATTCGGATCATCCATCTCCCTGAAATAAAAGCATTGTTCACTGAATACATGGAATATTTATTCCCGGTGGCATTCCACGAATTACTCGCGTCCTCTAATTAATATTTATGTAGTTGTCCTGTTTGTCAAATGTCAAATTATTTTAAACCTTATAATTAAAGTTATAGATGTTATTTTTCATTACTAAGAACGTTGTTGGCACAGCTTTATTGAATTTCAATGTAAACAAACGTTTGTCTACGGCCGTATTAAGCAGAATGATAGGTTTTTCCATTCAAATACTAAATTACTGCTCATTGTATATAAAGTCAAATTAATCGCCAAATTATTCTAAACACATCACTTAGAATGGTTCCCTTTAATTGACATAATTGTCAGGACAAGATTTGTATAAAAGAATATGTTTGAATGTACAGGAAAGTTGAAAATTTTGGATTAAAAAATCCCCATATAAAAAGGTATTGAATAACTGAAACACATAGTAGGGGGTGTTTAAAATATTGACAGAATTAACACTTCAATTTTCCAAAACCATAAGATAATAAACTCCATACAAACAAATACGGACCTTATGATGCACTTATCAGCGGACTGATGGCAGCATAAGTTTAATAAAAAAAAAAACGATTTTATTACAAAATTTAGAAAAAAAATTGAAGAATAACATATTGTGTATCGCAAAATTACAATTTTAAAAGTTTTATTAGTTATTAAAAAAAGGAGCCGCCATTTTAAGACCTGGGTCTTAAAAACAAGTTGACGTTAAATCGTTGAGTTACCTTTTATTTTATTAACATGATTGTACTGTAAAAAAATTAGGTCTCATTTCCTTTACCTACGTTTACCTAAGCCCTTGCGAAACCGAGACGAGTAGCTAGGTATAATATGAATATCAAATACAACAGTATCGGTTGAAGTTTTCGCACAAACGCAATGGATTAATATGACATCATAATGTTCAAAGTAAGTTTGACACGTAATAGCCACTAATCGGTCCATTGTTTCACACTTTAAAATTAACAAAATCAAAAATACTTTATTCAACTTAGGCCCTGAGAAGGCGCTTATGAACGTAAAAGCTGCCACTGGTTCTGACAAACAATCTCCACTCATTGAAAAGAACCGGCAACAAACTCGATGGAATTTTTCATAATATTTATTTTCATAAAGCATAGATAGTTACATTCCTTTTTAGTGGATGCACAGAGAGAGGCATCATTTCCATCCGTCACCATCGTTGACATATTGATCCACCCTGTAATAACGTTTATACTTTAAAATCCGCATGACATGGTGCTTGAACTCGCTATCCGGCAAATCGGTAGTGTGCTTTGGGACTTATAAAACCCACTTCACAAGGTGCTTGAACTCACTATCCGGCAAAAACCCGCTTGACAAGGTGCTTGTACTCACTATTCAGCAATAACCCGCTTGACAAGGTGCTTGTACTCACTATCCGGCAAAAACCCGCTTGACAAGATGCTTGAACTCACTATCCGGCAAATCCGTAATGTGCTTTGGGATTTTGTTTTGTAACCTGATACCATTACCTACAAAAACTGTTATCGATCTTAGTTAGCCTGAAATATGGAATGACCAATTTGTTGCTGTTTCAAATATTTAAATTACGTTAATCTCTTACAAAATCAAGCTATTCTAAAATTTTGCGGATGTATATTACATTATCAAGAATATATTGGGAGAGCAGAGTTAAAACAGTTCATGAAGGGCGCGTTCCGGGAGACGCTCACAACACTCACAACGCCCTTTTCGCCGTCCCACTAGACAACCGCGAGCGTTGCGGTCGTGGCGAAAACGTCATTGATGACGTCATAACATACGCTCACGCGAAGCTCACGACGCCCCATGTCTGGACGTGGGTCGACGTGAGCGTTGTCAAAATTGGCGGGATTCTCAATAAAGATGGCGACCGTGAAAATGTCATTACTTGATACGGTATAGGATATTTATATTAAATAACATATTGTATTGAAATACGTAAATGAAATACGTTAATAAAGTTTTGATAATTTTACTTGTTTTGAAAAATGTTGTGAATTCTAAAATTCAATTTAAAAATTAATTTATAATCAATTCATGGTAATTTAATATTTTTCATTTAACCAATAAGGTCATTTTTTATGTTTTTATGATAATTAAAATAAAAAAAATTGAATTATACATTGTTTCTTTAATATACTTAAATGAATTTCATAATTATATGAATTTACTGTTAAGACTTACAAAGTGTAACTTAACCTCTCAAAGTTTTTGTTTTATTTTTTCTAGATCGCCATTTTTATTATTTATCTGAACGCTCAAAACGCTCACAAATGCGTTCCACTAGCTCTTACGATCGCAACGCTCGCGAGCTAGTGGAACGGGAAAACTCGCGGTCGTGAGCGTGAGCGTTGTGAGCTACTACCGGAACGCAATCGAAGTCAGCTCACATAGGCTATCATTTTATAATTTATTGTCAAGCTGGTTGTATCGTTAGTAAGTGACATTTGATAAATCACATTAATTAAATTTCAAAAGATTCCATAGACATTAAAGATAACAAACACGTTTCATTTGCTCATGAAAAACCTGGCAACACAACAGACGAAATTCAAAAATAGAGGCAACCATGACAGTGTAAATAGAAGGCGCGTTTCAAACATCCGAGTGATTAACAACAAAAACATCCTGATATAATCAACGTATCACAATAAACATTACGACAGATTAATAAAAATCATAGTATAAACAATTATACGTCCGAAGCAGGAAGCCATCCCTTAAACCGGCACGTCTGGGGGCAACGATCTCTATAGTCTATGACTCAACGTAATGTCGTCGCTTCGAATTTAATAAACAAAAAAGATCAAGATAATTTTATGGTTCCGTTCATTCCTAGATTTAAACTGAGGTCTGTCATTTTAGTCCTTTGAGCCAATATTACACAGCTCAACACATATCTTGTTTCCTTTTTCTTTCGGGTATTTCTATGGCCCTATAAAAAAATAAAAATGCCTTTTATTTGCTATATACTAATACTACTATTACATTTTTTATTATTCTGTTTTATTCAAGAACTATATAGCACTCGCCAGAGCGGCGTAGGCGTCCCTCAAACTTCTCCATTCATCCTTCCTTGACGCAATATCTTGACAATTTCCATCCACACCTTTCTTTAAAAATATCACTCCACCTCTTTTTGGGACTTCCTTTTTTCCTGTTATGCTCCCATGCATACTTTTTTTCTATTTTCCTTTGACAAACTGTTAATTTTTTTCATCTATTTTCCTTCTATGGCCCTAACTATGATAACATAGTAGGAGATTTTAGATTTTAGAGACAACTTTAAATTTTGAAATACAATTTTATTATTTTGAAAAAAAAAACTTATGTCATACGATTAAAATACGATTTATAGCTCAATTTGAAATGTAACGATACATATACTTATAGCTTACATAGGCAGTAAGTTGAGAAAAGTGGCTACAATCCAACAAGCGTTCGTATTGCACAGTTGCTTGGTGTATGCCAAATCGACAATATTCTTTTGGCTAAGATCTCAATCATTAGAAATGGCGTATACGAAAAAAGAAATTTATTACAAATCTGGCTGATAGCCGCGACTTCGTCTGCTCATTATCTCTCAATTCTCTATTATACCCAAAGATTTTCGGCGAATGTTCCTAGGCGGATTGACTCTTTCCAATTCTGCCAACAATTATCTTTTTTTATGTTTTACAGGCACGCGCTAAAAATTAGTCTCGCCTGATGGTAAGTGACGATGAAGTCGACGAGGAATCGCGCTTACCTGCTACATGCCTATCCACTCTACTCTTGAACACTCCCGAGTTATATTATGACGGGTAGACAGACGTCCGGAGTGAATTCCTTAGCCGTACGTATAATAAACGTGGAAGCAAATCCCTTCGTACGAATCTTGGGTATATCGACCACATAAGAGTCGAAACCCACACGGCGTCTAATCTTCCCCTGATGGAATGGGGACGGTAGAGTTCTCGTTATATTTCAACCAATTTACAAAAAATATTGACAGATTATACCCCTAATCCTTCCTCGTGAATCGCTCTATCTTCATAAAAGTTGTCATTTATGTACAACTAGCCTCTGCCCGCGACTTCGTCCGCGTGGAATAGTTACTTTGGGCTAACACTAACACGCACCGGGAGCTCTCAAGAGGAAAGAAAAACGATTTTTAAACATTCTTCATTGTTGCTCCGCTCCTATTGGTCTTAGCGTGATGACATATAGCCTATAACCATCCTCAACAAATAAGTTATATAACATTAAAAATAATTTATCCAGTCAGACTAGTAGTTCCTGAGAATACCCCCTACAACGTCACAAACTCAGAAACTTTACCTCTTTATAATATTATTATAGATTTGGTCATTTTTGTCAAACTCGAGAAAAAGGATAGATTATATTGCGATTAATGCACTGACTATTCTTAATTACAAATTAAATTATTGTCAATGTTGATTATTGTTATTAGTACCAAGTTTCATCAAGTGTCGAACAGAGGGTACTTTAAGTTAGTTTGTTGACAGCAAACTGTAAGACCGACTATTATAAATATCTCATAGATGGCGTTGCGTTTTAATTTTACATTTCTTTTTTTAAAATGAGCCACAGCAACGCGTGGCCGGGTTATATAATAGTAATGATCACGTTAACATCATATATATATTTCAATGATCACCGTTATTTTTGGATCACGCAGTAACCACAATTATATAGAACATGTATAATTTTTTATCGCAATCCATAGTAAGGAACTCTCAAATGTAAATCACGAACGCCAACACTATAACGTGCGAGACATTACACGTTCACTTGCGTTTTCATACGGCAAGGCCGATTTTGTAATAAAAATACTTTTTTTTATTACATCTCACTATCTCAGTTTTACATACCAGAAGAAATATTATAGTATTGTTTTAAATAACGATATGTTTAAAGGTTTTTTCTTTCGAAATGACTACGCTATTGACCCAGCAAGGTCTTAACAGCTTCACCGGCCTACTAAGGCGAGCGCTTAAGGTACTCAGCCGATTTTATTTTGGCAACCAGCTCAAGGGTGCACGGCACACCTCGGCTTGGCTGTTGCCTGTTGCATGCAAAATCGCGACCTATCTTAGCTAACCTAGCTAACTATTCATATACGTATGAGTTGTTGAAACGTATATGTGTATCAAGCATATACGCCTCAACAACTCCTTCATATATTTATTATCGGAAAATTGAGCGTTTTTCAGTTCGATAAGAGGAAAAAAAAGTAAACCCTATAACTTTCATGTGTAAGCGTGTAGGCGTGCACGTGTGTGGGGGTGATAGTGTAGTGTTGTAGCAGTGATGTATATTTGTGTGTCACCGTATCGCGCAAGCAATACACTCAAGTGCTCCCTACCGTGGGATCGAACCTAAGCTTGAGCCACTGCCGTGGCAGGCCTAATCGGGTGTGCGGGAGCGAAATTAACCCCCAGACCACGGCGGCGTGATCTGTGGTTAAGCGGGCGTGGGCGTGAACACGCTCTGTTTCGAGGGACAGGCACTAGCCTACTAGTACTACTGATCGTTCGCTGACGTGATTGAATCAGGAGGGTCAGCAAAAATTTGTCGCGGACGTCTTTTATAACGCGCAGCGTTAGGTACGGGTTCATAGTTTGCGGCGGATACCACTAACGGACTGGGATGATTCCCGGCTTTTTCAAAATAACTAATCGTAAGTGATTTTACGTACGCCCAGATATAGGGGATCTCTAAGTCTCTATGGAGATCGACTCTCCGGATGTACCACGGGGAACCGGTCACTTAACGTAAAACACGATTTTGGAGAACCTGCAGCTTATCGAAGTTATCTTCGGACATATGCGCAAAAACGGGGCAGCTGTATGTCATCACGGGACGGATACACGTCTTATATAAAGTGAGCGTGTGTCTGAGGGACATCTTACTCTTATGACAAAGCAACGGATGGAGGCGATCCAAGACCATAGCGGCTTTGTTTCGCACTCTGCCTATATGTGAATTGAACTTTAAATGTTTATCTAATGTAACACCGAGATATTTGACCTCTTCGACCCAAGGGATATCGATTCCGTATAGCCTGATAGGCTCACATTTATTAGCGCGTTTCGGGGGATCGAAGAGTATTGCGGCACTCTTATCGGGATTAGCTTCTAAGCGCCATCGACGAAACCATTCACCGAGAGTATGAACGGCTTTTTCGATGCGCTTCTTAAGAAAGTCCGACCGCCAGCCGGAAGTGTAAATAACGGTATCGTCAGCGTAACAACCTATCTCGACCCCCCGAGACAGAGGTAGGTCACTGATGAACAGATTAAAGAGCGTGGGCGCGACTATGGAGCCCTGTGGCACACCTGAGCGTATTGGGTGGGGCAGTGATAGTTCACCATTCACTCTGAAGCGGAATGTCCTATCAGTGAGATAATCGCGGATAATATGAATTAACCTATCGGGTACGCGAGATTTACATAATTTAGGCATGAGCCCTCCGTGCCAGACCTTATCGAAGATTTTGGAGATATCGAAGAAGACTGCAATTGTATGTTTCGGTTTACGTTTCGGATCGGCGTTAAATTTAGAGAAAATGTACTCCGTGAGGCGGTGTACTTGATTCGTGCAAGAGTGTTCGGCGCGAAATCCGAACTGCTTAGGTGGTATTAATTTTAAATCTGTAATCGTGAACTGGAGACGGTTCAGAAGGAGCCGCCCGTAAAGTTTTCCTAAGGTATCTAACAGACTAATGGGGCGATAGCTAACGGGAAGCGTAGCTTTCTTGCCGGGCTTGTGAGTACTTATCACTAGGGCCTTTTTTCAGACGGCCGGAAAGTGACTCTGGGACATGGCTGTATTGAAGACGCAGACCAATAGAGCTATGATGCGATCAGGAAGAAGTTTCAGAACCTCGTGGGGCTATGTAGGCCTTAAGCCTATAACTAACAGCAAAACCTACTAACAGAAATTAATCTAAAAGAAGATGAATTGCTAGAAAAAAAAATCAAAATGTAGATTTTTTTTGTCTATCATAACATTCTTTCTGTAAGCGTTCAACGAATCGACCGTTCACCCTATAATATCTATAATACTGTAATGAAGGATTGAGACAATTCGCGGCCATTTGCATTCTCTCAATAAAGATCATGTTGCATAAGGCATTGAAGAAATAAATCGCAATGTTTTATTGTGGTTTATAACACGAAATGGCCTATAGAAATGTAGCGGTTATATTCAGCCTAGACTATGTTCATTCATATTTAGGGTTGTCGACTATAATCTATGTATACAATAATCATCATGTACAATGACGAACCCAAGTATTTGCATGGAGATTTCTATGTTACTTCAGGAACCTAAACTGACTCGGAGAACGTCATAACAAAAGTCGGAGTGCATAAAGTAGACTATACCTATATACACGCCATCGGTCTTATAGAAAAACACGGGTTTAACACGAGTTTTATTAAGCAATAATAATACCTAAAATGTTAAACCTAGTTGAACATATATTTAAAATACTTAATTACAACAGCGTTGATAAGTGTTCTCTTGCTAAACATCTGGTTTATGTTTTTTATGTAAGCAATTTTGAATAACAATCGATCAATTCAGTCTCATACTTCAAAAACGTTCCATTACGTACAAATATGTTTGCAATTAATTTTAAATATTATGAATGTAAAAAAGATAAACCTGATCGACTCTTTTGCCTGTTCTTCTCAATGAGTGGACTGTTTGCCGAACCGGTAGTAGCTTTGACGTTCATAAGCGCCATCTTAGGGCTTAAATTGTATAAAGTATTTATTTCTTAGTTAAAGTGGTTATTCAACCGGATTTGAAATTGATGTAATTAATTGCAACACTGGACTCAATACTGGCTATCTTTTTTTTTTCGAAATGTAAACGCTGTTGACCCGGTAAGATCTTTACAGCTTCACCGACCTATTGAGGCGAGCGCTGAAGGCACTCAGCCGATTTGGGATGTTTGGGCGACTAACTCAAGGGTGCACGGCACGCCTCGGCTTGAGCCGTCGCCTGTTTTGTGCAAAAATCGCGACCTATCTGAGTTAACCTTTTTTTCGGCTTCTGCCTATGTAGGCAATTTCGTTAATGTCATTTAAATATATTAAACGACTTACACTTGTCTTATTTATTGACGTTTGACTATATATATATATATATATTATTCTGTACCTTTTTAGCTGGTTGTCTAAATATAAAAGATTATTGCTGAGTTTGCGTTTTTATGAAATTCTAGAATTACATAAATTATTTTATAAAATATCGGAAATAATTGAATAAACCATAATTTTATTGACATAAATAATAACTATTACTTTTTACATTTACCATAAAACACCATATATTTTAAACAGCTGAAAAAATTTTAGCAACCCTATTCGTGTGTTCAGTGAACGCAGCGTGAGTCACGAGCGATGCCTCGCTCTAAGGACTCAACTAACATTCGGTTTCGTGCTCGCGCAGGCCGAAAATAACAGCATTTTTTTGTAGGAATTAGGTCCAAACGAATATTTTAATATTAAAATACCATTCTTAAGCATATACTTATAATGTAACAATAGTTTTTAATATTAATCTTTAACAAAGTCGATTTGTATTAAGTAAGATTTTGTCTAAGGCAGACATTTTCTGGTAGATATTTACTGTCATTGTCGAATAGATGATACTAAAAGTAGTCTGGTGAAGCAGTTAATACCGTGCTGGGTTAATGGCGTAGTCAGTTCGAAAAAAAAAAGTTTCTTCCGATACTCTTCATGAACTAACAAGACGATTACTTGTTAGAACTTTCCAGGGAGTTTTTGCTGCAAGTCAGAATCCACGCTCCGTTGTATTATTTCTCATCCACTTCACTTGTGCACAATAACCGAATCATATTACGTATAGTGCCACCAATATTACACAATATAAAGTCAAATAACACAAGATTATGAATAAAAAATATATCTACTACATGACGGACTAAGATCCAGCCAAAAACACTAACTGATTTTTATAATTCCTTTATTCTAGCTACACGATTAGGGGAAGGTTTTAGTATATACACTATTACGGTATCAATCTTATTTACATACACAATTATGTAAAATATTAATCTTGAGCGGTCGGCGTATTAAAAAAAGTTTTGATGTACCAAAGTTCTGTTTTGATTTTCCTTTTTAATTCTCGTTGTATTAACATTGAATCGTATTCATAAACCGTGTAATAATTAATTTGCAATCAAGAAAAAGAATGGAAAGGAACGCACAATCTTCAAGACAGATTCTTTGTTCGGAAATAGATTTCAACTAAGGCCGAAACTACACGGATATTGCTGACAATAATACATCATAAATATTAGACAGCTTTTTTGAGCATTTAACTAAACTATTTCCATTTGAAAATAATTTTATTTAGTTTTCGGTAACTAGATAAAACCGAAAATTAATTTAACACTTTACAACACTTAGTAATCTGATACACAATAGAAGGATTCGCCACGGTTTAATGCAAGTAAAGATGTAGGCGATAAATGAATCATCCTGTTGATTTAATGAAACCAGAGGTACGTTTTTAATATTAGCAATTTAGAAAAAAAAAACATCGACAACAGAAAATATTGAACTGTAAACAACTGACCACAGATAAACAAATAAAAAAAGACTCCAAAATTTTCACTACGCTTTCTCCAGGCGGAATGTTTCAATATCTAATAATCTAGGCTACATTGAATATAAAAAATATTTTTTTTTCTGTACACAACGAAACCATAAATCAAAGACTTTATTGTGAATAAAACAAAACCACGATTCACAGACAAACCCGTACTGTCGCCATTTTACGGTAACGCTCGCGCAATTTTTTACGCGCGAAAGTTTGACAAGTGACTCACGTTGCGGAATTCGAACTTGATCTGATTATAATTTTTTCTTCGGCAAACGAGACTACAGAAACATTGTATACAGCCAGTCTATGTCCGTCGATAACATCACTAGATCTCCGTTCTCTTCACGTAATAAAATTTTGTGTTGTTTTTTTTTTAGAATGACTTTGATTAAACACGGCATGTAATTATAATTTTTGAAAGTTACGAAAATTATTTGTAATTAAGCATATATATGATTGTTACATGATTAGTATGTGATGAATTATTTTACTTTCATTTCGCAACAAAATCTGCAAGATGCAAGAAAATATGTATTATCCAAACTAATATTATACAGAGGTAAAGTTTGTGTGTGACGTGGTAGGGGGTAATCTTTGAAGCTACTAGTCCAATCTGAAATATTATTTCAATGTTATATCGCTCATTTATTTTGATATCATACGAGGCAGATGAATAGGTGATGAACCTGATGTTAAGTGTTCACCACCGTCCATAGTCCCCAACAACACCAGAGGAGTCGCAACTGCGTTGCCAGCCTCTGATAGTGGGGAAATGGGAGAGGGAAAGCGAAGAGGGAAAGGGAAGAGAGGGGGACGGAGGTGGGCGTCCGGGGCTTACACTGACCGTACGAAACGCAATGCAAGCACTGTTACTTCACGTCGGTTTTCTGTGAGAGGGTGCTACTACACCGGAAGAGCCGACTCATTCATGCTGAAACCAATTATAGCATTAGCGTGGCTCCACCTAAAAAGCTAGTCTGTTTATATCTCCTCATATATTTGTAAACTATCAACACACCTACTTAACATGTAGTTTCCAAACCTCTGGTATCCGTAGAGTTATATCCGGTTATTATGACAAATTTTAATCGGATCCTGAATCCAAAGGTACTATATTAACATAAAAATCCAATTTAAATTTCCAATTGCTTCCGTTCAATTTTAACATCGTCTAATGTAACCTAATGTTTTTTTTTCGAACTGACTACGCTATTGGCCTTACTGGCCTTCACAGCTTCACCGGACTACTAAGGCGAGCGCTTAAGGCACTCAGCCGATTTTGTTTAGGTAACATGCTCAATGGTGCACGGCACACCTCGGCTTGGGCTGTTACCGAAGAAAAATCCGATCTGACCTAGCTAAACTATTCTAAGCTAATCGTACATGTATTCATTTTTGAATTATGTAATTGAAAATTGGATGTTGAATGATGACTTAGCCTACAATAGTAAATAACGACGTGGGAAAGCGAAAGTGTCTACGAAACTTGCATTTTAGGGTTAATTACTTATTACTTCTATAAACTTTGAAAAACTGAATTTAATAAAAGACCGGCATAATATAAATACTAGAAACTGTAATAAACTGGTCGTCCCATGTTTCCGACTTAGCAATACCAGTAATAGTTTCTTAGGTAATAGTGTTAGGTTTTACAATAAAGTCCCAAAACATGTTACCGATCTGCCGGACTGCGCCAAATTTAAGCGCCACACCAAGCAGGTTTAGTATCAAATGGCTATTATAAAGTGGATCAGTATGTGAACGATAGAGATGTCTGGAATTGACTTCTCTCTGTGCATCCACTATAAGCTATTGAATGATATATTGGAAATATATGTAAAAAAAATGTACCCGACCGTGTTTCTTGTCGGTTCTTCTCGATGGCTGGGTTGTTTTCCGAACTGGTGATAGTTTTTGACATTCATAAGCGCCTTACTAGGGCCTAAACTGAATAGAGTATTTTTGATTTTGATTACCATAATCTTCTATAAAAAATATCGCTTTGAATGATCTGGGTCTCGCTTTCCTATGAGTCAATTTTTCATCGATACGACCTTGGTTCTAACATAACGGCTACCATCTTGTAAGTTAATTGAGAATAATCGCAAAAAGCTTGTAATATCATTACCTACTCAACAATGGCAGTAATAATATATTAGAAGAAGGGTTTTTATTATATCATATAATAGGCAAACGGACAGGCGAGTCACCTGATGTTAAGTGATCACCGCCGTCCATAGACAACAGCAACACCAGGGGAGTTGCAAGTGCGTTGCAAGCCTGTGTTTATGTTAAAATGAATTAGAGAAACATTAAATAAAACAACTAACGCCATCTATGATTTTCATGTGTAAAATTAATATTATGTCATCATGTTATATTGCATTGTCTGTGGTATACAATTTTTCTTTTTTACGCTTCGTCATCCTGCCAAGCACAAAACGGTTGTTTTATTTCTCTCACCGATTATAAATTATAACCGTTTAAAGGGATGAGGGAATGAGGGGAAGGGAGAGGAGAAGGGAGGGAATGGGGAGGTTGGCCTCAGGCTCTCTCACTAACCGAACGAAACGCAAGCACTGTTACTTCACGTCGGTTTTCTGTGAGAGGGTGGTACTACCCCGGACGAGCCGACCCGTTCATGCTGAAACCAGAGCTTCAACGTGGCTTTACCACCTACAAAAATAACATAATTTTTTTTATTGCCTTTTGTCGTTTGGTAAAACTTTACCGCCTTACTATCAAAAAGTCTAAGTCAGTTACAAGGACTCATTGCTTTAACACTAGACACCGAAATAGGCAATACCTAACAGAACATGGCGCCAATGAGAAGATCAACTAAGAATCGCAGTTGAAGTCCAATTATAAAACGATACCAACCGACTTCCTAATTCCAGCCGCGAACAAAAATAAATCTCATCGCTAACCAAGCGTTTCCAGTCGCGATTCAGTCTAAATGTGAACCTAGGTCCACCATCGATGCACAAACAAACGTAACACCATGCAAATAAGGTCTACATTCGAGGGAAGCGTTTCATTAGAATGTACTAAACCGCTTTTTTTTTTTTTTTTATTGTAGCACGGCAAAGTGACTGCCTGCACTATGCCTGATTGTAAGCACAGTACAATCCAAAAATAATAGCGAGCACCGATTGACACACTGTCCTTCGCCGGTCGCCACTATCATGCCGGCCTGTACACACAGGCTTATCCCGAAACGCGACCCGTAGAAGCGAATCACTATTACGGGCTTTTTCGCCATATACATGGTGGTCGCGACCCAGTCGGGCTGTAAAACCCTACCACCCCGCTTGCACCATTGCTTCGTTAGTTATTCAGCAGGGTGCACCACGTGCAGATGAGGTTGGCTTGGTTGTCTCAAGTCCGCTATCTTGGTTTAGATGCTTTTTTAAGCTATGCTAACTCGTTAGATAATAAACAGAACGTTTAGTTTGTAGCGCGTATTTTTGTTTTATATTTCACTAGCGCTTGTTCGCGGCCTCGATTGCATGTACATAGCTTTGATCTATTCCCCAGAAAGAGTACGTTTTTTCTCAATGTCTTTTCTTGTATTTTTAACAACGTAGTACCTGGACGACCGAGCCTAGCTCGATTCTTTAAAAAACATTTTTAAATTAAAATAAACTGTTAAGTTTGCCTGAACAAAAATACATTAACAAAGATATCTATTTGCTGTCACTCGGATTCGAACTGGGGTTACACGGATTTTTTGAAGCAGGAGATTTCCATCTGCGATATTTTTGTTTTAACAGCGGTGGCGAAATTACATTTATATTTTAGCTATATATTTTCATTGCCTGAAAACTCAGATAAAAAAGTTTTCTATGAATGAAATCTAGCTAGATCGATTTATCGTCCCCGATACCACCTACATACTGAGTTTCACGGAAATCGCTGACGCTGTTTCCTGAATATATAACAATATAAAAATATACAAGAATTTTTCATTTAAAACTATTAGATAGATATGTAAAATTTCAATAACAATCGGTGCAGTTGTTAAGCTGTGAATGCTTAACAAATAAATAAACTCACATACGCATCCTAACTAACATTAATACCAGCATAAGATTCCTATGACGAAGAAAAAAAGGTGGTTGAAAGAAAAATGTTTTTTATTCTAGCACGAAAAGGTAACTAACTGCATTGTGCCTGATGGTAAGCACAGTACAATCGAAAACCAAGACCCCCAACAAGAGACAAACTATCCATCGTCGGTCGCCGCGGTGACGCCAGCTTGTGTAAAGATCTCTTCACGATTAGAGGACCCCATGGTTTCGAGGGACACCTCAAAACTATATTAATACAAGCGAAACCGCAGTTAAAATCTAGTTTATAATATTTGTTGGCTTTTTTTTCAAAATGACTACGCTATTGGGCCAACAAGGTCTTAACAGCTTCACCGGACTAAACTTTGTTAGCATTAATAGCTAGCTTAAGGGGTATCAAACGGTCAATCACGAGCGCTTTTTGAGCCTATTTTGAGAAATATTTGTCGATATAGAACGATTCACAGATTTTCTTTTAGTAGGTATGTAACTAAAACAAAATGTGATGAATAAACGACTACATTTTTTTTATTTTATATTATAGGATGTAAACGAACAGGCGAGTCACCTGATGTTAAGTGATCACCAACGTCCATAAACACTTGCAACATCAGGAGAGTGGCAAGTGAGCTGCCAGCCTGTGTTTAGGGGGAGGGGAGGAGAGGAAAAGGAAGTGGGCCTCCGGCGCCCTCACTGACCAAACCAAACGCAACAATGCAAGCACTGTTACTTTACGTCGGTTTTCTATGAGAGGATGGTACTACCCAGGCGAGCCGACTGATTCATGCTGAAACCAATAATAGCTTCAGCGTAGCCTTTATTTAATCCACAATCAGGGCAGATAAACCTTTTCATCAGTTTCTTTTATAGTTTTTAGCGGGAGTTACCTAGAACTATCTAGAAGACAATCCTGCATCCCACAGCCTTTCAGTATCAATCGACCCTAGTCTAACAATATTGAGGTGGATCGCCAGCAATTCAAGTTTGAGCACCCCTGATCTAACTTGTCTAAGTTATTGCAAACAATGTGTAATTGCCAAGTATATATTAGAAGGGCAGTGTAGGGACACAAAATACCTGAAGCTTGCTCTTCTGTGATTCGTGAGGTCTCATACTGTATGTAAACGATTATGTGGATGTTATTTAATAGTTTCCTCTATTGCATAAGTCACGTGCGATGTTCACTGATGGAATCTATACTAATATTATAAAGAGGTAAAGTTTGTGAGTTTGTGACGTTGTGATGTTGTGACGTTGTAGGGGATAATCTCAGGAACTACTGGTCCGATTGGAATAATTCTTTCAGTGTTATGTAGCTAATTCATCGAGAATGGTTATATATCATCACGCTAAGATCAATAGGAGCGGAGCACAGATGTAAAATGTTTCAAAATCAGAATGTTTTTCCTTTTAAGAACTGCTGCGTGTTAGTTTTAATTTATGTGTATCTATTCCACGCGATCGAAGTCGCGGGCAGAGGCTAGTGTAAAATAAAGAATTACATGTACAATACAACAGACTTAAGATTAACATTCTATATACATCAGGGTATGTCAAAAAAGTCGTTTTTTTTTCTCGCTCTCACTACAATATATCATAGGATATATCCAAACAAAAAAAAACAAGCGAGCCTTACAGAAGTGTAATATCCGACATGTTAGCCTAATATGAATCGGGTATCGCGTTATTATGTACCATAGATATAATTAATCGCTCTATAATTCGAAGTCGGAAATTGAGCAGTCGTGTCGCCGTGTGTGAACGAACCTCAAAAATATTTTGTATTGGGTATAAATTTTTAACGAATAATTATATCTTTGAAATCGAGAAGACTTTTTAAATCACAATGTAAAACGTTATATTGACAGGAATCAGCCTTGAAGTATGAAAATGATCCGCACTAAAATATATATTCGAATAATTAAATATTACTTACTCGCATTTTTTTAAGAATGACGAATTTTACCAGACCCTTAATAATAAACATATATAGTAATTAATAGTACTCTAGCTAATTAATAGTAACATAGTTTACATATATAAATGTAACATCAGATTTGATCCACGTTAGCTGACCTAAGCTAACTATTCATACATATATGAGTTGTTGGAGCATATATGTGTACCAAGCATACATACCTCAACAACTCTTATATATATTTCGTATCGGATAATTTTCCAAACTATTTCAGTTCGATAAGGGAAAGAAACAAAACCCTTCTACTTTCATGTGTAAGCGTGTATGCGTGCACATGCGTGGGGGTGTTATGTGTAGTGTTGCATTGATGTAAGATTTTGTGTCACTGTATCGCGCGAGCAGCGCACTCAAGGGCTCCACGCCGAGTGAACGGACCTAGGCTTGAGCCGCTGCCGAGGGGGCCTAATCTGATGTGCTGGAACGAAATCTACCCCCAGACCACGGTGGCGTGATCTGTGGTTACGCGGGCGTGAGCACGCTCTGTTTGGAGAGACAGGCTGGTACTTTCAGAGTTCGTTCGTGGTTCGTTCAGAGCAGAATAAGTAAACACTTATAATACAGACGTACGCAATATCAATTTAACTATATGTTAACTATGTATTTATACAATTTATATGAATTGTCACAAACGGTACAGCTATTATCGTGTAATGATGTATCCGTCACTTAAAAAAAGGCCAGGATTTGGGTAGGAAAGATTTATTTCATGCGACACTATTTATTACATCCACATATCACAATGTTATACGCCTTACGGTTAGCCTTGTTAGGTTAATAGCGTGGACATTTCGAGAAAATAAAACTGTATAACTGTAGATGAGTGCACAGCTGATTCTCCCCGCCACCGCAGGCGCTCATTGGTCAAATCAAATAGGAAACGCTTCCCCTGTTTCTTGTAACATATTTAAGTCCATTTATCAAAATCATTCCCACAAAAACTATTCTGGAATCGACGGGAAATATGTTATACAACAGAAAATATAGTCCAAAGGACCGCTCTTAATTGTAAGAGGTCCTCCATCGAACTTTAAGTTTTCTTATATAGGTAACATACGAAATTTTGTTTTAAACATTATTGTCACCTGCAAAATATATATTTTTTAAATTTTGTTAAAATTAATGAATAGTTTAAGCCACATTAAGCGAATAATTTTAAACAAAATATTTCATTTCAGGTTTCTATCGTCAATATTAAGTTTCTACGGATGTTTGAAATTTGAACTTTGTTATAATTTTGCGGCTAATCTATCAAAGATAGAATAAAAACTTAATTAGGAATTTTTAGCTCTTTTGACGCCCTATAAGAGAGTCCTTTTTCCTATTTCCGCACCATACGAATTAAGCCCTTTAAATGGTCAATACAGTTCACTGACACTCGTTAAAATCGATACCCACATAACTGACTTTGATTATTTAGCGTACAGACTTACATTCAGTTAAAAGCGTATGAAGAAATTTAATTAAAATTTTTGGCAACCAATCTTCTAGTAAATTATTACTGTCATTGTCTTGTAAGTAATTATATCACAAGTTTATTGCTATCATTTCAATATTTTAACAAGGTAATGTCTCCCGTATTAAAACTTTCAAGGGAGTTTTTGTGGCATCTCAGAATCCATGTTCTGTGGTATTATTTCCCATCCGCTACACTTATGCACAATAACCAAACTGTATTATGTAAAACACCACCAATATTACAAATTATAGAGTCAAACGACACAAGAATATAAATAAAATATAAAATGCAGTACATGGTATTCTGAGATTCCGCGAAAAAACCGTCACCTCATTATTATCAAACAAAATATTTTTGAGGTTCGTTCACATACGGCGACACGACCATCCAATTTCTGACATCAATTTAGATAGCAAGTGATGGATTCCCTGGGTCTATCCAGGTTTTGACTGCGGCATCCCTCACGTTAACATAGATTTTACTTATCCTTTGGAGACATTACTTTTTGTCTTAAAAGTACCCTACGTTCTTTACTCTATCCCTGACGTCTAGAAATAATTTCGTGATGATCGAATCGGCAGTTAAAACGTGAACGATTAGATACATATAAAGGTACATGCATTTATAATAACCAGTGATTGTCTAGTGGTCTAAAATCAACCGAAAACAAAAAACACTTTTTCCAATGTTGTTATTGATAACACTAAAGAAAAAATAATGATGAAAATCGGATAATAAGAGCAGGGCATCTCCTTCTGAACTGTGCTTCCATTGTTGATTTATATATAGATAGATAGTTTGATTATATCAATTTTAAAATTCGAACAAGTTAGAACAAAGACATCTTTTAAACATTACGTTCAATTCAACGTTAGGTGTGAACGAACCTTGGCGGCGGTATCGAGCGACAGAATCAGTTCAACGACATTCAATACTACATACATTCTTTTTGACGACTCGATGCACATATTTATTGTTTCCAGTATCTGGTATTATTACTTCTTTAATATGTACTTTAACCACATGATAGAAGTGAAAACTTATAAAAAATAACATGCACGTATATAAAGGTCATCCTATGTTTGTATGTATATACGCACAACATATACATGCACTCCTTGTCAGACAGTAAACGCGATTGATGACGACTGGAGCCGAGTATACACGATTCAACATCACTGACCCAAGCGTAACGCTTAACTTTCGCTCACTGCTCAATACGCCTAAAGAAGTTTTCACTTATAGTGTGGTTCAATGAAACGTATGATGAGCTGCAAAATATCAATATTACATATACAGAGGCCCCTATACTACGCGTCGCTACTTTGACGCAAGCCACGCAAGCGCAATACAATCGGTCATGCTTACATAGCATGTCATGACCCGAAATTATATTTATGCCATATCTTTCGACGCGCCTAAAGAAGTTTTTACTTCAAAAACCTATGTCGGGATGAAGATAGAGTTAACAAAAAGTATGACGTCAATCTTGGTGACGTGATCTTTTTCATTTAATCGATCAGTAAAGACCACTCAAGTATCAATATTAAAAAAAAATACCTTAAACAACAGGTAAAATAATATATCACTGAATACAATTACATATTACCTTTAAAGATGTGAACGGTACGACGTTCCGTGCGAGAATGATCCCCTCTTCTTTTTCGCTACGTCTTTTATAAGCTTACTTCCTCTGAAAGGAAGACTAAATTCTTGCCAGTAAACAAATACTCTTTGAAGGTAGACGGGATCCTTGCTTCGACATAACTATCTAAACCTTTAAACGAGCAATTCTTGTATATTTTTATATTTGTATATATTCGGGATCACGGAAACGGCGTCAGCTATTTCCGTGAAACTTAGTACGTTAGTATAGTAAGTAGTTTCGGGGACGATAAATCGATCTAACTAGATTTTATTCATAGAAACTTTTTTTTAACTGAGATTTCAGGCAATGAAAAAATATAGCTAGAATATGAAGGTAAATTACGCCAGAGCTGTCAAAACAAAAATAGCTCAGATGGAAATCGGTTGCTTCGAAAATCCGTGTAACCCCAGTTCGAATCCGAGTGGCAGCAAAAGATATATCTTTTTATATATATGTAATTTTTTTTGTGAAAAAACGCTAATTTTGCTAGGCAAACCTAACAGTTTATTTTAATTTAATAACGTTTTTTAAAAGACCGATGGAGTTTTTGGCGGGATTTCAGTATGTCATGTAGTGGATTTTATATTTTATTCATAATCTTGTGTTTCTTGACTCTATATTGTGTAAAGTTGGTGGTGTTTTATGTAATATGGGTAGTTTATTGTGCATAAGTGAAGTGAATGGAAAATAATACCACGGTGCATGAAATTCTGAGGTGCCACAAAAACTCCCTGGAGGGTTCTAACAAGAGATCCACCATCTTGTTAGAATATTGATTGACACGACGCTTGATATTGTTATAATCGTACGACGCTTGTAATATTATTGATTACTCGACAATGGCAGTAATAATCTGAAAGATTGATTGCCAAAAAGAAAGTTAAAAAAAAAGACCGAATTTCGCTCGGTCTTCCAGATACTATCAACAATCATCCGTGGTTCACCTTTCTGCATACTTAACTAACTATTCCCGTGGCACCACACGCGTTTTCCCATTCGTTATAATAACCAAGTTATATATCCTATGGTCATTTGCTGCAATATTTTTCATATATTGTTCTAGACTACCTATCTTTTAGGTTCGATTGGTCCGTTGCCATTTTTTAATGCCCACGGGCTGAAATCTGCTAGTTAATTTATTTATTTACTTGTATGAATCTACAAGCTAATAAATAAAGCTCTAGTGGAATATGATAGAACATTTTATTATTAATTGAAAGACTTAAGGGTTCCTCTTCAAGTTCTTCCAGAAATAGGTACGCTTAGGCTTGATCATCAATCGGGATGAACATTGAGAACATTCTTACACTCTTGGAATCGTTTCCATTCTACAAAGAAAATATCTTTAATTACGTAACAATTAAAAACTAAGTTATGTATAAGAAATGTAGTATCATAGAAATATGTTGAAAAATTGAAAATTCTCTATCGCGTTGACACTAGTTACATCTTCGCAACACACTATGCTTACAAATATTATAAATGCGAAAGTAATGTAGTCCGGTGAAGCTTTTAAGACCTTGCTAGATCAATAGCATAGTCAGTTCGAAAAAAAAAAATAACAAATGTAACTGTCTGTCTGTCGCGTTTTGACGCTAAAACTACTGAACCGATTTAAATAAAATTTGGTACACAGATAGTCTAGATCCTGAGAAAGGATATTTTAATGCGAAAAAAGGGTTCTTTATCGATGTGACTACGTTATTGACCCAGCAAGGTCTTAACAGCTTCAACGGGCTACATACGAAAAAAGGGTTGTAAGGTGTTTTAAGGGGGGATGAAAAGTTGTATGGAAGTATCGTCATTTTTAGAGCCAAAAGGTCAGAAATTATTTTTTAAGCTATTGATTCGATATAAATAAATATGACATTCAAAGTTTGTAAAAGTTTTATCTTCAAGGTTTTAAAATAACAATGAAAGTTTGTATGGACATACGTAAGGTTCAGCTCCGATTTGAAAAATTCTTTCAGTGTTAGATAGTTCATTTATCATAAGATGCTATAGGCTATATATCATTACGATAAGACCAATAGGAGCGTAGCACCAATGAACAATATTTCAAAATCAGGTTTTTTCCATTTGAGAAGTTTCCGCTGCGTGTTAGTTAGCTCAAAGTCATTTATCCACGCAAAGTCGCGAGCAGAAGCCAGTAACGAATATTTATCCCTTTAAGCATATGAATATTCGAGGTCGCGTAGTTCACGTGTTTGGAATATAAATTTATATTTTCTAATTTGCCAGTATAAAGGAATCTGGAACTTTATGACGGCATCTTAGTCTATCATATAGTGGCTTCAATATTTTATTCTCAATCTTGTGCCATTTTCCTCTATAATTTGTAATATTGGTGGTATTTTACGTAATATAGTTCGGTTATTGTGCACACCTAAAGTAGATAAGAAATAATACCACGAAGCATGGATACTGACTTGCCACAAAAACATTAACACATTCTAACAAGACTGCCACCATCTTGTTTAGTACATTGAAATTATCGCAATAAACTTGTATCATTCATTACCTACTTGACAATGGCAGTAAGAATCTACTAAAAGATTGATTGCCAAGAATCTATACTATATAATATTATAAAGAGGTAAAGTTTGCGAGTTTGTGACGTGTAGGGTGTAATCTCCAGAACTACTGGGCCGATTTGAAAAAAAAAAAAAAAACAGCGTTATATAGCCCATTTGTCGAGGAAGGTTATAGGCTATATATCATCACGCTAAGACGAATAGGAGCGGAGCACCAATTAAGAATGTTTCGAAATAGGGATTTTTCCTGATGAGAGCTTCCGCTGCGTGTTAGCGTTAACGCAAAGTAACTATTCAACGCGAACGAAGTCGCGGGCAGAGGCTATATATAAAAAAGGATTCCGGTCAAGAGTTAGAGGGGAGAAGTTACATTCGATTATGTATCTCTGCATTTCTCTGTCGTCAACTCAATTGCTTTAGTAACAGCAAAACGTTCGCTTAACTATTGTCTTTGTGACATACAAACGGAAACACGTTTTAAGAACACCAATAACGTGCTCACAAAGGACTAAAACAATTGTATTGTCTTGAAACCAAACAGCTACGGTGAGTATCTATGTTTGATAGCAGACATTCAATATATAAAAATTTACTGTAACTTCGTAAGTGACATTATTATATAGTATGGTATTCCAAAGTTAAAGTCAGAAAAATTATAAAGTTCGAAGATGTACCGATCAGACTTCGTAAGAGGAGTTCAGTGACATACACACCTACAGAAGAAATTTATACATAAAAAAGAAGATTATAAAGCAGGAGGATTTGTTTGGTTGAACGCGCTAATCTTAAGAACTACTTACTGGTCTGATTTAGAAAACTCTTTCAGTATTAGATGTTCATTTATCAAGGAAGGCTATATAGGCGTCATACTAAGACGGATAGGAGCGGAACAACAATGAAGAATGTTTCAAAATCTGGGTTTTTTCCCTCTTGAGAGCTTCCACTGCGTGTTAGCGTTAACCCAAAGTAATTATACCGCGCGGACTAAGTCACGGGCAGAAGCTAGTAATTATTATATTTACGTAAGCTGGGGGGGGGATAAGAGCATTGCTTACTTGCTAACAAGGCTGAAGGAGGCGTCAGAAATTATTAAAAAATTGGCCAAATAGAAGATACCGTACAACTGCGCTCATTTACCTATGTAAATTAATAATTAACATAAACAATTCGTAAAAACAACTTTGTTTAAATTCGAACAGAAATCTCTCGGTTAACCTCTGGAGTTCCTGTGATTAAAATTAAGCAATATAATATATTACTTGATTAAATTACTTACAGGTGTCCGTCTGTTTAGTAGAGTTCCCACGGGGCTCGGTATCTTCGTCGGAGTACCGCCGTGGGGACTGCGAGCTGGAAAAAAAAAGAGGAAAAGTTTAATTCGTTTTCCCGTTTCCGTAAGTTGAAAAACAAACTCTAAGTTTTTACAGTTAAGATGTATTATTCTTCTTAAAGTAAGCTTAAACAGATACGGTGTTATTACAAATAAGTTAAATACGTACTTTCTTTTAAAATGTTTGGATACTTTCGTATTAAATACACCGCGTTGTATTTATAATTTATATATAAAAGTCTGGGTTAGCCATGTAATAAAAAAAAATTCGAGGCAGTCATATGGACTGCAGCCAGAAGTGAAAACTCAAAAACAATAGAATAACTGTATACTCTTTTAAATTTTTAAATTATAGCTTCAATTATTCAAATTACATAGTTTCTACATTGAAATTATTAGCAGCGAATAGCATTCATACAAATATATAGAATGTTCTATCGATTTAAACTTTCAAAGTCCCGAAGCACATTACCGATTTGCTAAAAATGATAAACCGGATCGGATTTCTTACCGGTTCATCGTAATGCCCATTGGTAGGCCTAAATGGAATAAAGTATTTTTGATTTGGTATTATTTTTAATTATCGTCGAAGTTTAATAAAAAGCACATCCCTACTCATTATACGCTGTATGGAAAAGCATTACGTAAATTCTAAAAGAAATATTACAATGGGAGTTATTGATTTTAAAACTCGCCTTGTGTAAACGTTGCATTGTTAGAAACGCTCCTGTGTGTACAGACGTTTAAATATTTATTGTTCCAAGAGTGTAACACCGTCTCAAAGTGAGGTCAATGTGCTTAAAACCCGTAAATTCCGGGTAACAATAAATATTCCGACGCTGTACGTTCACGGGAGAAATGCACCGCATACAATAGCTCGACGCTGTATAGTGTTGCCACGTAATAAGGAATCCTCTAAATGCACTAGGGATTACTAAGGGTTTCAAGTGACATTTTCTTTAAGCAAATTGAGTGGTATTTTAGTCAGAAAATAAATTTATGACTTCGCGTCATGACATGCTACGTAAGCATGATCGGGTCGTGTTATGCTGGCACGGCCGTTTTTTTTTTTTACGGGGGAAATCCCTTATGGATACCTACCCTCTCGGGGGAGAGGTTGGGTTATGTCCGACTCGCACTAAAACCCCACAGTGTACGTCTTCCGCTATGGTTGGGGCGGCACGAGATCTCTATAGACTTCATCGTGCCGCCCCAGCGGTGTGGCCCAGCAGCAGAAGTGTCGCCGCCGGGCCTTCATCTTGTAAGGAGACAGCCGGGTACACACAGGCCGTCTCCTTCTCGTCCGCCGGACCTGTGCAATGGGAAGATGGGGCCCCCGACCCGCCTCCCCTAGGTCCAGCTATGGTGGGGGGATACGTCAGATTAGCGACGCGTTGTTTAAGAGCCAGGGGGACTAACCAAGTTGCTTATCGACAATCGCTAACGCAAATAGAAAACGGAAAAATGTATGGAGATGACATAACTTGTTTAGGCCCCCTGTATACATGTAATATTGATATTTTGCAGCTCATCATACGTTTCATTGATTAATAGACTTTATAAAAATATATATGGTTATTGCTCCGAGTACCAATATATATGAAAATTACTATAATGTTAATCATTTCACTAAACGAATTCGGAATGTATGTACATTTTACACATTTGTAAAAAAAAATTGTTGCAGGTGTCTAAGCATAAGCAATAAAATATATATAAATCATTTTTAGAGATATCTGTCCATCTGGTTGTATGAACACGCATCACTGCCAAAGTACTGCATTCACGATAAAACCTCGCCAAGAAAAAAAATAAAACACGCTTAAGTCTTAAATCGCGTCGTCATTAAATGATAACAACTTTTGATAGACCGAACCGAGTTTAATGAAACAAAGACTACATGTTACTCGAGGATATTCTTTATGATTCTTTTGGTGGGTTTTCACCAAACACTCCGTACTTTTGCAGTGACGTGTGGTTAAACAAAGCGACAGACAGACATTTCTAAAAACGATTGAAACGTATTCTATTACTTACTAGCAAGCACGGCGGACGTTATCCCGCCCTGATAATAAAAAAAACCTTGATAAATTATGCATTAACCTTACTCACGAATCACTTTAGCTATTGGTTAGCCGCACGAAAATCCGTTCAGTAGGTTTTTAGTCTACCGCGAACATACAGACAGACAGACGTGCCAGAGGACTTTTTTATATTATGTATTGATTCCTAGACATATGCAACATAGTTTTTTCTTAAAAATCGAAAAAATATAGACACGTTAGATTTACATTTTTATTATATGTATAGAACATCTATTGTTTCAATCAAAAATATACATATTTTGGTCTAGACCCATCTCCCTCCCCTTCCCCTCCCCTCTCCTCTCTCTTCCCCTTTTCCTTTCTCTCCGTTCCCCCAAACACAGGCTGGCAACGCACTTGCGACTCCTCTGGGGTTGCTAGTGTCTATGGACTGCGATGATCGCTTAACAACAGGTGACCCGCCTGTTCGTTTGCCTCCTATATGATATAAAAAAAGACCAGTGTTTCCCAAACTTTTTAGGCCATGCCCCACTTTAACATGTCTAAATATATATAGCAAAACATCGTAAGTAAAATATAAAAAAAAAATGAATATAATGAAAAACTTCTTTGATTTCACGACTCTAATTACTCAGTTGACATATCGGTAACATCAAACGAAATTATACCTAATAATTATTTACAGCATTTGTTTAAGAATTATTCTTTTTTGTTAAATTTGTCAACGAGCATTTCGGTTAAATAACTCAAAGGAGAAAGGGTTAAAGCCATGTCGAGTGCATTTTTAAATTGCCCCTCTTAACTATCAATGGACCTCACGTTTGGAAACACTGGTCTAGACTTAGTCGCAAAGATTCGAATCTACGTCCACCTGACGCTGCGTCCGAACATGCCCAGTTAAGCCATCATGACTTCATCACGCTGTAAAACCATACACTTACAAAATGATGAATCATAACTCGCGGCCTTCTCAATATCACTACAAGTAATATAATGCACTCCACGCGTGCGAACTTTATTGTTCGCCGTTATCTCCTTTCCATTGACGGTATTATCAACACCTATATTATGCCTTATCAGCATGCGTTAAAGTCCGTTATCGGACGGTATGTTTACGAGTGGTTTACGTTATCATATTGTGATAAGAACGCGGTATTATATGACACGTATAAACACTAGTAAGTACTTGTTATTTTATAAAACCGATAGAATTTGTGTATTTATGATTAGTGTATTTTTGGCGTCATTAAAAAAAAATAATATTATATTCAATTTAGGTCCCGAGAAGGCGCTTATGAACGACAAAGCTGCTACCGGTTCAGACAAACAACCCACTCATCGAGAAGGTTTTTTACAAAACATAAACAGTTACATTCGTTATTAGTGGATGCACAGAGAGGGGCATCATTTCCAGACGTCACAATTGTTCACATATTGATCTACCCTATAGATAGCTTTTAAACATTAACTATGTTATTACAAACGTATTGAATATGTGCTTTAAAAAAGTTTCGTACTAAATGCACCGCGCTCGCCCGAGGCAAGTTCGCGTTATCCTTTTTTCGCGAGTCTAACCTAACCAAAGCGAGACAAAATTGCAAAATGGCGAACATTCAGCGAGCGCGGTGCTTTTATTACGAAACCTTTTTAAAGCAAGTATTCAATACGTATTTAACTTTTTTGTAATAACACCGTCACTGTTTACGTTGAAACATTGTAAAAAAATAGCAATATAAATACTGACTAAATGCAGATTAGATTATTTTGAATTACTTCTTTCTCTATTTTATTTTAGACAGACAATCTTCTAGATTATTATTGCCATTGTCAAGTAGCTGATGATTACAAATTTCTTGTGATCATTTCAATCAACTAACAAGATGGTAGCCGTCTTGTTACAAACTTCCCAGGGAGTTTTTGTGGCAAGTCAGTATCCATACTCCGTGATATTATTATCAACCACTTCACTCGTGCACAATAACCAAACCATGTTACGTAGATT
This sequence comes from Antheraea mylitta, assembly GCA_014332785.1. Lineage (NCBI taxonomy): Eukaryota > Metazoa > Arthropoda > Insecta > Lepidoptera > Saturniidae > Antheraea > Antheraea mylitta. The sequence goes on along the minus strand of JACEII010000007.1, from coordinate 2,139,604 downwards.
ACCATCAACATTACAAAATATATAGAGAAATAACACAAGATTATAAATAGAATATAGAAAAAACTTTTTAATTACTTTAACCCTCCTGCAATAAAATCCGATGTAAGAGAGTGTAGATTTTGTTTATTTTTAAAAGAACCCTTCGTGGTGAAATACGAGGCGCGGTTAATTTAAATCTGTTTATGTCGTCTGTGGTTAAACAGTCGCACAGATTACATATTGTCTTTATGGAATTGATATCTAATCTATACTAATATTATAAAGAGGTAAAGTTTGTGAGTTTGTGACGTTGTAGGGGGTAATCTCAGGAACTACTGGTCCGATTTGAAAAATTATTTCGAGTAAGGTTATAAGCTATATCATATATCATCACACTAAAACCAATAGGAGCGGAGCCCCAATGAAAAATATTTCAAAATCGTAATTTCTTTTCCTCTTGAGACCTTCTGCTGCATTTTAGAGTTAGCCCAAAGTAACTATCACTACGCGAACGAAGTCGCGGGCAGAGGATAGTCTTCTTTATAACTATATACTATATGAAATCTAAACATTTACTAATTTTGGTATACTACTAGACCCAAACAGACACTTATATATACACCTGCCTACCTTACGTTTCACGCGTAACGCTAATTTTCCCCTACTATGCCATAAGCAATTTTACTTCTAAAGTTCAAGTATCACCTATACTAGAGGCAATATTGTTGTTGTCCAATCCCAGACAGGCATCGGACTCATGAAAGGGGTATAAAATAGTGGCGGATGAAGATACTAGAGAGCCGCTCCTGATGTTCATGAAATACGTGGCAGAAATAGAAAAAAAATAGAACCGTCACGGGACGCCTGGCAGATGTGAAACATCAACATTGTTCGAATCGAACGAATCTCAAATTACACTATTATAGGCACGCGAGCTTAGTGCGACTAGAAAGATTACACACTCGCTAGCGCATTCCATCGTCACGTCGTCGCCACGCCAACAGTATGGTTTACCCGCGCCTATAGATGTTTCACATAATAAAAGGGATAGATAGAAAATGAAAACGGAAGCTGAAACACAAAAAAACAATGTTTTGAAAGAAATGGCCATACATAAATAAACAAAGTCTCGGATAATGTCCGGAGGGAAACGAGGACTTAAAAAAAATACTGTCGTCGCTTTATTAATACTTGTCCGCGATTGGTCAATAAAGTTCAAGAAAGAAAAGAAAAATTGCATACCCTAGTACTTAGGACAATAAAGTAAAAAGGTCTGGCATATAAATAAAGTAACACTGAATATTTACGGGCATTACGACCTCGATGTCGTGTAATTAAAATGAAACAGTTTCTCTAAATATACACACGACCGTGACTCGATTCCTGAAAATACAGACATCGCGGTTTGGCAAAGTATTTTCGGACTAGCAAAAAGAATAACATTACCTGGTCTTATGAAACCGCGATGCAAGTGAAACTTTTTTGCGGATCATTGGTACTTATTTAAATGAAAATTTTCGGAAAATTATTCGATGCCAAACCGCGTTTTTAATCTTAACTCGATAATTAGAAAATGGGAATTAAATAGTACATTGGATATCACAACAAGTCAAATCATCTTTCAATAAATATTAACCATTATTTTTATTTTTTTTTCGAACTGACTACGCTATTGACCCAGCAAGGTCTTAACAGCTTCACCGGACTACCGTACACATTTTAACATTTGACGATATAATTATACAGGTAGTGTCTGACCCGTGCAACTTCGTCTGCACCAAATTGGTTATAAGCAGTTTCAATTGTATCTTCCGCATCGTATCTTTAATCGTTTTTTAATTTTATGTTACTGTTGTTGATTCTATATGTTAAATAAATAAATTGTATTTTTAAACGCAAAAAATCTTAAAAAGCCCTAGACCCGCGACATCTACCGCTTCCAACTGTGAATGTGAACTGTGAATGAAACCGTTTCGATTATGAAAAATCTTTTAAAATAAGCCAAGAATTAGGCTAACGTATTAACGCAGCAAAAGCTCTTAGAAGAAAAAAAGTATTTAAAACATTCTTCGGTGGTACTCCGCTCCTATTGGTCCTAGCGTGATGATATAACCTATAGCGTTCTTTGATAAATGAGCTATCTAACACTGAAAGAATTTATAAAATCGGACCAGTAGTTCCTGAGATTAGTGCCTTCAATCTACTAAAGAAACAAACCCTCCAGCTTTACAATATTAATACAGATATTAGCGGGCACGACGGGCGTTGTCCCACACTGTTAACAGAAAAACCTTAACAAATTAAATATCTAAACATTCACTACCAATCAATTTATCTACGGGTGAAAACCGCTTGAACATCCATTTAGTAGTTTTTGAGTTTATCGCAAACAGACCGACGTAGTAGAGGACTTTGGTTTTATAATGTTTGTCTCTTTAAAGTCTCTGTGGAGTCTTTCTGATAACAGTGTCCCCGCCTAAAGGTATACACAGTACAACCTTATTGATAATATTATTTTCAACAAACTGAAATTTAAGTAAAATCAACTTTACAAACAATAAAATAACCTTAGTGTTATTTATTGAAGGAATGACGTCATTACGTCAAACATTGTCACGTGACCATAATGGCGCGATTTTTTTTTACTTTATTATTGGCTATCTATCTTTCGGATTGTTACTGCTATTGTCACGTAGTCAATTATAATACAAGCGTGGTACGATCATTTCAATATTAAGCGTCGTGTGAATCAATATTCTAACAAGATGGTGGATCCCTTGTTAGAACCTTCTAGGGAGTTTTTGTGGCATCTTAGAATTTAATGCTCCATGCTATTATTTTCCATTCACTTTACTTATGCACAATAAACTAACTATATTATATAAAACACCACCAAATTTACAAAATATAGAGTCAATTAACACCTGTATTAGTGAAAAACCATAAAGATTTAAGCGCCATACAAACGAAAATAGACCTTATGATGCAAAGGTTAGCAAACAGTTTGGCAGTATAAGGTTTAAAAAAATACTGGATTTATTACAAGATTTGAATAATTATAAATGATGTAATGTATAATTCCTATTATTATGCAAAATGTATTATTACATTATTATTTAATTTTTAAAAACTATTTTTTGTACTAAACCACGAAATGTCCAACTTAGCTATTGTATTTATACTTTTAGGTTAGAAAAAATATTTTACATTAAATACTGAACTAAATATACATTAAACTACTACAATATGAATATATCAAATTAAATATTGAATAATTTAGACAAATGAATATGATAACAATAGTTTTCAGCCAATTAACTTTACTTATATTCTTTCTCCTTATTTCATATAAAACTTATTTCAAGAAAATATACAATATTTTATCGATCATAAGAAAAAAAAAACGAAATATATTTTAAATTAGATATAATTTTTATGAAAATAATATCAAATACATGATAATATAAAAACCATATATAATCTGAATATAATTAAATATATTATTGTGACCATAGATTTATAGACTCATATGGTACATGTAATAAATGTCTTTGCCGATGGCGGGAAATTTAAAAATTTTTAAAAAAGTGCGCTGGGACCAATCTGTCCCAAAGCTAGTCTCCAGGTTAAACCAAAAATTGAAGTATAAAATCCACTACGTGATAGATTAAAATCCCGCCAAAAACTCCAATGGCGCGATTGTGCAGCATATTTTTTACTAAAATTGAAAAACATATTTTTGTCGAATTTGAAACTGGAATAATTAAACCATAATTCACAGATATTATTTTGCTATATTTTGCTTGGTTGGTATATGTTGCATGGATATGGTGCTCTTTGCCAAACATAAACAATACAAAATTAGAGTTAATTCCAATAGCCTTTTTAAACTCATGTTATTCTTTAGTAGATAGGTCTTAAGTGTGCCTTTATTAAAAATTACATTTTTGGCTTCTGACTCGGAAAACAATAGCACAAAGTAACAACAGTTATTTTCTAAAAATATACATCCCTTCTATGGGCTTACATTTTAAAAATACGTATTACAAGGGAAGTCAAAAATTAATAATTCATGTCTGCACCAAAACATTGTATGGAGGAACCCTAGTCAGATAAAGAAAGCGGCTTGCGACTGTTTTAGCAAATTATAGAAGCAATCTATAGCTAAAATTAATTTGATTTAGTACTTTCGTATTAAATGAACCGCGCTCGCAGACCTGTGCCGCGGCTGGCTCGCGTTATCTTTTTTTCGCAATTGTAACCTAACCTAACCAAACCGAGATAAAAAAAAAAGAAGTGTTTTGAGGAGCTGCATTTGAAATTCATATCTTGATATAAATGTTATCAAGTGTGGGAGCAGCGGGGAAAGAGGTGATTTCTCTTCACCGTGGAATACCATAATTACTGAGATATTCATGATCAACGTTTTGAGGTTGTGTATCACTTCCGAATAATACCAACTTGTTGATTTTTTAATTAAAACAAAACAGTGTTGCCTCGCTTTGGTTAGGTTAGACTTGCGTCTGCCAGGGAGTAGACACTGTCCCTCTCCCACTCTCGTCCACTCCCTGGCTAATAGAGGGGTTTTAGTCTTTACGAGTCTATCATACCCCACCCTCAGCTGCCTGGCTAGAGTGGGTATATGTAGGCATTTCCCCATGTAAAAAAGTCAGTCTCGTGAAAAAAGATAACTCAAGCGTGGTGCATTTAATACGAAAATACCATTGATTGTTTTGTTATATGTATGAACTCTTATAGCTTACATATGTCTTTAACTTCTATGCATTATTCTGCCCTGATTTTTAACTACAATCATAAAGGATAGAATAATATCAATAATTATAACTCACGTTTTATTGGTATCTGATGTGGGCTAAGTGGAACTCTCTCCATGTCAGGAGCTCCACTCAAAGCATTATTATTATAATTCTTCACACTCTCAGCCCAATCTTGTATCCAAGTTTTATCCCCTTTACACCTATTCAGGCTTAAATTTGACAACTTTCCGACAACCTGGTCTGATGTTACAACAGAAGATACTCCGCTGTCATCTCTCAGCACTTTCTGGGCATTCTTAAGTGCTGTGCTTTCAAATTTCGCATCATCTAGATTAATTTTCGTGCTCGGCAAAGACACAGGAACTGATGTCTCTCTAGATAACCTATGAATGTAATCGGTTTGATCTAACTCAGACTTCGTTAAGCTGCATCTCCTGCGTACAGGTATTTCTACCTTGTAAGGGCATTTTGAACTTAAAACTCCTGACGTTGTCACAGACGTGAAGCTGCCAAAGTCTGGTTCATCTTCATGCTTTGGAGGAGACTTTGCAAATGTTTTCTCAGTTATTGTTCTAACCCTATTTTTGATTTTCTCTAAGTAGCTTCTAGTTGATTTGATTTGTTTCGAAGTTTGAGCAGCTAGATCACTCTCGGTTGGTGATTCATAGCAACATGAAATTTCTAAGACATTCTTGTCCTTAGAGACTTTAGGTACATCAAAAGCGTTGTTTGATGTTAATGGAATCCTCAAACCAGTGTCTCTACGAGGTTCCTTAGTGATAACTCTGTTCGCAAAATCGAATATCAACTCTGGGTCCTTTTCATTAGTGACTTCTCTTAATGTCTCTTCGTGGAGCAGTTCGTTAGCATAATTTCTGTCAATACTCATCCTTGCTTTCTGTTCTTCTGTATAATTGTCTCCTTCTATTGTATATGTACCAGTTGAAGAGTTATCGGACTGTCTGTCTATATCGTCATCTATATACAGAGGCTCCTTTGTTAGGCATTTTTTAAACAAATCTGGGGTTTCCGATGAAGCTCTACCTTTACGAACTACTGGACTTTTTGAGTGTTCTGGTGTAGAAAGACCATTATCAGGAGTCAAGATATCTAATTCTGGACTTGATATATCAGTCAACATTAATACTTCTGGGCTGTTATCAATAATGTCTATTAAAGGCTTGGGAGAGTAGGGATTCCTATAATTAGGTGATTGATGAATTTCTTTTAGATAAGAGTTATTTTTTAATGGTAAATTTAGGCCATGGCGCGAAGATGAGGTGAAATTTTCACTTCTAGTCATAATATTGTCTAATAATGGACTTTTGGATGTATGTTTTTGTAAAGCTTCAGCTACTGGAGACTTTATTTGTCTGCTGGTCAAAGGGCTCGTGTTTGTAGCTTTTTGTGCTATAGAATTACGTCCTCTGACAGAGTTAGAGAGGCCACTGTCCTCTTGGTCAGATGAGAAATAACCTTCAGAGTTGTAGCCTTGTGTTTTACGTGGCAGTTTTGCACTCATTGGTGGCCTTTGGAGCGTCGGGCTCGGTTTTGTTAGACTGTTAGTTACGCTAGCAGACATTGATTGGACTCTTTGATGTCGTGCCAGCGATTTCTTTGCTAACTCCTCGAGCCTCTTATTATCAACAGATCTTCCTTGGCCAAAGTCGATGGTGAAAGCCATAGGGTGCGGCTTTGATGCAGAAGAATCGGATTTGTCATCATGACCTACCCCAATTTCTTCTTTCAAGCTTTGACTATCTGAAGAAGATTTCGATATCGTCGGATCCAACGCTGTACTCTGCCCATCTGATAGAGGGCTAGAGACATCCGCTTCAACACTCACACTCATTTTTCATCAACGATTGGCACAAAATTAATCATGACATCACAATATGATCTCGCAAATCGTATCACTACACTACATCACTAAAATGAAACACTGTGTTCGATTATTATTAGCATATATAGAAATAAAAAAAATAATTATATCGAAAAGTGGAAAGAGAGCTTTAAAAAACTAAAATATATCACAATGCACTCCGCCTATAACATTCGCGACGAACAAACGTGAAGTCTGCAGTCAACCGAATCCCAATAGAAAAAAGAGAAATGACAGTGTGACAGATAAACGTATAGATATTATGACAATACTTTACTATTCTTTTTTTTGGTTTATCATCGACTTACTTTATTAACTAACTTAATTAAAAAAATAAATCATTTATATATTCATGTACTTTTTTTTATAAATATGTACATATTTATATTTTAATATTGGTAACATTTACAGGGTAATATTAGGTTCACTTCAACTGACGCATAAACTTATTTTTATTTTTTGAATTAATAATATGATTTTAAAAAATATAAAATATACATGTATTCTAAAATATAATATACACCAAAATCAATTAGGTAAAAGAACACCGATTCTTTATGTACGTTTTGAATCAAGAAATAAAGAATAGTGTTTGAAACAATAAAATTATTTATATTACAGTACAATCTTAATATAACAAATCTCAATTTGAGGACTTCCTCGATTTGATAAATAGAAGCGTTTTACCTTACAATAAAACGCATATTAATTTACTTACCTTATTCGAAGCTTATTTATGAGATAGGCACTTCCGTTTCCCGCCAGCATGCCCACTTCTGACAGTAAATATCACTAACTTCCGGTCAAATATCTTACTTGTGTCTGCCCCACCATGGCAGAGAGGTGTATTTAGAGCGACGCCGTCTTTCAACTTCATTGAGTCGAATAATAATACCAGGCAGAATTTAAAATATTAAGCTTCGAATAAGGTAAGTAAATTAATATGCGTTTTATTGTAAGGTAAAACGCTTCTATTAATTTGACTTGACCTTATTCGAAGCTTATTTATGAGACTTGTTTGTTATCGCCTGGTAGTGGTAGAGACCCCGACGCCAATGTAATCTAGATAAGCCAAGATTCATAAAGGAATCTTGATTACACAAGCATTAAAGTTAGCACGTTAGTCCAAGATGATTTAGTTACAGAGGTACTATCAATTCTGAATAAGGCCTATATAGTCAAGAAGGCAATTCCCTCTGAAAGATGCCTGTGAACTAGAACGTTTACCACATTTCAGTATATAATCATACCAAAACAAAAAATGTATAACTATGCCATAAGAAACTATGGTATGGTTTCTTAATTGCCTTTAGTCTTAGTTACGTAAGGATTCGGTATTCACCGCGGTAGATTTTAAAATACGATACGAGAAACGATTTGGTTCACTATCACTATTATAAAGAATTTTACCTAAAATTTACGTGTTAATAATTTACTCGAGTAATTTAATTTAATAATTTACTTGAGTAGTAATACTGGCAATGTGCTCTGCATCACCACTGAATCGATATACCAAGATATTTAAAATAAGTTTTACACATTCCTATTTGAAAAAGTTTTACAGCTTAAGAGCTGTCAATGATCTCTAGTGCTATCTAGTAGTACGAAACTAAAACATTAACCGTCTAAAAACACCCTAAGTGATATCAAAGACAACTGCTGTATGTAAAAATCACTGGGTTTGGTTAAAATAACCAAAGATTTTTATACTAGCATCAAAAAATATGTGTAAATAGTACAAATTTATGGCTTGGAAGAATTTTGGCAAAGTAAGCGCAAAAAACCAGTTTTCAACCAAACTTCCCAGTAGCCTTTATTTTGAGCAAATAATGTTGACAAAGCCCTTCTAGAAGCACTCTCTTGGTCTAAAAGTTTTGATGGCAAACTAAATTATGACTCAAAGACAAACTACTCATCATATAACCAATTCGAAAGGATTCTCACAAAAAGCGTGTGCGACACCATACTACTTTATCTAGAGATTTCTGTTCCTGCCGTTATGTTAAAAGCCGAACGAAATGGTTTTACTAAAGAGGTACCTTATTGATGTGGCGAGCGATGCGATTGTTGGCCTCGAGGCTAGAAAGCGCTTGCAGCGTCACCTCGCGGACCGCAAGGCGTTTGCGACGCTGCGCCTCGGCCCCCGTCGCCCTCAACCACTACAGGTAACAGACGCATCGCTCTCATGCTGCCTCTTTGAACTAGTTCAGCGAACTTACGTAAGAGACAACCTTAACTGCATAGCGGCACTGTTACTTTGGGTTATTCGGCAAAACATTTAATCGACCATTTCCACATGTTGGCTCAAAATTTTCGCTGCAATCAATTAATTAGAGGCATGACCTTACTATGTTAGTCAGTGACCCTACGAGGGCGTTACATAGAACCTATAAGATTCTTTGAAGCTATGCAAACTCTTGAGATTTTACTAGAACACTGAGTAAAAGTCTTTATTAGTACCACAGTAGCCAAAATACTTTGTAAATGTGAACAGTTAGACCTCCGAAGCTATTCGAGACTGCTTAAAATACAGAGTAGTATTAAACCTTCGATTTAATATACTTCAATTAGTAGATGCTTCTGCTTAACACCCAATGTTGGTTACTTCCAACTACTCTTGCTTTTACCGGGAGTCTTCACATACTTGCTGCAAGAAGATTGAAGCCACTTTTGAATTGACGCAGCCTATTTAAGCAGAATATGCGCCCTTGATGTGACTAGATGGCTTGTCTGTGTAACTATGAAGTTTGATGTGACTAGATGGCTTGTCTGTGTAACTATGAAGTTACAGAGTAGCGATGCCTATAAGCATTAGGTCACTTCCTATACCACATGAGAAAACTTCCGACAACCACAAAAACAAGAAAACCTTGCTGCACCCTGTGAGATTGACCGTCTAGAAGCAATGTATGATCACACACGAGGGTACACCGATTAAACAGCTATACAGTTATCGGAACGATTTGCGTTCCTGCAAAAATTCCTATCATCCTATCTACTCCTAACCGTTATCGGTTATAACAAAACTGCTAAAAGACAACAGTCCATTTTTCCGAAATCCATTCCTCCGCATTTCACGTCCACGTAAATTTACTGACATATCCTAACTTGGCGATAGACGTACGTTCACACTGGGGACAGGTCACATCATTACTACATTATTGTATAGCTTTAGGTGGTCTGGCTTCCTAGTATAAACTACTCCTGCGCGCTGTTATCTACTATCCTTTATGATATGTGCAATCCCGCGAGGAGGTTTCAAATAACCCTTCGAAGGTTCATTATATAATTTGTATGTCCTACGAGGAACCACAGACTAACGCTACGAGGGTTGCTTCCGTAATTCACGTGCACCGAATAATCAAACGAAATTTGATTCAAAAATACGCGTGTTCCTGTGAGGAGACACTGAACAAACTGCGTATCGTTAAACGATTTGCGTGCATCTGCACTGCACAGAGGCACTAAATATGCATGGAATAGCTCTGCGCGGGCTAGTTACTTGATCCGCGTGCTCCTGTGTCAAGGCACCGAATAGCTCTGCGAGGGATTGATACATGATTCGCGTGCTCCTGCGTGAAGGCACCGAATAGCTCTGCGAGGCGAGGGATAGATACATGATTCGCGTGCCCCTGCATGGAAGCACCGAATAGCCCTGCGTGGGCTAGTTACATGATTCGCTTGCTCCTGCGCAGAGGCACCGAATAGCCCTGCGTAGGCTAAGTGCTAGTTACTGCTAGTCATCAGTCATCATCCGTGTGCTCCTGTGTGGAGGCACCGAGGAGCCACCGAACAGCCCCCGAGGAGGCACCGAATAGCCCTGCGAGGGCTAGTTATATGCTTCGGTGTTCCTGTGCAGAGGCACTGAAAGCCCTGCGAGGGCTAGTTATATGCTTCGCGTGATCCTGTGCAGAAGCACTGAATAGCCCTGCGCGGGCTAATTACGTGATTAGTGTGCTCTTGCGCAGAGGCACTGAATAGCCCTGTGCGGACTAGTTACGTGATTAGTGTGCTCTTGCGCAGAGGCACTGAATAGCCCTGCGCGGGTTATTTATGTGATTAGCGTGCTCTTGCGCAGAGGCACTGAATAGCCCTGCGCGGGCTAGATACGTGATTACCGTGCTCTTGCGCAGAGGCACCGTATAGCCCTGCGCGGGCTAGTTATGCGATGCGCGTACTCCTGAGCCTGAGCAGACGCACTTGAGCAAGACGCACTGACTGAAAGCCCTGCGCGGGCTTATTATGTGATTAACGTGTTCCTACGCGGAGACACTGACCAGCCCTCAGCGGGATCGTTACATAATTTGAGTTAAATAGCAGTGATCCAGCACCAATACCCGTCGGAATAACCCTACGCAGAATAACCGTCGGAATAACCCTACGCAGGCTATTTACATAATCTCCGTGATCTTTTGCACAGATACTCGTAATAACCCTACGCGGGTTTAGCCGTGATCTGGCATCAATAACCATCGGAATAACCCTACGCAGGTTATTTATATAATCTGCAGTGATCCTGCACCGATGTTCTCCTGTGCAAGGAAACTGAATAAGCCTGCCAACTCACTTTGACGTTCCTGCGTGGAGACACTACGTGCTCGCTCGAGGAGAAACTTCTATCCGCGAGCCAGAGAGGTCACGCTGTGAAGACAGGCCAGAGGTATTGAGATTCCACTAGCGTGCATAGTGCTCACGAGCTCCTTCGTCTGATGATAGGGTAGAATTTTGCATACTTGATCATTACTATTGCTTTTCTCAATCCGACAATCAAAATCCATTATCAGCGACTACGAGCTAGTATCACCACAAGTAGAAGAAGAAGAGCTGCTAAAATAAATAAAGTGTCGTGGGTCTTACAGCTATTAAAAATTCATTAAAAACATTTAAGAGTAAAACAAGATAATATAATGCAGCATGGCTTCGCCGCAGGTATACCAAGATCTGAATATCCAGTGAACATGGTTTCGAAATAATAATGCTTACCACTGCTGCTTGCAATTTGTAGAGGGTTGTACTTCGATATATCATATATTGGATATTTATATAACGATATATACTACGGCGTACACATTTACCCCCCCCCCCCTTTTATTTAGGGGAAAGGTGGATTTTCAGAACCACTCGAGGTAACTACAGTTAATGAAATTTTCACTAACACCACTTATTTCCACATTCGAAAAAATATATAATGTGAGATGTATGCATACACACAATATATGTATATAAACAACCGGTATATTAGGCAATAAAAACGATGATAATATTTTATAAAAGAGCAGCACTTCATAAAATGACCGGAAATTAAAAATAAATTCGAACGGGGTAACCCGTTCGCATAAAAACTGTTATTAACACTAAATAAAATAGTCCGTTCTTAAAACAGACTTAGCTTGTACTCACGTGATCGTTTTTCAACGAAAGGTATCGTTATATTGTTCCTCAGTAACAGCAATAGGTTAATATGTAAGTAGCTACTTACGCGGCCTTACAATACTTTTTACCAATCCTTCCAGGAACATATTAACACTCTTTCATATAAAGCAGAGATACAATATTTTCTGGAAATATTAATCAGACTATAAAATTAAAAAATAAAATATTTTCTGCAAATATATTTTACTTTTGTGCAAGTATTTCACTTGCACGTTTGTTTTCGGCGGGGAACAAGACGCCAATGAAGTTGAAAGACGGCGTCGCTCTAAATACACCTCTCTGCCATGGTGGGGCGAGACACAAGTAAGATATTTGACCGGAAGTTAGTGATATTTACTGTCAAAAGTGGGCATGCTGGCGGGAAACGGAAGTGCCTATCTCATAAATAAGCTTCGAATAAGGTCAAGTCAAATTAATTTTTCGTTATCTTCTTGAATTGTCTATAAGAGTCAGTGTAAATAATACCTTTACCTTACGAATTTATTTTTACGTACAACCTCTTTATAACGAATTTTCAACTATTAAAGAAAAATATAAATACCTCTAATCAACGAATTTTTTCAACTCAAAACCTATATATAACGTTCCCATCAATATGACCCTTAATGCCATAGTATGTGATTCAGTCGCGACAGGTTTTGACACATTTTTTTCGTAAAAGAATTGTAGTCGTTTGATGGAAAATAATATAAACAGTGCAGCTCGTCACTATTGTTGAAGATTCTAGTTGCAATGGCTCAGAAACGTAAAAGGTGTTCCTTATCAGTCACAAAAAAGCAAAACATTATTAATTATGTTGACAAAAATCCTACAACGAAAAATTAGACATAGCTAATAAGTTCCTGATTCTTGCAAGTACATTGGCTACAGTTATAAAATTCAAAGATAAGTTTCGGGAAGAAAGTAGTTTGCTTGTGAACAGTAGAAGATTAAAATCATGCAAATGCAAAGACGAGATCTCTTCTTAGGTAAACCATTTATTCTTTATCTCTTTATAACAAATCTAAGCCTTACCTCAATATAACAAATCTCAGTTTAACGAATATTTACGAGTTACCGTCGGATTTGTTATATCGAGGTTGCACTGTATTTTAATGGCAATAGACTTTTATTTTAAAAATCTTGCTCATTCCATTACAACACCGTATAAGTATTGATTATATCTACATAACATAGACTACGATTTTTTAAACAATATTAAATTTAAAACATTTCTCCTCAATAGATACTAATATAATTATGTCTAGTAGTTACGTATAACTTTGGAAAATAAATCAAACAGAATAAAAATAGGGTTTTTTAACGAAAGTACTAAGTTCTAGTGAACATAATCATACTAAACTGTACAAGTACTATGCACAATGTCAGCAGATATTCTACGTTTTTTTAAATAAATTTAAATTATAACATCTGATAAAAGTAACAGTACTATGAGCCATTTAGTATAATTGCTTAGAAGCTAGCCACCTATAAAATAATAAACTTCAACATCTATAAAGAATAATATTATGAATTGTTTGAAATAAAAAACAATAGTATATTATTCTTAAAAATCATTTCTATTAAAATTTTGTGAAACGGAACGTGAACTGTCAGTTTGCAGTTCGCGATGAAACATGGCAGAGGCAGCGTTCTCAGAAGACGGGAAATATTATTCTGCTATAACTCAAGATGGCAGGTTAAGGATATGGGACACAGAGACCAACGTTTTAAAACAAGAATACACTCCTGACCTTCACCTCACTGCACCGCCTTCATGTTTACAATGGATAAACGTTTCTCACTCCGCGGTAAGTGTCAACACGTGGTTTTGCTTATATTTGGCATATATACAAAGTGGAATATGAGTTAATTAAGAACTAATGGACAACTTTCACAATATTTTATAATAAACTCTGTATTAGTATCATTCAAATATTATTTTTCTGTGGTAAATATGAGTATAACCTCAAAAGCTAAATCCTTATCTTTCTATCAACAGAACACATCAAAACGTGTAAAAAGGAATTCAAATGTCAACGGAGAAGAGACTCAGTGTATAGCGTTAGGTACAACAAGTGGCAAGATCCTTATATACTCAATAACACAAGCTAAAGTTGAAAGTGTGTTGTTTTCTGGTAAAAACAGCGAAGTCAGTCAATCGAAAGTGAATGCTCTGGATTGGAACAAGAAATATGGTTTATACAGTTGCAGTAAAGATAACAAAGTGACCGAATGGGACTTACAAAGTGCATCAGTTAAATTTAAGTACAATGTGTTTGTAGAAAATAACATAAAACAAGGGAATAATGTGAATGCTATAAAAATAATTCCACATAATCAGGTGAGTTATAATTATATTGTGTTGCTGTGCCTTTAAAACTTGAAAAACACTTTTTTGTTCAGAGTAATAAGTAAATCTATACTAATATTATAAAGAGGTAAAGTTTGTGAGTTTGTGATGTTGTGATGTTGTAGGGGGTAATCTCAGGAACTACTAGTCCTATTTGAATAATTCTTTCAATGTTATATAGCTTATTTATCGAGAATGGTTATAGGCTATATATTATCACACTAAGACTAACAGGAGCAGAGCACCAATGAAGAATATTTATAAATCTGGCTTTTTCCTCTTCCGAGCTTCCAATGTGTGTTAACGTTAACCCCAAGTATCTATTCCTTGCGAACGAAGTTGCGGGCAAAGGCTAGTATGTAATAAATATATTGTTTAGGACAAAAGATAAACTACAGCTAAAAGGAATAAATTAATGCCCAAAATTGTCCAAGATTAATACCAGAGGTCTTGTACAATAATTTGTCTACATTTAAATAAGTTTGTATTTATATAAACTGTTATTAAAAATTTATATACTCTCGTTTTGTTAGTTTTTACAGGCACAGAGATGATAAATATTAACATCTCAAGAAGATATAATGAATATAAAAATATTATAAAATTATCAAAATATTTATTGCATAATTTACATCTAAAATTGTAATTTCATGAAATTTCTCACCTTTATTTGTTTACTTTTTACCCTGAGTCCAAACATTCTTATTGTAAAAAATAATTGTAGAAATTTGGACAACTTACAATGCTGGACAAGGTTTTTCAAGCTTTGTTAATTATCTGTTAATTATCCAGCAAAAGTGTGATTTGTTTAATTTATAATTTGGTGAATAGTAAATATAAACATTTTTTACACCTTTCAACACATAAAATTTATCAAGTTAAATATAAACAACACAGCAAAGTCGTAGGTATCACCTAGTTATAAAATAGAAACGTTGTGAGTAGAGTTAATTGTTATTTATGAATACAAAACTGTGGTAATATATTTTATATGTGAGAATACCACATGAACATCATTTATAAAGATATTATGTAAATTAGCCAAAATATAATGAGTATCGATTAAATTTGGTCAAATCTTGCTAACTAACAACCATCTCTGTACTGTGTATAAATTGTTAGACTTACAAAGAAACTATGTCTGATACTATCAGACACAGATGAAGTTGCAAGTGACTGCAAGTCTTTACATAATTTAAAAAAAATACTACACTATCATTGCAGATATTATTATAGGGATGCATTCTTATATTGTTATAATTACTGTCTTAAATGTATAGGACTACATTAATTGCTGGCAATGTCATACAAATGTTTTATATAACTCTCACTACATATTAGAAAACAAAGTCCTCTGCCATGTCTGTCTGTCTGTTTGCAATAAACATAAGAAGTAATATACAAACTTTCATGCGATTCTTACCAGCAGATGAAGTGATTGATGAGGATGGTTTGGGTATATAATTTGTCAAGATTTTTTTTATTACCAAGGCAGGACAAAGTCTGCCGTGTTCGCTTGTCTTGTATTTATATACATTATATATTGTTTAAAAATGTACAAAACATTTTTATACAAATATTAAATGAATAACAAAAACAATGGAAATATTTTAAAGGGGTAGAGTTTTTTTTAACTGGATTTCTTTTAAATAGCTTAACCGTAATTGAAGTTAGTAACAAAAAATAATTAATTAATTATTTATACTTTATTTTACAATATTATTCATTCACTTGATTATAGATATACTTAAACATGAGAATATGTTAAGTTTATAATTAATATGTAACTTACATGTTGAAAAGCATGTGATGCTCCCTGTCTGTATTAACAAATTCCAAGTACAATTTAGGCCAATTGGTATCTTGTTTTATTAAAACATATATATACCTATAGTGTCAAAAGTCTGTGTATAAAAACTTTTATTTATTCATATTTTAAAGTATAATTTGTCACTTGTTATTTATCTTTACTTATACCTCAGTTAGTGTATATAATTACTAGCCTCCGCCCGCGACTTCGTTCGCGTGGAATACTCGTAAATACACTAACACTAACATGCAGCAGTTCTAAAAAAAAGGACATCCCGATTTTGAAACATTTTTCATCTGTGCTCTGCTCCTATTGGTTTTAGCGTGATGATATATGGCCTATAACCATTCTCGATGAATGATCTATATAACACTGAAAGAATTATTCAAATCGGACCCGTAGTTCCTAAGATTACCCCCTACAATGTCACAAACTCACAAACTTTACCTCTTTATAATATTAGTATAGATTACTGTATATAAATGTTCAATCAACATTATATGTATCTATGCCATAATCAAATTACTGTAAAGTCTACTTAAGGGATAAAAATATCCCTTCAAAACTGACTGGGACTGATTTTGTAAGCTTAACAGAAAAAGAGGCAATGTATAAAACTTTGTCTTTTAAAAATGCTAATCTCTAAAACTATTAGGTGAACATGTCAAAGGAATTTCACATGTAACTTAAGTGAGCCTTGGGGTAACATACAAACTATTTAATGGAAATTTATTCACCAAAAACATTTAAGACTACCTGCTCAACTTAACAGCTCAGATAGTGCAGCAAGATATACAGTCGCCTGTCGCTGCCCCCAGCATTGTCTGTTTGATACTTGCACAAGAAAATGATTTGTGATCTACAAACTGTTGCTATTGGTCTGGCTCAGTGTTTCCCAAGCCCCACAGGGGGGCAATTTGATAGTTAGGAGGGACAATTTAAAAATGGATTGAACACAACTTTAATTCTCTTGCCTTTGGGTTATTTAAATGCAATACTAGATATCAGTGATAAATTTAACAAAATAGGCAAAGTTTAAAAAAAAATGCTGTAAATAATTATTACCTGTAATTTTGTTTGATGTGTTACCAAAATATCAACTGAATAATTAGAGTCTTCAAGTAAGTTTTTCTTTATGTGTTTTGATATTTTATTTACTATGTTTTGATAACAATTTCATAGCGATTTCTTCCCACTATGTAAGGGGGACATAAAATTTTTAGAAATCTTAAGGTGGGGCATGGCTAAAGATTGGGAAACACTGGTCTAGATGTATTTTGTCTGTTTTAATGATATGTTTATAAATTCCTTCTCAACACATGACATGGTGTATTTTTGAGTAAGTCCTTGTAAAGAAATAACTGCAGATAAATGACTATATGATATATTAACACCAATTTTGACACATTTTCCAGGACACACCAGCGAGATTTCTCGTGACAGCATCTTGGCAAGTACGGATATGGAGATTGAGTAGTGGTAACTCGACATTGATCAAATGCCTCGGGCACAACACATCACAGAACTCTCTGTTGCAGCTGGTCAACTTGAATGAATCATGTTGGCTAATTGAGGGTTCTCAGTAAGTTTTTTGTTTATTAAATATATTGGTGAAATGACAAATTTCTTTATTATATCTATTATTTCTTTTTTGTTAATTCTTCTTCTTTTGTGTAAAATTTCATGAAGTTCTTTGAGTATTTAAGGTGTCAAAACATATCTCTTACTTGTATAGTCTGTATTTATTCTTCTAGTTAGAGGCACCTTCTTTACCAAATTTATTTAAGGTAATCCCATGGGACTATTTCTGGAATGGGTTTTAATTGCCTGACACACCAATATAAATATACATTACATGTATGTATACCTTTATATATAAATTTCTTTTGTTGTGTGTTACTCACTGAACTCCTACTAAACGGCTGGACCGATTTTGATAAAGCGTGCATGTTCCAATAGATCTGAGAATGGTTGAGATTCACAATTAGGTCTACTAGTTTGCGCTGTGGTCTGATTATAGATTTTTTTTATTATCGGGGCGGGACGACGTCCACATGGCCCACAAGTATAGACATGTATATAGACAAATAAACATATATATAAAAATACTTTCCCCTTTAAAATATCTATGTAGATTACAAAAACAGAGGTAACTGTGGTTACTTTGTCTTGTGACTTTGCTTTATATTGATTTCGTTAACAGTATCCATCATAAACATTTCTAGGAACGAACGGCTACTGTCATTCTGGGATGTGACCATAACAGAAGAAGCCGTACCCCAAGTAAATGGGGACAATGCGACACCAAACAAAAGGCAGCGGAGGAAATCGATGAGCAAAGCGTCTGTCATCAACACACCAATGTACAGTTTCGTTTTAGAGGATGCCCCGAGGATAGTGGATGCCTGTTTGAAGGATCAGGGAGGAGCAGAGCTGACTTTAGCTGCTGCAACTAGAAGCGGTGTTGTACATTATTATGGTCATATGCTTAACGGGTTAGTGTAAGTTTTGAAGTAAAAACTTCTTTAGGTTAATAGTAATCTATACTAATGTTATAAAGAGGTAAAGTTTGTGAGTTTGTGACATTGTAGGTGGTAATCTCAGTAACTATTGGTCTGATTTATAAAATTCTTTCAGTGTTGTAAAGCGCATTTATCAAGAATGATTATAGGCTATATATCATCACACTAAGACGAATAGGACTAGACCGTCAATGAAGAATGTTTCAAAATCGTTTTTTTTTCTCTTGAGAGCTTCCGCTGAGTGTTATAGTTAGCACAAAGTAACTATTCCACGCGAATTAAGTCACAAGCAGAAGCTATGCTCTATATTGTTTTAAAAAACGACTCGACAACTGGCTATGGAATAATAAAATAACTTTAATAAGTGTACAATTATAGTGACAAAAACTCAAAAATTTCGACATATATATATATATATATCAACAATTATTAACATTTATTAACAAACAAATATTATTTGAAGTAAACTTTTATTCAGCTGCCTTAAGCGATTTTTGGCTGTAGTCCGGTGAAGCTGTTAAGACCTTGCTAGGTCAATAGCGTAGTCAGTTCGAGAAAAAAAAAGATTTTTGGTAGGAGAATAATTTATGAGTTCGCGTCACCGATGACCGAGACACGCTCAACGTATTCGGCTTGCGTAAGATTAGCGATGCGTAGTATAAATTCTCTGTACGGGGCCACTCAAGACTTTTTTGGAATTTCTGGCTGCCCCCTCCCCTTCGTCAACAAATGTAAGCAATGCTCTTAAACTACCCCCATAATTACACGAAGCTGTCAAGAGGAAAAAAAACGATTATGAAACATTATTCGTTGGTGCTCCGCTCCTATTGGTCTTAGCGCGATGATATATAGCCTATAACCTCGACAAATGAGCTATATAACACCGAAAGTATTTTTTTAATCCGACCAATAGATCTTCACATTATCCCCTACAACGTCACAAACTCACAAACTTTACCTCTTTATAATATTAGTTTAGAAAAAGGTAAACCAGATCAAGTTCCTTGCCAGTTCTTCTTGATAACTGGGTTGATTGGCCAAACCGGAGGTTTTGACATACATAAGAGCCTTAGGGCCTAAATTGTATAAAGTCATTTTAATTTTTAGATCCTCCACAAAACCAATAAAACCCTCAGTGACTATACAAGTTACGAGCGGGGATGCCCATCCTTTTCCACTCCAGTGTTGCCGGCTCCAATCTGATGGAAACTTATTACTCGGGTATATTAAAGAACCAAGCCTGGTCTTTGAGAAAGTTGTAAGTTTTGTATTTTAATTTTAACATTTTTGAATTTACTTTGTTTTTTTTTTGTAATAATTAAAAAAAAAACGAATAATTTTATTTTCATTTCGCAATAAAATGTGCAAGATGCAAAAAAAAATGTAAGCTAGCACATAATCAAAGCATATATGTACGCTCACATACTATCATTATATATATGTACATGTATAAACAAATGATTGTGATTGAATGAATGTAATTGCGATCAAATGCTAAAATCTACAAAAGAAAAAAAGAAATCACTTTTGTATCATTAAGGTCACTGGATACAGGCCCTTTAATCTTAATAAAAATGTGAGAACTGTGTAAACACTTTTAGAAATCGTGAACATAAAAAAACTTGACTCAAATAATAGCCATAAAATTGTATACATTGATAAATCTTTCCTAAATGAATGAATTTTATACTGTACAATTTTTGACTATCATAAATTCGACATAACACTAGCAGAATTGTGTAGTTCTGCAGAGATCAAGAACTAAATAAAGAAGGTATATCAAGCTAATTTATAAAATTCAATATCTATGGTTTATTCATACCAGACGCCAGAACTGAAATCAAAAACCCAAATTCTTATCCGTGAAGAGGCGAAAGCGACATCAAAGAAAACGAGGCAAACAAATGAAGTGAATAAAGTGAGATCGGATGTAAATAGTAAAGATGTGTCATATGTGGAACCGTTGGAAGTGGTCAGCAGGAAACGGGCAACGCCGGGTGGACAGGTTAGTTGGTTTCACAGCCTATTATAAGTTATTATTTATTTTAACCAAGTAAAAAAGCTTTATAAAATTGTTGTACGATTTTTTTGATGTGAAACATCTATAGGTGCGGGTAAACCTGATTGTTGACGTGGCGAGCCGTGGTGACGCAAAATCCGCAAAATCCGAAATTTATACTACTATTAACGAAATACTCAAAAACGTATTATCTTCATGTACAAGAGATTTATATTGTTTTGTCGGCCACTCGTTTTACTATGTTACGCGGCACGCGCCGACGACCTAGTGCCTTTTGATAAATGCCGCCAAACACACCACGCCTGCACCTAGTTGAATTTTTATATTTCATAAAAATGAATTTAAGACTTAAAATAAAGTCATTATTTTAAGTCTTAAATTTATAATGCTTTATCTTTTCATTGTGCTATAGTTGATACAAAACAATTTCGATGTTCGTAGTTCGGTGAAGCTGTTAAGACCTTGCTAGGTCAATAGCGTAGTAATATCGAAAAAAAAAAAACGATGTTTCACATCTGCCAGGCGTACCATGACGCTCACTTTTTATATCTGCAAATAACTCTATGGCTATAATCAGATTTTTTTTTGACATTATAAAATGTAGTCACATCCTTTTCAGCTGAATGTAAAGTTATTTGAATCTATAAGTTGGTTGCACTGTTTATAACAACATTCTTAACTGGGGAATTAAAGGCCAGAGTAAATCATGTATGCGAAAAAAGTTTTATAATGTTGCCATGTTTAATTTTATGGTATTATTGGAATAAAGATTAGAAGCTGCTTTTCGTTATGTAAGGTGAACTTTATTTTCCAACAGCAAACTGTCACATTATTACTTTGTTTTGCTTACTACTATAAAAAAAAATGTCAATTACTAGATATGTAATTCTTCTGTTCATGTCTAGGTTACTGAACTTCTAAAGGGGCAGAAAGATTTTGAAGATATTTTTTTTGAACTGACTACGCTATTGACCACCAAAGTCTTAACAACTTCACCGGACTACTAAGGCGAGCACTTGCGGCACTCAGCCGATTTTATTTGGGCAACTAGCTCAAGGATGCACGGCACCTCGGTTTGGGCTGTTGCCTGATTCATGCAATTCGCGACCTGTCTGAGCTAAGCTAAGCTACATATTCAAACTTATATGAGTTATTAAAACGCATATGTATACCAAGCATACGTACCTCGACAACTCTTATATGTATTTTGTGTTGGATAATTTTTCTGAACTATATCAGTTCTATAAGGAAAATATAAAACCCTTCCACTGTCATGTGTAAATATGTGTGCGTGCACGTGTTTGAGGTGATATGTGTAATATTGTCGCAGTGATGTAAGATTTAGTGTCACTGTATCGCGCGAGACTTTGATGATTATTTTTGTGAGCGTTCAAAAATGATTTAGATTCACAATTGGAACCGATAGGTGGTGCTTTAGTTAAATTTAATTCCAATTTAATGTTCTTCTTTTTACGAGTATATAATCTACAAATAATGTGAACATTTTAAACCTAGAGGGACTGCCTCCTAATTGCAGCTACTTAGAACAAACACATCTATAATTTCTAGGTGACAAATTTTCTACTAGATTGTGGTAGTTAGCCAGGGGGCTTACAAACAGCCATACTTCGGTGCATTATGATCAAATAATGAATGAATTACAGATTGAAGTGCCCATGGAAGCCCGTTTGGAAAACTTAGCCCTAGATACAACAGAACGGAGCAAAAACCCCGTCAGTCAGAACCTTACGAAATTACTTATACAGGGTTTACATTCTAAGGATAAAAAGTAAGTAGAACATAATTATTAAAACCAATACAATTCAATGATGTATAGCTTCATATAGGTTTTTATACACAGCCATAGAGTTCAATACTATTGTGTTCTATTTGAACCGTGTACTTGGTAGTTGTTGTTAAATTATTAGTGTTTGTTCGGTGGCTGCTCTGTTGAAATTAGAGAGTGGTTACCACCAGAGATTGAGTGGTAACTATGTTCTACCACTATAAAAAAATATGACAGGTTTAAATTTTAACTTCAAACCTGATTCTCAAAATTTGTCATTGAAATTGAAACTGAGGTCTATGTATTATATACAGCTATAAGGTAAAGTATCATATAGTATGATTTGAACCTTACTTGTGGAAATAAAAAGTGAAAATCAATCAGTGAAATAATTAATCATTAAAAATAACGATTTTTTTAATTATGCATACCTTTAATTGATACGTAGAAGGTATTTTCATGTCGACACAACATATACGACCAAAACCATAGATGAAATTCTCGTCTGAATGAATAAAAATTAAACTCTAAAGCAATGAAAGTGAATAAACAAACAAATGTTGTAAAAAAATGCCGTTAACATAAAGAGTATCAAACCTTTTAAATACATATATACACACCTAATAATGTACTACGAAGAATGAGCCGACAGACGTCATTAAAAACATTCGAAGATATACATATTGTACGTAACGTCAGGTATGATCGAGTTTTCTCACAGAATGAAATGGTTCATGGCAAAAAAATGCACATCGTAACTCTACATTTCATTAAAGTAGAAATGAAAAGAAAAAATAATAGAATGTACATATTTTAATTATTAATTTAAGTGTTCATTACCATTGTATACATACATAATATTTGAAATTATCTACGTACAAGGTGTACATACTTTCTTGCATTTATTCTTTTAAAAAATTATATTACCCATTCACAGAATAATATTGACGGTTCTTCAGAATAACAACGACAGAGTGGCAAAGAGCACTGTCGCCAATTTACCAGCTGATTACATACCGATGCTTGTGGAACAACTGGCGACCATGGCCACGAAAAAAACCAACCAGTGAGTAATTTTTAAAATTGTAGGTTATTCAAGAAATTTGCAAATATTTTAGTATTTTTTTTTTACTATACATATTCGATTTATCCTATACATTAAGATAAAAAGTAAATTCCTACTACGATTAATTACTTGGTTACGAGGACAGTAAAACGTAAATTTTTATGTGGCAACATTGTAATAGATGTGTTATTGAAGATTAGAAAAATTGTACGAAATAAGGCTTAATAGACATATATCAATTTGCCCTAACTGATAAAAATTTTTTGAAATGTCACAGTGATGGGCCGTCAACTGTCAAAATAATCTATGAATCTACGATTTTGCAAGTTTAGACTTGTCGTCAGTCGTGTATTGTCCATAAAAATTTGCTTTTTTTACGTGGGTTTAATTTTTATTTATTATAATATTGCGTATATATAATTTTATTCGTTGTATTCATAATGTCTTCGAGTAAAATTATCGCCAAACTTAAACCGCGGGAATTGGTGTTCCGACTTTACGAGTATTTTGAAAATGAGAAAAAAAACGGAGGCCCTTTGATTTCATTGGACCGTATCCACCAACGTATAGCGAGGGCTCTGAAGGTCAAATTACACTCAGTCACTCAGATAATCGGAGAGGAGTTCTCTGAAGCCGGTACTGATGGGACGACACTAAAGATACCCGGTAAGGGGCAGAAACGAAGAAAATACGTCAGGAGACTAGATCCCCTTCATATAGCGAAGATCCGTCGTCACGCACACGAATATTGTAATTCGAATGAATTTCCAAGCCTTGAAAAACTTTATGCTCTTTTAAAACGGAAGTCCGTGTTTAACGGTAAGAAGTCGTCGTTGCGAAAAGTGTTACATGAAGCCGGGTATATTTATAAGAGGCGAAAGGTCTTAGCAGAGAGATCTGAATTAATAACACTTAGGTGTAATTTTCTACAGAAGATGAAAGAATTAACAGATGAGCAGTGGGATAATGTAATATTTCTCGATGAAATGTGGTTTGATGTTAATACGAACCAATCACCAGATGTAAATGATAATTCGAATACCAAAGAAAGATTATTAATATGTCATGCAGGTAAATCGTCAGGATTTTTAGAAAATGCTCTGTTTGTTAAAGAATTAAAATCTATAAAACGTCATACTGTTATGTCAGCAGACAGTTTCGAGGAATGGTTTAAGTCTATTCTAATCAGTTTAGAAAATCCATCCATTATTGTAATAGACAATGCTCCATACCATTCTCGGCAGATTGACAAGGCTCCGACAGTAATGAGCAGGAAGGAACAGATTGTAGACTGGTTGGTGAGACGAAAAATTTATTCACATCGTAATATGCTTAAATCAACACTGATGCATATTGTGAAAGAGAATCATGAGGATAATAATTATGTCATCAATCAAATGACTATTGAACACGGTCATACAATTATAAGGCTGCCTCGATATCACAGCCACTTCAATGCTATTGAGTTAATTTGGGCACAGATTAAAGAGTATGCAAATAATCATAACACACAAGAAATATCGGATATACAACTCCTGGAGGATTCTGTGTCTCATATCACTCCAGGAGATTGGAGGAAAGCTGTTGAAGTGACGAGGAATATTATAATGAAAGAGTCAGAGGAAGAAATTGGATTATCACAAGTATCTAGTGAGGGTAATTCTAAAGTTAATCCTTAAATTGGTGCTATTTCTCACATCATTCTGGCAGAACAGACATCAGACTGTTCCAAGAGGCTGTGTAGTTTATTTAACTTTAGTATTTACTTAATTTATGTACTTAGATTTAAGAGGTCTTGTTTTATCTATAATATAAAAATGAATAGCTGAATGTGTTGCTAAGCGCAAATCTGGAGATCAGCTGAACTGACTTCGCTAATTCTTTTTTGTTGTTTTTGATATTGTCACGAGAAAGTGCTTATGTAAAAAAAATATTTTAATATATTTTAGGCGAACAGAGTTCACCACACTGTTAGTATAAAAATAAAGTAATATAAGAAATTATAAAAGTCACTAAATAAAATCGAGAAAAATAATCCTGGTATCAATACCAGAATAGAATAGAGCTTTTTTCGAACAGAATTCAAATTGTGTATAATTAAATATATGACATTTTATTAAACATAGTATTAATTAAAATAAATAAAAAAATTAAGTACCAAAGGAAGGATTTATAAATGTGGCAATTAAAAATATAATTTTAGTAAATTTTTTATTATAAACTTTTGATAAACTTAAATGAAAGTTGATAAGATAAACATTACATCGCAGTGGCTAAAGCAGCCACCCAACTGTTGTCTAAATTGTAAGTTTGAGTCCTACATATGACAATGATTTATGTGATATTTTACTGTCATAGTTTTAGTGTACTTTGTCAAGTAAATAAATTACATTTGTAAATGCCCTATTTACACTGGACTTTGTACCCTATAGCAGAGTTGTCTTTGAATTTTTTCATGATAAAGAGGAGGCTATATTTAAAATCTTATTAGTACAGAATGTAATAGCGTAATTTTCTTATATGTATACAAAATTAATATTATAAATATGAAAATTTCTTTGTTACACTTTTGCACCTTAAGTACTGAACAGATCATTATTAAATTTATACATACAGCATCAAGGGTATGTCAGGGGAATCAGAAAAAGATGTACAGTCATAAAAAAATATAAATCTACATTAATGCACGCGAAACCGCAGAGAAAGGCTAATTTATACATAAAAATGTGCCAGATAAATTTATATCTCCTTTCAATCATTTATCATTAAAGAGAATTTTATGATTTTGTTTCATAGTAAAAAACACGTGTTTTTTTTATTATTATTTTGGAGCCTGTGATCCCTTTTCACAATTCAGCCAGTGTCAGGTGGTGAGTGTAACCAAGTAACTTATGTATTGAAAAGAAAATTTTTGAACAGTAGTTACATATTATAATTAATTTTTGATTCTATTAGACACTATGACTTTACATATAAGATTGATATGATGGTAGAAGGTTAGGAAGGGGCCATATCCTTGAGAAAATATATACAAAATTAAGATACAAAGATAAGGATGACATTTTGTAAAGAGTTTTGTACAGAGTTGATTAGTTAATATGTTAACAGAGCAATCAAGCAAATTATAAATGTGCGGAATCGATATTTTTATTAAAAACATGATAAGATGCCTTTTAAACTACATTTAAGTATAATTTATTCAGGTTAATTTTGTGTATATAATCTGTGATAAGTTATATAGGTATTTTGCATAAGAGAAGCTCATTTCTTATTAAACTGTGTGATAAATAATTTAAAGTTTTTTATACTTTAAAAGAATTTATTACACGTTTTCTACAAATTGAATAGCCATTTGTTAAAATTATTTGTTATTTTTCAGAGGATTATGAAATCAGTTATTTTTATCAAATAAAGAGAAATAACAAGTTTAAACTATAATTGATGTATTACAGTATTATTAAAAAAAGTTTATTTGACTTACAGAATATGTAAACAAATTTATTATTGTTATTTAATATAATATGTTATTTATTAAGACATTCCTGTATTTTTATTTAACCTATATTATAAATTTCTTTAATACAATTGTCATTAATTTAAATATGATTTTGACAGAGTCCATCAAATGTGTTCCTATTCCAGTAAGGGTTTGACTTATTTACGGATTTGAATTATATTCACATTCGACACTCAAAAGATT